>VZRV01005197.1:146796-198311 GCA_013398115.1 Falcunculus frontatus
AAAAAAAAAAAAAACAAAAACAACCACACCAAAACAAAACAACAATAAAAAGAAAAATCAAGCAGGCAAAAATTTGGGCTGGTGAGTAAGGAAAAGGTGAGGAACTTCCACCCAGAGGGGTGTGCAGGACACACAGCTCCCTTCACATCGGTCTGGCACCACCTCGTGGATGTCCATCTGCTGCTTCTGGCCACCACGGGGTTTTGTGGTAGCACATCTGCAGAGGTCTTTGGTGTCCAAATGTGGTTCATACCTGTGGCCTGGACACTCTGTGGCAGGGAGGACTTCAGCCACAGCTTGTTTCCCAGGGCTTCTCTCTGCTTTGTGCTGACTTTCCTGGGAGATTATTTTGCTGACTTCCTGTATTACTGACTCCAAGCCTCCCACTCCTGGGCAGGCTGTAGAAAGAGGGAGACCACTGACCCCACCTTCTCCTGTGCTCCACTGAGAAGAGAGCTGGGGCTCCACTAACACCTCAGAGCCCTCCAGCACTGAGCTCCCAGCCTCCCAGAAGGCACTAACACTAGAATAAACCTCTAAGTAGCTTCTGAAACCATGAGCCAATTGCTGAATTAAAGGCTCTCAGCGCTACAGGGGAGGTTCCGTCATCCTCTTATCATTAACTATGGCAGTAACTGTCCGTGTTATTCCTGTGTTCTGCAGGTGCCCATGGACTATTCCCAACCATGGGTCACCTACACAGGTTCTTCTGTCCGGAGCAATCCTGAGGAAGGCATCCTGACTAGAGGAAGGTGTCCCTGCCCGTGGCAGGAGGGTGGAACTATATGGTCTTTAAGGTCTCTTCCAACCCAAATCATTCTAGGATTCTATGATTTCTTGGCCACTTTTTAGAGAGGCAAGCAATAGGACCCCAGAGGCTCAGATTTTGGAAGGAGGGTGCCCCCACTTCGTTGCAGAAGCAGGAGACCCCTCCTGCATTGAAGGGCTGAGTGCTCACCTGGCTGGTGACTCCTTCCCAGGAGGGGGTCCTGGGAAGGGGTCAGCCAATGCATGGGTAAGACACGGCAAAAGATGCAATATGAGGTTTTGTTTCAGCTGACAGTGGAGCCAAGGTGAGGGGCAGAGCTGGGAACTTGTCTGGAGTACAAGGAATCAGCCATAGTGTCTTATTTAGAAGGCTTTTTAGTTTAATATAAATAAAACCATCCTGGACAGAACAGGCAGCAAATGAGGCCAGAAACCATGAGCTCAGCTGTACCCTGCACTCCAAGCTGATCATCCATTGTCCTGCCATAAATTTTGCTGGGATTCCCGAAGGTACCTGATAAAAGGCCTTCAAATGGCACAGCCAGGCCAGCCCTGTACCAGCCTGGGCAGCACGCCTGGGCCTGGCACCCTCCACATGCTGCTCCCTGCAAGGATGAAAGAGGATCTGCCAAGGGTGACCTGAACCCAGGCTTGCAGGAATCTCTTTTTAAAAATCATCTCTTGGTTTCTTGGCCACCTTGGACCCAGGAGAGGGCAGCAGCAGCTCAGGCTGCAGCCTCAGCTACCCTTTCCAAAGCTCCTCTTCATCCCCTAAGCTGCTCAGAGACAGCTGAGAAAGAAAAGCAGTGTATGGAGGGAGCAGTGAAGAGCAAAAATCCAGGGCGTGGGCTAGTGGTACTCTCCTGGGCTTCAAAATTGTTTGCTTTCAAGATGGAAGTGGAAAGAAAACAATCTTTCTTTGAAAATGTACTGGAGTGCAAGGCCTTTTATGGCAGTCTTTCATTCTTTTGGTATCAGTGATCCCTATGGATGCTCGTCATGGCACCAAAAAGTAAGGCGGTGATACTGGGAATATTCCCAATAGAGGTGGGAGGAAAGTACATGCAGTGTGTGCCCATCGTGCTGCTGCAGGGATGCTAAAAGCCCGTGAGATTTAGCACTGTGGAGCTCTTATGGCTTCACTCAGAGCACTCCAGGGGGATAAAACAAGATTACCAGTGCTCCACGGGCTGCCTTGCCCTTGCTGATTTTGTTGTCCCTGAAGGAACAGCAAAGGGAAGGCTGGAAACAGGGGAATTTTCTACTTGTTCACCTTGGCACCCCAAACAAGGGCTCCCCCCCAGCTCAGTGCACTACTGAACACTGTGAAACTCAGGCTCCCCATTTCCACTGGCAGCATCACAGGTCAGCACCTCCCGGGGCAGCTGTGGCCTTTCCACCCAGCCAGGCTGTCAGCATCCTCCTGCCTTTCTTTCCCGGATGAGCTCACCGGGATGAGTCACGGAGCAGGTGAGTGGGAGGAGGACATCCTTCCAGCCGCACCGAATTCCTACACTGCATTCCCAGCCACCTGCTTTGACAACAGCCTGCCTGTTGTGGAGCCAGCCTGGGTTCTGCTGAGGCAGTTCCATTTCTGCCTGGGTTGGCCTGCCCCAAGGCACAAGGGTGGCAACGTGCCCCACTCCTGGCTCAGAGCATACAGCTGAGCCCTCAGCCGTGTGGCCTCTGTTCTCAGTAGGGCTCAACTCATGCTGGTTTGTTGGTTTTTTTTTTCAGTTCACACCCTCTGAAATCACAGAAGTGCAAAATTATTGCTTACCAAAGCTGTTCTCCTGAAATGAGTCATGAAAGAAGGAGCTTTGTCACTCTGCCAGACACAGCCTGGCTGCTTCTCTAAATTGAATGGCACCAGAGAACAGCTTGCTCCTCCCTTTGGGCATGAGGGCCACCTGCACCCAGTGTTACCAGCCTCCATCCAGAGCCTGGAGAGAGAATCTCCTGCATTATTCCCACCTCTTCAGACAACCAGCCCTTTGCACCCCATTTTTGTGTGAAGCTCTGCGTGGTGTGGTAACATTTTGTTGAGGCCATGCTTTGTACCAGGCTGGCAGCTTGTTTGGGGAGCACTGTGTGCACAACTCCTGCAACATAGTTCTCTTATTTAGAAAACTATTCAGCCAGTCAGTGTAGCCTTATCCATCCATCCATCCATCCATCCATCCATCCATCCATCCATCCATCCATCCATCCATCCATTCCTCCCTCCCTGGTGGCACCAGGGCAGAGGCTGTGGAAGGAAGGAGCAGAAACACCATCTCCACATCCAATGCTGTGTCCATACCAGCTATTGAGAGACATAAAAAAATTCAAAGCCAAGGTTTGAACCTACAAGGGCCACCAGATTCATGCATTATGTACAGCCCGCCTTCCTTCTTCCCCCTCAGATGATGTCTCATGCCCTAAGTCAAATGGAATGGTGTATTCTTGGTGCCTGAGAAAAGCCAGCCTCCAATATCAGGTATCTTAATGGAATTTGGAATTCAGTCCCTTACCTTGAGGTTTTGAACTTTTCCTTCCCAGTTTGAAAGGTGGTATTCTTTTGAAATCCTACCAGAGAAAGGAGGCAGACATGGGTCTGTCAGGAATGTCCCTTGTGTCTAGTGAGGGACCAAGAGTACATGTTAAGCCAGAGCTACTTCCCATGACTGCTCTTAGCTCCTTCTGTGGTCTGGAGCTGACCTAGCCCCAAAAAGCATTGCTAAGGTGCCTCTTGCTCACCTCCAGCCAGTTGTAGGCAGCTCACAGAAAGTTGCAGAGCACAGATCCCTGAATTTACTTTCTTCATCCTTGTCTCTCCTCTGCAAAGACTCCCCAGACAAACCTTGAGATGGAGCCTGTGGCCTGCATACTGTGCACCTGGCTCTCAACTTTCCCTGCAATGAAGCCTGCAAGAAGTGCACATCTCACGTGGGGCAGCCTGTGCTCCACTTCTCCCAAGTCCAGCAGCTGTTGGATGAAAGCAGGTATGCCTCCGGTGAAATTTGTTGGCTTCTCTTTTTTTTTTTTAAACAATAAAGCAAACGGATTCCATCCATCAGGTGAGATGATTTGACAAGATCTGGCCTGATTCTTTCATTTTTGTTTAAAATTGCTGCTCGTTTGCGGCACTGTTGAAACACATCCGAGGCAGCACACCTGCAGGCAGCCTGAAAGCAATGCCCACAGAGCTGAGCTTGTCAAAATGAACTCATAGCTTTGTCGTGGAAGAGACATCAATGGACAGGATCAGCACAGTGATCATGATTTGATGCCTGGGGCATGGTATGGTGAAAAATATTGTAGGTGAAAATAATCTGGGAAAAGCAGCAGAGGTGTGGGAAGGGAGCTGAGAAGCAGAGCTCTGTGGGCACCACACATATTTTACAGCTCCAAAGCTGCCAGAACGGCATCACCACCAACTGTGGCATCATCACCAGGCATTGCATTGTCACCACTACAGACATCACCTGGACTTTCTTAGTGCCAAAACCAGGAGCCCAGTATCAGAACACAGCCTTGGCTATCGCTTCAGCAAACAGAGCCCTTCCCAGCCTGCGGAAGAGCAGTGGTCACCAAAATGGAATCCTGTGTGACTGCTGCATGGATCAGCTGCAGGCAGGCCATGGAGGAGGTGTCCGGCATTCCCACTGCGTGCTGCTCCTTGTGACAGAGGTGTCAGTCTGGAGTGGGTTTATCTTTAGCCTGGTTTCCACAGGAAACAAAACTCCACCAGCCATGCTTGGTCTGTCAAACCCCACCCCCCACAGCTATTTTGAAAGACCTTTTCTTTCGTGGGGGAGATACAGCTCCAAAATATGAACACCTGTGAGCATCAGAGAAACAGGAAGCTGGGTAGAGGTGGAAGTCCATCTCCTCCCAAAAGCATGGAGATGCTGCCATCTGACCACCTGGCACTGTTGAAACACGTCCTTTGAGTACCTACGTGTTGAAAAATCCTCATGGATGTTAACCCCATGTTGGGCTTGGGACACCAGCATCAGAGCTCATGGGTGAGAGGGATGCTCCCCAGCACAGGGATCCTACATTTCTGGCACATCTCCTTCCTTCTCCTGGTACAATTGTGGGGCCATGGTTTTTCCACTCCATGGCTTCAGTTGCATTCACAAATCCATGTATGCACTTGCAGAAGCAGCATCCCAGGCCTGGAAAGGCAGTCCAAACTCTGCTTCCTTATAATGTGCCTTTTTTTTTCTGGTTTCTTTAGTTTTTCAAGAGTTGCAACAGTGCCTCCTTTATTTAATGGCTTTATTTTTAGTACTTCATAGGGCACACACCATCAGGGAGCCAGAGCTCTTAATTACAAGCATTTCAGCAGAAAATGGACCACCTCACAGTGTGGTGGATCTCCTCAGCACCATGCTGCTGCCTTGGAGGCCTTCCTGCCTGTGGGCATTAGGGCTGGCTGGGAGAGGCTGGAGCTACGGGGATTAGGGTAATGTTTAGGTTCCCAGACTGCTTTTTGAGTCAAATAATGTATTTTCAGCAGGTTGAATTGTTACTAAAGAAGGAGATGAAGGTGTCAGGTTTTTTCCCAAACCTACTCCTTATGTTCTCTCAGGAGTGCCTGGAGAACAGGCACATTTGCAAATGTTTTTCTCCTTTTGGAGCTGTTTTTTTCAGTCTTCTCTCTGCACTCTTGACACTCCTGCTCCTGGAAAGTAGGGCTGGGAAGCTGGGGCCTGTAAATCCCATTTGTCTGTGCTGTGTATATACACCTCTGTCTGGGACCTAGTGGCCCCTTGAGACGGCAATGTGCATGAGAGGTCTGCAGGGACATGACCCTGAGATTTTCCCCAGCTCCTCGAGCTCCAGACTGTGGGAATCAGCATCAGAGGCTGCCCACAGCCTCCCCAGGAGAGGCTATTGCTCTCTATCACACCAGGCTCTTACAGCAGGCAAAGGCCTGCCCCCTTAACTTGCCCATTTTAAGGGGGCAGGTTGACCCTGCTCTGCTCTCTCTGCCTCTCGTGAGCTGGCAAAGGCCACTTTCAGGAGCTGTCTGCCATGCAAAATGGGATTAATCATAGAATCACGGCATGATTAAGGTTGGAAAAGCCCTCTGAGATCATTGAGTCCAACTGATAGCCCAGCACCGCCAAGGCCACCACTAACCCATGTCTCCAAGTGCCATATCTACACATCTTTCAGATCCCTCCAGGAATGGTGACTCCACCACTGCCCTGGGCAGCCTGTTTCAATGCTTGAACACCAGTGAAGAAATTTTTCCTAATATCCAACCTAAACCTCTCCCTCTCACCGAGGAAGAGGCTGTTTGGTCTCACGCCACCCAACATGAGTTTGGTTGCTTTACCTGCATAGGTGACTATTCCCAAAGTGCCCACCCGACCTCAGAGAGCTTTGCTTGCCAAGGCAAACCCAGCCCAGGGCGCTGGGCAGCAGTAAGACAGAAGAACTGATTTGTCAGCATCACCCAGAGGTTTAACACAGCCGTGTCCCTGCAGCATGTCCCACCTTCCTGTGAGCCCCACACCTCCTCTGCACAGCAGTCAGTAGTGGAGAAAGCAGCTCCCTCAAAGCACCCAGGGGAGATTGTCTTCTGTAGAGGGCAGGGACGAAAAATCAGCATGGAAGAGCCAACGCATATTTACACCAATTTACAGACTCACAGAATCACTGAATGGTTAGAAGGGACCTTGAAGACCACCTCACTCCAACCCCCCTGCCATGGGCAGGGTCGCCTTCCACTAGACCAGGTTGCTCCAAGCCACATCCAACCTGGCCTTTACACCCAGGATTAATCAGAGAGGCTGTTTTGTGCTATCATTTTTGTACAGGATTGCTGCAACCACATGCAGTGATGCCCCCCTGCACTTTGAGACTCGTGTGCTGGGGCACTGCTGAACCTTGACTTCCCTACACAGCTCTCTGCCTGCCACTGACTCACTACAACTCCAGCTTCATCTAATTTTCATCACACAGCACAACCATGGGGTTTTGGACTGGCTTTGGCTGAGCTGTCTTTTGCTATCTTGCAGTGCCACCAGCGAGTGCCAGCATCTTCTCATTCTCCTCTGAGCAGCTTCAACACAGGCCCGGTCCAATCCCTCAGTCTGAGGCTCCTGGTGACCCAAGGGGCATACGAAATCAGATGGACCCATGCAGTCTGGCACTGAGAGCCTGGGCTGGATATTCACTACTTTTTCCCAAGCATTGAAAACCAGAATTGTGCTCTGTATGTTAAACTTTAAGTTGCTAAGGTGGAAGAGACAGAAAGCAACTGGTTTGTGCTCAGAGGCTGTTGTCCCACTTTGGCACTGGCAGTGCCACTGCAGAGGCTCAGGATCCTCCCTGCCTGCCTGTAGGCTGTCCCAAAGCCAGCCTGTCCCAAAGCCAGCCTGTCCCAAAGCCAGCACCATGAGCACCAAACCCCTGGGGAAGGAAGAGCCTCCCTCTATGGAGTCAGCCTGGGAGTGACACACACTGCAAATGCAGAGGCTGTGCTGTCCTGTGATGCCTTAGGTTTTAACTTTTCTATTTTCAAATTCTGTACTGCTTAGAGTGTAACTCTGAATTTCCTTGTAGCCTGAAATTCCTGCTCTCTTGTACTGGGTAGACATAACAAAGCCTCTCCAGGCTTTGCCTTCAAGGACAACCAGGCTGTTTTTAGGCCCAAAACGTGTAAACCAAAGATTCTAAGGGGGGTAAGCTGAGGGGCGTTACATCGCTAAAACTGGGGCTTTAATTGGAGAATTAACCCTGATATGCAAATGGTCCAAACCTATAAAAGTGTGAAGAACTCGTGACCTGTCGTCCATCTTGGGGTCCAATTTTTGGAAGCAGCCTCTGGCTCCCCCAGGGTGTACCTTGAAGGCCCTTCAAATAAATACCTGTCTTTATTCCCTTACTCTTGTCTAGTCTTTGTTTCTAGGTGGCTGGAGGAGGCATCGCTGTGTTATCCCAAGAGGCTGGGTCTAGGATGTTAAATCACCCTGTTCACTCCCTTGGTTGCTCCACTCTTCCTTCTTTGCTTGGTTGCTGGTCATGGGATGGGAATGTTCAGCTCCACAGATGGTAACAGGGCAGGGAGGGCCATGCACATGGCTTGCTGCCTTCAGACAAGTCACCCAGTATTTCACTCCCTCAAAGCCCGAGGACATCACTTCGAGAGGTTTCTAGAGTAAATTGGAGGCACTTTGCTAAGTCTTTCAAGTGAAAGATAGCAGGATTAAATTCCACTTTTGATATAATCCTTAACTCTCTCTTCAAGGGAAGTGCAGCTTTGCCTCCAGCTCTGGCTGGTGCCTCCATGCTGAATCACTCTGATCCCAAAGTAAATAAAGCACTTTGAAAAAGGGCAAATGTTTTCTCAGCTGCTCTTCTTCCCTTCAAACGCAGGGCTGAGTGAAATTTTTATGTCTGCAGACAGAAATATATGCAGTCAACAAATGCTTCTTGCTAGGAAGCTGTCTCCACAAGATAACTGGGTTTTGGAAAGTACACTCAGATTCCATGGGATACTCCTGGACCACACTGCTCTCCTTACAGCTTTCCCTTCTCCTTTCCTTCAGTGCTTTACATTTTATGAACTCCTAGATGAGCTGATTTAAATCACTGCACATTAATCTCGGCATGTAGACAGTTCAGGCTCCTGCTGTCCTCAAGACTTTGTTTTTGCTCAGGCCTGGGGCTGTGTTTGCCGTGGGAGACAGCAAGTAGAAACAGCCCTTTGTCACAAGAAGCAGCAGCGATCTGAAGGGCCAGAGCCCTGGTGTGAGGGCCAGGCTGCCTTCTCCCAGCTGCTGTGCCCTCGCCCATCCCTGGATGTCTGTGTGCTCCTTCTCCTTCCGGCTCCAGTTCTGAAACCAGAGCTGAAGCCTCAAACTGACAGGAAAACCTTTCTGCCAGCTCTGATGGCAGAAAATCCCACTCAGCTGTCCCACACATTCTTGCTCCGTCCAGTCTTCATCCCTACAGAAACCCTCTCAAGGCTGTGAATCCAATGTCAACACAAGCCATTCTACTTTTTATTAAACTGCTTAAATTTAAGCAAAGCTGCTGTGCAATTTCTCCAGTCTCCCCCCGATGTGCTGCAGGGGTTGGGAAGGGTGCCTCATAATTTAGCTCAAGCTAGTTCCAGCCTCCAGTAGGTTTATTGCTTGTAATAATACACAGCCTGAGCTTGACTCTGTGAATTCATCGCTCTCCCTCAGAGACAAAATGCTAGCTTGGACATATAAGTATTTTCAGTAGTGCTGCTCTCCTCCTCTAGTTAAGCCATAAAACCCAAGGGCACAGATAGTCCAAGCACCTTTTCCCAGCTTCAAGTAATCTACCATTAGCCACAGATTACAGGCTCACCAGCCAGTGAGTGCCAGCAGCGTGTACCCAAACCTTGAAGGCAGCAGCCTCCCAGCAGCAGGAGAGGCTTTGAACAGAATCCTTGGAGTTTGCTTCCCTTCAAAAGCCAGCTGTGCTTTCTCCTTTTCCACCCTGTAGAAACGCCATGTGCCAGTCCTAACAAAAGGGAAAACACGCCAGGCAACGGGGCACAATGCCATTCAGGGGAGTACCCAGCTCTGCTGCAGCCACAGGATTGCCTTCTCTGGGGGAGAAAACAATCTGCTGGGTCAGGTGGCCATGGGGATCAGACACCTTCACCCAGGAGCAGTGCCAGTGAGCTGAGAGGGAAAGCTGACAGCATAAGGCCAGGGAGTTATTTGGCAGAGACTTGCCAGGCTTAAAAAGGGCAGTCTGGCCATTTCTGGCCAAGGAACTGAGAGCAAAGTATGTTCTAGCAGCTTAGCGGTGATTGAATTGTTCTTTTGAAGTGCCAAGGAGATCAAAATAAAAGGCTTTTTGGGGGAGTTTTCAAAATCCCCTTCTTAGATTACCAGAAAATCCCGGCTCAGCTCTGGTGGGAAACGGGTACAAACTGTCCCTGCAGTCACCACTGCACAGCCCCCGACTCACACCTCCACATTAGGAGTAAAATGGCAACACCACAATGTTGAGAGGCCTTCAAAAATCAACTTTCAGGTGGTTTTATGTTCCCTGGACAGTCTCACAGAGTGTTGGGAGAATGGATCTGCATAGCAAGGACCAGTGCAGGGTCTCCAGCTCCTGCCTAATGAGAGTTAGGTGAGACACTGTGAAGGCTGGTCCTACAAAATAGCCCATCCTCTCAGTTCCCATCAGATTGGTCATGCTGAAGGTCCTTGGTGCTGCTCATAGTCCTCCAAAGTCCAAACCAGTTGCCCTTGAGGTGGCCGAAAGGGGCTCAAGAGCAAGCCCAGTGCGAGTCACACTCCAGCAGGGAATGGGGAATGAAAGTTTATCTTGCTTAAACACAGAGCTGAACAAAAGCAAGAGGGAAGGTCACGAGATAGGGACAGAAGTGGAAATTTGAAACAACAGGGAATTGTATTTGACACCAGTAGAGAAGTATAAGCAAGTCCTCCTGCAGTGATGGAGAAGACAAGCTCCCATGCTGTCTGCTGGTCTGTGGGTAAAGAGAGGACATTTCTCCTGAGTTAAAACTCTGAAATATGCTTGTAGGGAAGGCGGAAATTCCCTTCCCAACTCCTTATTTTCTTCCTTCTGTGAGAGGGGAAGCTTTTTTTTCCATCTGACCTTGCCTGGACATGGTCTGCATGTCGTGTGATTGACCCAGGGGCACTCCATTTCCCACAGACTCTGCTTGAACACGCAATGCATTTCCAGGTCCTAGTGACAGTGTAAAGTTCAATTGAGGATTGCTCTGTTTAGCTGTGCTGGGGGCTCATAATCCCAGTGGGTCAAAATGTTTAGAGTTAAAGAAGTTACAGGCTTTTCTGAGGGAGTATTTAAACTCCAGCTGTCAAACCACTTGGATAGAAGAAATTTGTAGACTCAGCCAGCAGTACATTAAATTGCTGTTTTCTTGTCATTAATCTAGTAGCATGCATTGCTTTCACATTGCCATAAGAGAATAATTAATCTATGGCAAATTTATGCCTATAAAATTATAAATAGTAGGCCTAAAAAAAAAATTACAGTGAAGAAATTCAAGGGGACACACATTGATGAGAGCCTCATCGAGAAGGCTCTTGGCAAAGCCCTTGGAATGCCTTCAAGGCCTGATCTTTTCAGAAACCTGTCTAAGGGACTTGCAATCTGCTTCATATTCAGTTTAATTGTGCACAAAAAGAACCCCACTTGCAGACATCGCACATTAAAAGGAGAACTGAAAAAAAAATAGAGCTTTTTCTCAGGGTCTAAAAAACGAGTCTGAAAATGAGGAAGTTTGGTGTCGTAATTTCCTGGGAAACCTCAATCTCACTCCCTGTCGCTATTGTTCTGGACTTTGGTCTATAATACAGATGCAAGTCTGATAAATTAAGGGCTTCAGAGACTGTTTTCTTTCCATTTGCAGGAGAAAAAGCAGTGCAGGAATACAGGTAACATTTGCTGCAGGACTGAGACCACTTTCTCTAGTTGCTCTGAAGAAGGTGAACCTGCTGCAGGTGTTTGATATGGGAGAGGTACAAGTAAGGCTGTGGTTGGGGCAAGGCCATGTCTAGGACACGATAAGCACTTCTCAAATGCTTATCATCAAAACTCCCAAGCCAAGAGGGCTTTTCTGCTTCCCTCCTTTGTGATAAAGCAGATATTTCTGTTGACTGAACATAGGTTCACTACAAAGAAACAGAGAATGAGGTTGGCGTTGGGGGGGAGGATGGTGAGATAATCCTTCCTGGAGCAAGTTCTGCTGTGAACAAAGGCGAGCTGAGGCTCGGGTTCCCCCAGGCTCTACTCTGCTGTAACCACAGGCAAAACTCTCCTCTGCAAAACATTCCACAGCCACAAAAATACTTAAGATGCCATTTTCCCACCTCCATCCAACCCTTTCTTCCTCCTCCTGCTTCTCCCTAAGCATCTCCCATGCCTCCACCTGACCTTGCCTCACCTGTTCCCTGTTTTTCTGGTGGGACAGAAAGGCAGGAGACAGCTAAAGCTTGGCTGGAATCTGCAAGTGCCTAATGGGGTGGGCAGGAGCCATCTCCCTGAGAGGAGGTTTGTCCCCTGCCCCCGTGACTGCTGCCCTTCAGCAAAAGGGGATGAAAAACTGGGCAGTGGACTGAAAGGTCACTAGGGACAGGGAACAGCCCCCCAAGACAGCTGCTGTGTAAGTTAAGTCTCACTTAAAACATCCAATGTGTGGAAAACAGCTTAAAAAAAAATGAAGGTAGCTTTTACTACAAGCAGATTTCTCAAGCAGATAGTTGGAAACACTGGGAGAAAAGAATGAGGTAGTCAGTTTGGGGGTTTTCAGTTTTTGATGCTGTAAGAGGAACAACAGACAGGCTTTTGGTGTGGAGGAGCACAATAGTACTAACCTTGGTACTCGTTTTTTTCTCGGTTTTCTGTAACAACTAAATGAATTAGATCTACTCCTAGGACCTTCACCAATCATTTAAAAGGAAAATGTTTATTAGGGTGATAAACAACCAACCCTGATGTCTCCCATCAGGTAGGACGGGTGAAAGGAGAAGAGGGAATAGAAAAATCACAGAGCCCCAGAGCAGTTGAGATTGTAAAGGACCTCTGGAAGTACTCCAAAATGACTAAATATTACAGATAGGACTGAACACAACATAAACACTTGTCTGTATCATGCTCAATACCGTTACTTCCTAAATGCACAGTGCTGTGTGCAATTGTTTGCTCTTTTGTTTATTTTGGTGACAAGGCTGGTGGTGGTGTGGTTATTACAGGAGTGAGAAGGGTCGAAGGACCCTCCTCTAACCCCAAATGCAAGGTGAGCAGCATTGTTCAGCTCTGGTAAGTATTTTGCAGGGACTAGCAAATGCAAGAAGACAGAAGCCAGAGCAGTCTGAAACCTATTTGAGGGGAGCTCCACCACCTCTTCATTATCAGCAGTTTCCAAGGCTGAGCCTTTGTCTGCGTCTGTAACCCCCTTCCCACCCACACACATTCCTTTCCAGCAATGCTGCTTTATTTGGCTTGTCATTATCTTTTCATTAAATCCACTTAATTGGTGCATTTAACTCTTTGTGTTCCTTAATAGATCCTCTGATATCACTTGTTTTCTGGAAAAAAACCCAGTAGCCTTAAGTATTAAATTTCAAAACAGCATCTAAATTGAGACAGGTCTTGCCAGTCCCAGTTACTGTGCTGCTCCAGTAACTCCTATACACTCCATGAGACACAAGGCAAGTTGCACTTGATGAGTTGTGAAGCTGTTCCAGTCAAAGTCTGCACACAGCCAGGGTATTTCCAGAAATCCAAAGTCTCCTTTTCCACAAGCTCCTTTAGAACAACAAATCTGCACCCCCCTGTTAGGGACTACAAAGCTTTTAGTGCCTCTGTTGCAGACTGGAGGGAATCCTCTCTCTGCTGCTCAAAGGTGATCAGTGTAGTTCCCCATGTGTTCTGTACCTGCTCTAAATTTCCACAGCCAGATCTACCAGGAACCTAAGGAAGAAAATCCTAACTGTAAGTGATGCCAGCAAAATCGCTAATGCCAATATAATTATGTCAGGAAAATAAAAAAAAATTAAATGTCCCTTTGGCAATTTGGTTTTATCTGGGGAACTGCTGCAAGCTTTACACACATAAAAATGCCCCAACCTCATGGCACCATCAGCTGTATCCACACTGGGAACATCATCAGTATAACCCACCCCAAAGTCTCCCTAGCCACTGTCCAAGGCAGCACACAGCTTTGATGTGGAATGGGAGGCTCTCTTCTTCTCAGTGAGTGTTTCGCAGTTTGTTTGAAAGACTGGGGATGGGGGAGGTTGCCCTTGAACGGTTTTGATCCACAGGAATTTCTTTACTGCTGAAGATGTACTCGTAGGCCAAGCTGGCACAGCACTCTTCACTGGGGGTATAGCACTAGGGGTAAAGCTGGGCCCGGCCCCCATATGCCAAGGCATCAGCCAAAGTGCAAAAGGCTAGAGCAGAAAAATCAGGAATGTGCAAGGATCCAACTCCTACACATTCTCTGCTAGGGTTTCTGCTGGTCAGGGCACAGCTCTACTAACTGCGAGTACAGATCTAGCCCACAGATAGCACCCAAAAGTAAAGGTTTTGCTTTATTCTCAGACCCCTTTGTAACTCCTGGAGGAAGAGTAAAGCCCCTCTAAATGTTTGGGAGGGAAATCAGGGAAAAAACCAGCAAAACCTCTATAGTGCCACATGTTCTTAATCCCCTTTTTTTTTTTTCTGTGCCTAGTGCCACACTTTAGGGAGCAGGGCACTGAGCAGGGAGTCTCCAGAAGGCTTTGGCAGACAGGAGGCTCCACGGCCCTTCCCTGCTGACATCAGGGAGGCCCTGCATCTGTTGGTAAAAACAGCATGTTTCTGACATGGCAACAACATGGGTTAAATTCCAGGCATGAACCAGGCGAGTCACAGTTTTAACACGTTAACATGCTCTACCAGGGGAAAAGCTGAAGTATTTTTAGCATGGCCAGAGTGTTTGTCTCTGCACTGTTCTGGCCTTTTTTGGAATTGTTAACTCTGGTCTGGAAACAAATACAATAGCCTTTGCAATAGTGAAATACCACTTATTTTCTTTTATTGTTTGCCACAAAGAAGACTACAAGTTGTACTTCAAAGAGATTAAAGGAGAAACATACATCAGCTACTTTCAGCACAGCTCACTGCTTTTACAATGCCAGCCAGTTCACTTGCTGCTTCCCTGTTTCTGCCCACGGCCCCCAGCCTTTCCTACCTACATGCTCAGCTCTGAGAAAATCTCAGTGGAGAAAACATTTTCCTTCATGATGAAATTCCACCCCAAGTTGTTGCTTGAAAGCATTGCCCCTTGCTCTCCTGTTTGACTGTGGTGAGTGCAGTAAGAGGGGTCAACAAAAGCTACATTGCCCTCTCATCCCACCCCTCACACAGCTACCCAGACCAATCTCCAAGACATGTCGGGGAGAAGCATCTGTTGACAGAATGTTTGGTTTTATCTCATTAAAAACCCACCATGCTGTGCTGGGGCAGAGCCCAGCAAATGAGTTAGGGCTAAAGGAGGAGATGAAGTTTAAGTACAAATGTAACGACAAGAATCAACACAAGGCAAGTCTGAGGACTGAAAGAGAAATCACATGGAGTGAAGGAGGGACTCTCCCCCTCTTCTATTTTCTTATCCCATTTCAAATAATATTCCCTTCCTCCTCCCCTCGGCCTGGTGCTAGCATAAGCATGCAACACAGCCATAAGGAGCAGCCATCTGACAGTCCCATGTTCCACATGGCTGCCATCAGCGTGCCCAGGGGCCAGCAACACCTAGGCCACACATGCAAGTTACCCAGGGAAACAAGATTCTTGGAAGGATTAATGGTGAGAGAGGCTCATGTGGCTGCAAATAGGAGACTGGTTGATCATCTGCTCCCAGCTGATGGGAGAGGAGAACAAGCCTTTTTTTTGTCCCAGTTCTTCTCTTCCTTCTCTTCAGAGATTGCCATTACCAATCTGGAATTACTTCTCCAGTTACTTCTTGTTGCTTCTGGAGTGGGAGAGAAGATGGGGCAGGGGGGCTGTGCTTGGCAACTCAGACTCATCTCTCAGGCAGCAGGACGAAGAAGATGGCCTTGAGGAAGTGACCAAAACTGCAAACAGCGGCCACGAGCCAGTGGGAGCGAAGGCTGGGGTCAGTATTCACCACACATTTTGTGATGTCTGCCTAATGAGGAGGGAAGAGAGATGGTCAGAGAGAGATGCCCACATCAGCCACCCCTGTAGGCTGTCCCAGCCCCACAACCCACGGCGTCGCACCACCGCTGCTGCAGCACCAGATGCTGGCTCTGACACTTCCACACACTGAAAGTTACTGAATCAGGCTCAAGAGCCCTGCAATAAACACTTTCCTAATTCCCCAATAACGAGGCAAAGTGTCCCCCTTTTCAGCCACCCCCGGAGAAAGAAATGCTACAGGAAGATTATCCAGCACTTTCCATTTTGGATAGCTAAATACAACTTTCTTTCCCTGCTCAAAAGGTCTAGGAAGCCTTAGCAGTATCAGTGTTCCCATCCTTTTCTGTAAAGCCAGATGCTTCCCAGAGGTTGTCCTGTTTAATATCAGCTCAAGTTGCTTGTACGTTTTCTCTTGCCTGAATGCTTTCTTTGGAAGACATTCAAGCAAGCCACCCCCAATTTAAACCTAAAGCAATGCAAGCTTTGTAGCTTTGTTTGTGGAAATATATATGCCAGCAGAGATGCCTCCCAGATGTGTGGGCCACATTTAAAGATCGCTTGGGCAGCAGGTTTCAAGTATTAACAAGAAGAGAGGCTGGCCTGCAACAATTAAAAAAAACAGAAACCAAAAAAACCCGTCAAATTGATAGAGATAGGCTCTCAGCTGGCATGGGAAGGAGAAAATGGAAAATGTCGGGAGGGTGAAGTGAACAGGACAGAGGTAGAGAGAAAAATGCATTTTCCGATGCAGGAATCAAAACTAAAAGCTTTGCCCATGATACAACTGAGCTGTGGTTAGCCTAGCACAAGATGTGGACTGTGTTGTTGTAGCAGGGGGTGCACCATTAGCACATCAACCCCATGTGGTTTTCAGAAACAGCTTTTGGGTGGCAAATGGGAACAATAATCACATCACAGGGATGGCAAATGTTCACAGCCCCAAAAGCTTTTTCTTTACAAGCTGAGCTCAGCAGTCTTCCAAATTTGCCTTCTGACATAAGTCTCTCATTGACCAAACACAGACAAGGCAGACTCTCAACCCTGAGGTGTTCCTCCCCAAAACAGGACATGAGAGATGATGAATGCTCCAATAATCTTCTCTATTCCTTCTGCCTGTGCTCAAGACATGCACGAGCCTCGCCTGACCAACCTTGGTCATCATTAGAAGAAAGGAAAAGGAGGCTGAAGGGACAAATCCCAGAGTCTGGTTAGTGAGTACAGCCACACTAACCAACCCCATCATCATCTACAGACCAAAGCTCTGCTGACAGCAGCCTCCCACGTGTTCCAGCAGCTCCTTGTTCACCGTGTCTGGAGGGCTGGCACAGTGTGCCTCACTGATCTCCTGGGAGCATCAGGAGAAGCTGAGCCCATGAATAACTGACAAGCAGAGATTGCAGGAAGAAGGAATACAGGCAATGGTGGGAAGAGACAGGATAATAAGAGAAAGCTGAGTCAGGACCAAGGTGTGGAAATACTGCTGCCTATGGCTAAAAAACACAAGCAAACATAGCAAGCAGAGCCAAGGTAGTTACCAGGAGATGCTGCACGGTTACAGGTACTTTATCTGTATTGTGGAGGAAAGCAAGGTGGCCTCCCTGAATACTTCCAGTGATGGCTTAGCACACTCACCCTATTTGCATTTGAAAAAAGTCTGAACTGATTCAACCTGTCAAATTCTAGCGACCTGCATGGGGTCATGTTTAAAACACAGTTGTGTCAAACTGTCCCTTTAGTTGAGAGAAGTCACGACCTGGAGGTACCTGTCTGAACACATATGTTAAGGGTACCTGATCCATGAGAAACATAAGCTTTAGTGGGCTTTAGTGCCTCATGGGAGCCAGCACAAGGCCCAAATACACACACACTGGGTTGACTACAGCTGTAGAGGGTTAACTGCCAGATGAGAAAACATGAACTCCTTAAAGCCCTGCTATGTTCTCCCAAAGGCAGTGACCTCACCGCTCTAACCAAGAGGAGCTGCACTCAGAAGCACTTACAAATTTGTATGGGGCTTGCTTAGATAAGCAAAATTGCTCAGCTGTTTAACAATTGCCTTAACTGTTGTTATCCAAATCAAGCCTACCTGATAAGGCAGTAGAACTAAAAACTTCAAAGCTACTTAGGTCTTTTCACCTTGTCAGGCACTGATAAACTTTTGCAATGGCAGTTTGATGTTCTATGTAATTATTCAAACAAATTAAAGTCATATGCACTGCTTTGTAGCAAATGCTGTTTAAAAAAATTTAAATCTTTCTATTCTACTGTAAAGCCACTACTGAGGCTGCAAACTCTTCCCAGGAATAAATTATGTCTCAAACGTTCTTTCTTGTTCCTTCTGGGAGGTTTGGGTTGGGTTTTGCAGTCTTCTCCACCCTATGGAAGCAGCATGGGGACCTGCTGCTGAATGGAGAATTTCAAACGCCTTTCCAAAGTCTCCAGGGTGTCTTTTCTGGACCAGCTCAGGGCACGGTGGTTACTCTTGACAGCCTCAGCCTAAGGTGATGCATAAGAAATGGGGGCCATGTGAACAAGGATAGCATGCCAGGACAAACCGACACGAGCTAGGCCAGGCAGTGGGTGATGGTGTTCCACCTAAGAGCTGTTTGGTCTGCCCTGTGAGTGAACAAGGCTGGGAAATTCCTTGCTGCAGTGCCTAGATCAAGAGGAAGAACATTCAGGGAAGCACAGCACAAGATGGCAGGAGGATTAGCAGCCTTTCCTCTCATTTCTAGAGGGAAAGTATTTCCTTTTCACAGCCCAGAATTGCTGATAAGGGTGTTGGAAATGAGCTGTATCAGAACAACCCAGCAGCCTTCACAGTCTTGTGCTTGATGGGGGGCAGTGAAGTTGGCTTCCTTTCCTTAGGGCCAGATCCCAAGAGCAATCAGCATAGATTCAGCAACTCCAATAGGAATGTGCTGCCCATCTGAAGATGGATGGCTGGCAGAAGGAGCCAGTGGTGGACTTATCTCCTCAGCTGCACAGACACTGCTGGTCTGGGGATGGGCTTTGCAGCTTGTTTGCTACGCAACAAATTTTCCAAAAATATCCTTTTGGAACTATCCAAACACTCTGTTTTGAACTCTAATGAAGCAATACAAAAATTAAAACAAGATGCTAACTTATCAGAGCATGCAAGTTTTACCAAAACAAAGAAAAAAATACTTGGAAACTAGAAAGACATGCGTTCCTATGCAACATTTCTGTTTTAATGAAACTAGATCTTAAAAAAAGTTTCAGAGAACACATTTCAAGCAGCTCTACAGGTATGCAGTTAAAGTAAGCCTCAAATGATACTGAGGAAGGGATTGGCATTCACAGGCAGGAACAGTGTTACTTAATCCCAGGGTATCCTCTTCACCTACCTCGGCACAATTAATTTTTGGAATGCAAAATGAAACAGATCAGGGCATTCAAATCAAAGGTTACTTTTAGCCCAACCAAACAGTTCCCTGAGTCAGCCGGCCTCAAGGTGACACAGTTTTAGAGAGGACAGGGATGATGTCCCTGTTTATGGTAGGATTGGTACTTAGTAAGTGCAAGGGATCCAAAATCAGAACAGTGATACTTTCCCAGTTCCTCTTCCCCAAAAAAGGTGTCTTCACTCCTGAAGAAATCAGGTGACTGAACCAGCTACCGACACAGTTGGGAAGTCTCAGCGCAAAGGAGCAATACTCAGTTTGGAAAAAGACATCCCCCTCTCTCCAGATCTGTGTGGGTGAGGAGCCTGACCATTTCCTGACAACTCGGGAATAAATTCCACCTTTTGGAAAAGAGGGAATTTGTTGCTGTGGCTCAATCTGGAAAGAGTGCATGCCTTGGGAACAAGATGTCCCATGAACTCAGTTGTGTCATAGGGCAGTATTTTGCCCCAAGCAGCATCTGCCCAGCAGCACACTAGAGAATCCAAGGACTGTCTGTGTCCCTGCCAGACATGCACATGGAACCTGGTACATAGAAACATCATGCAGCTGCCAGCCACTAACACAGCCAACCAGTCCTTCCAGTCTGCTGGGGAGGTCACCGGAAAGGTATTTAGCTATGCCACAGCACCAAAATAAAGTTCTTACTATGAACGATCCTCTGCAGGAACCAATGCTCACATTAGGTATAGAGAGACCAAAGAAATCCGATGCTTGGAGGTGAAATGAGAATTAAGCTGGCAGGCCTCATTTTTTGCCAGTTTCTAGAAAACAGCCGGCTAAGAGTATCACAGAATCAAAGAATGGTTTGGGTTGGAAGAGACCTTAAAGATCATCCAGTCCCACCCCCTGCCATGGGCAGGGACACCTTCCACTAAAACCAGCCTGCTCCAAGCCCCATCCAGCTTGGCCTGGAACACTTCCAGGGATGGGGCAACCACAGCTTCTCTGGGCAATCTGTGCCAGTGTCTCACAGGAATGACCCCTACAGTGTCCCACTATGACTGGCTGTTAGCTCTGGAGAAGATCAGGAACCCAACAGATGCTGGTGGGTCAGGATTAAATTATTATGGCTCAGCTGTGCAGGAAGCTGAGTGATGCCTTAGGTTTTAACTTAGGTATTTTTCAAATCCTGTACTGTCTAGTGTGTAACTCTGAAGTTTCTTGTAGCCTGCTAGTTGCTGTTCTCTTATGCCAGTTACACATAAAAAAGCCTCTCTAAGCCTGCTCTCCAAGGACACCCAGACTGTCCTAGGCCCAAAAATGTGTAAACGAACATCTTTAGAAGGGGGGTAAGCTTGGGGAAATTACATCATTAATTGAAGCTTTAATTGGAGAATTAACCCTGATATGCAAATGAACCAAACTTATAAAAGGGTGAAGAACTCGTGACTCGGGGTCCATCTTGGGTGTAGCCTTTGGCCTGCCCAGGGTGTACCTT
The DNA here is from genome assembly GCA_013398115.1 of Falcunculus frontatus. Lineage (NCBI taxonomy): Eukaryota > Metazoa > Chordata > Aves > Passeriformes > Falcunculus > Falcunculus frontatus. Next base: position 167,119 of record VZRV01005197.1, read on the forward strand.
TAAAGGCCCTTCAAATAAATACCTACCTCTATTCCTTTTTTCCTGCCTAGTCTCTGTTTTCTTAGGTGGCCACTTCAGGCATCACGAGGACAAGAATAACTGATGTTTTTGAGGATGGGACCACGAGGCAGTAACCTGTGCTAGTGTAAGTCCAGCACAGGTGTAAGTAGGACAGAGGCGACCACAGCGCTGTGGAAGAGAATCTCACGCAGCCTCTTTCTGCATAAAGCTTCAGGGGATGCACTCTCGCTTTCATTAACTGGGATATTTTCTGGTCTGCACATGCAGAAACAAGTTTGATGAGACAGCATTTCTTACCCAGCCTCCTCTCCTTTTCAGCCATGTCACCAAGGTCTTGCGGACAAACTCTCCCAGGCAGTCAACGATGGTGTGAACCATGGCTGGCTGCGCGTGCCGCACGCAGTCCACCGCCAGCCCGGCTGCCACGGCATAGAGAGACACCACCTTGCCCCACGTTATGCCTGTGAAAAGAAAAAAGGTCATTCATTTACACACACACACTCAGTTCAGTCTTAAATAATCAAATTACTCTGCTTCATTACATGTGCCCGTGCTGCCCGCGTGCAGCCACAGTTTTGTAGGCTCTCCACATGGGGGAAAAGAAATACTAGGGGACCAGAATTGGGCAAAACTCTCCACAGAGAGAAGCAGAATGAAGTAATCTGACCTTGGTGTGGTTTGATTGCCTCTCAGCACTGGTTGCATAGCTTTGGAGAAAGCAGCCCAAAGGCACCATGGGGATAGGGAAGATGTGCACCACCATGTTTTGTGTTGCCATTGGCTCTCAGCCATGCACACGCTGCACAGGCAGTGACAGAACTCAAATAGTTTGAACCTGGGGTTTTTGTCTTCAACATAAATCTTAAACACCCTTAGACAAAGCATTCCTGGTTTTTTCTAATCACTGTTCCAATGTGACACTCAAAGCATACAAGATAACCATCTTCAGTTTTATCATGGCACAAAAGCAACGAAGGGAGGCAAAGCTACAGGGCCAAGAAGGCTCATAGAATCATAGCTGGAATAGAGGAGTCATAGAATCCTGAGCTAGATGGACCCACAAGGATTACTGAGACCAGCTCCTGGCCCTGCACAGATACCCCAACAATCCCACTCTGTGCCTGAGAGCGTTATCCAAACACTCCTGGAGCTCTGGCAGCCCTGGGGCCGTGACATTCCCTGGGGTGCCTGTTCAGTGCCTGACCACCTTCTGGGGAAGAATCTTTTCCTAATATCCGATCTAACCCCTATGACACAGCTTCATGCCATTCCCTTGGGACCTGTCGCTACTCACCAGAGAGCAGAGTGCCTACCACTCCACTTGCACTCACGAGGGCTGGTGTCCTCTTCAATGTAAGGACTAGGCCTCAGTCCCCACCCGAAAAACAGGTAGCTTCAAGGATCTGGCCACTCTGCCTACTTAGCATTGCCTCTGCTACCTCACTGAAGACAGTGCAGGGGTGGAGAGTTGGTCAGTTATCTAATCTCCCAGAAGACAGCCTTCCTGCCAGGCTGACCTGCCTGCAGCAAGTGCTCCATGGAAGTTTGTCCCAGCAGCAGTCATCTTCCTGTTAGCGAGAAGCGTGGGAGCTCAGCTCTAGGTACCAGCCAACCCCCCGGGGGCTCCCCCATGCCTTACCAACACCACTGGGCATAAATCCTTCATGCTCAGACATTGCAGTCATAAATCCTTCATGCTCAAACATTGCAGTCAGCTGCCCCTCATCAGGCTTTTATCAGGACCAGCGACCTGGAAACACAACCCTTTCGCTCCCATGCAGAACTACCACTGCACAATGGCACATCCCCCCCGTACTTTATTATCTGTAATAGCCATATTTATCAAGCATACTGTGAAATGTTTTACAGTGTTAGGTCTCTATGGAATCTGTCCAAAATCTTTCCAAAACAGAGCCAGAAGCCTGGTGAAGTTCTAATATTTAAAAACCACACAGAACTGTTCTTGCAGGGTTGCAGCAAGAAAGAAAACAGGGGAGAGGATGGAATGATCCGTGCAATGACTCGATCCATGGATCAGGACGGGTTAAACACACCATTAGAAAACTGGATGTGCTCAGCAAGCGAAAATACAATTTACACGGGGTAAAGAGTCTCCCTCTTTCCTTCACTGCACTCTCAGATCCCCAGGTAGCCCGAACCAACTCTGGGATGCAGCTCCAGCCTCCTCACAGCTGTTCTCACTGCAGCACAACGCCCCCTATTTCTTTGGAAAACATGAAGATTTCAGAGCATTTCCACAATTCTCACACTTGGTGCTTCAAAAGGGACACTCACACTAACACTTTTAGGAATTGCTTGCTTTTCTTTTCCTTAAATAAAAAAAAAGGAACTGAACTTTAGAGGAACTCTTCAAATGTCAGCCACAGGAATACCTTTTTAGACTGAAGAAAATACATTCAGTGTTACAAAAAAAAACCGCAACATTTTTCATGACTAGTGTAAGATCAAAATCTACAGATGAACCTTTTGTGAGGCTCTGCAGCAACAGTAACAGCATTAGCTCAAATCCTTCTCACTTCTCACTCTGTTCTTCCCCAGAACCATCCCCGAGATCAGAGGAAGTTATTAACGCAGCTAAAGTGACTGTTCTTCTTCTTCTTCTGGTTTCATTTGCTGAGCAGACCCTGAGGTGTCCCTGACACCAGCGCTGTCACTCAGGAAGTTCACTGCCTGTTTGGCATTCACACTATTTATCTGCCTTTCTCACATTGTGTGTCACCATGACAGCCAGCAGAACGAGCCAGGAAGAGTCTATGAAACCACAGAAAACTAGACAGAGGGGTTCTCCCTGCAAGAAAGAGGCTGTCCGAGTGCAGGTCAATACAGTTCTGCCTACTGAAAGAGGCTTTACAGGGTTACACTCCTTGCTGATGATATCTCCAGGACTAGAGCCTCAGCTAGCTTATATTCAGCTTTATATTCAGTCAGTTTTACAGTTCTCCATCCCTGCAGAAATGTGGTTCCTTGCATCTTGAGTTACATAACAAAAGTTACCCAAAATTCCAGGGAAGAGTTCACTGGCTTATTCCCAAGCTTTTACTGACAGCACTCCTTAAATATCTGAAGCAAGTCCATTAGCTCTGAGATATTTACATGGCAGTAACGAAGACTGACAGGACTGAAGTCACTGGTACAGAAACACAGCTCCAGTCTTGGTTAACTTTGTTTTGAACCCAAGTTTCTCTTTCCAATAGAAGAAAAGTGTATCCACAACCTGGGAAAGATAAAGGCTCCAGAGACTCAGGACTTCTTCAGTACACAGGAAAGCAGTTTGCTCCATGGCATGTCAGTCCAGAGAGGATGGAGAGGAAGCCCTTCAGCTCCAGCTTCCCTGCCAAGATTGTTTCATAGTGGTACCTGCTGCAGGGCTTGCATGAGGCGAGTGCTTCCCTGGCACATGGAGAGAACCCCTCTCCCTTTCACCAGACAGCCAAAAGAGAACGAGCTCTTGGTTAATGCTTATAATGGTGATGGATGTGGAGGGCTCAGGGGTCACATCCTCTTTCCAGAGTATGCCCACAAGGGTCAAACCGATCCTTCAGTCTGCCTTTCTGGTTATGAGCAGAGCCAGTCCATGGGGGCAGGAGAGGAGGAAATCCCTTCCTGATTTCCATTTGTCTGAAGTCCTCTCACCACTGCTGGAGGCAGAGGATGGAGACAGCAGGCTGGGCTTCTCACTCACAACAGGAGGGCACAGCTTATGCTCTTGTTCTCAGTAGATATTGCAAGAAGCAAGGGAAGAGCAGGCATCTCCAACACGTGGGGCCACACTTGTGGCTGGACCCCCTGCCCAGGAGGGCTCCAGCAACCATCCAGCCAAAGGCAGGAGAGGGCAGGGGAACACACCCCAGCAGTCCTCCTCTGCACTGTCCCAGGACACCAGCTCCATTAACTCTCTCAAGGACTCCCTTGGCAGGGGCAGAGGAGCACAGTCTACTGAGAGGGCAGTGCCTCTGTCCCCCATGCTGTCCAGGCTGGGTTCAAAACGACACTAGTGTGATGCATCTCTCAGCATAAGCTGGAATTGTGTCTGGCCAGTGCACATGAGAAGCAAAACCACATCTTGCTCCAAATTCCTCAAAAGGCCTGGCTGTCATCCACACTGGGTGAAATGGGCACTCATCACCAAGCAAGACAATCTATTCACAGCTTCCCACTGCGTGGATTAACATGCACAGGAGCTAACAACAACAGGGAATGGAAAGCTGGTCCAAAAAGGAATGTTCCAAAGAGAGAAAGCTCTGCTCACAGGCATGGAACAAAAGGATATGGAAAAAGTGAAGGGAAAAACAAGGGCTGGTTAGAAGGCATTATAAAAAATAAGAAATACAAGTTGCACTCTCTAGGCCAGCCATGGAGCTGAAGGTATGTAAACACTGCTGAGCCCAGGGTAAAATGAATTAGCAGGAGAGGAATGCTCTTGAAAGTGTTCCTGCTCATATGAGCTTGTCTGCCCCAGGGGAGAGATGCAGAAGCCATGAGACACGGCTGTGCAGTCTCAGGGCACCACATCACCCTAGGTTATTCAAATAAACTTCCCTCTGCTCCACTCAGCATCAAAGTCTCGCTCACGAATCAGACCTTAAGGAAACACGATCCACTGCTACACTTCCACAGCTGGGAGAATACAGCCAGACCCAATATACTTTGGTGGAGAGAAAAGCTGAGAGGGGTGAGCACAAGGCAGGAAGCTCAAGTCATAAGGCCTAAGCAATGAGGGAGCAGCAGAATGCATTTCTAACAGCATTTCAGAGAAACCCAGAATGGTCTGGGTTGGAAGGGAACTCAAAGCTCATCTCATTCCAATCCCCTGTCATGGGCAGTGTTACACCCCAGTCACTTAATTCCAGGGTTGAAAACAAGGTTCTTTTGCTCTCAGTAGATACGAAGGAGAAAATCCCAACCAGATATTCTCAAGTGGTAAAAACACACGAAAGTTTACTGGCAAACTACAGAAAATTAAGGAACATTGGCAGAAGAGTAAATGCAACATAACATCACTTACCACTGCATAGACTGAGCCCATCGAACATAGAAAACCTTTAAACCCATTCAATGTCATGTTCCATGAGAAGAGAGAAGAAAGGAAGAAAACCAGAGAGACAGGAAAGATATAGAAAAACAGACATATAGCTACCAACACCTGGGTTCCAGTGATGTAAAACTCCAAGATGAAGGCAGGGCTAAAGGACAACGTGCTTGCCTCGTGGTCAGGCTTCTTAAAGCTTTGGCCCATCCTGGGCCTTCCTCCCAGGTGGGACTTGCAGTCTCTCAGCCACTCAGGGACTGGGTCAGGCAACACTGGGGGGCTGCCTTCAGTGTGCCATGGCTGACAGACACTGCAGGGTTGGGGGGCACAGGGGGCGGGGCACCACCTCACCACAGCAAGGTCTGACCCACCCCCTACCAGGCATTACAAGTATCCTAAGATATCTCAAAACAGATTACTTTTTCCAGTCTCTGACAGGCAGGGACACCTCCCACTAGCCCAGGTTGCTCCAAGCCCCATTCAACCTGGCCTTGGACACTTCCAGGGAGGGGGCAGCCACAGCTCCTCTGGGCACCCCGTGCCAGGGTCTCACCCTCCTAGGGAAGAATTTCTTCCTAATATCTAATCAAAACCTGTTAGTATGAAGCCATTCCCCCTTGTCCTGTCACTCCAGGCCCTTGTAAAATAGTCTCTCTCCAACTTCCTTGTTGGCCCCTTCAGGGACTTGAAGGCCACAATTAGGTCACCTGGAGCTTCTCTTCTCCAGACTGAACAATCCCAGCTCTCAGCCTTTCCTCTCAGCAAAGCTGCTCCATCCCTCCTCTGATCATCCTGGTGCCTTGCTCCAGCACCTCCATGTCCTTTCTGTGCTGGGACCCTCGGGCTGGAGACAGCTCTGAGTGGGGCAGAGGGGCAGAATCCCCCCCTCCCCTGCTGCCCACGCTGGGGGATCAGCCCAGCACATGGGTGGTTTCTGGGTCCCAGTACACAGGGATGGGGCATGCCCAGCTCTCACCCACCTTCTCCCAGGGCTGTTCTTGATCTGTTCATCCCCAGCCTGGATAGATCCTGGTGGTTGCCCCAACCCAGATGCAACATTAGCACTTGGCCTTGTTTAACCTCATGAGATTCCCATGGGTCACTTCTCAAGCTTGTCCAGGCCCCTCTGGGTGTCATCCCATCCCTCAGGTGTGTCAACAGCACCAGTCAGCTTGGTGTCATCTACATCCATTTGCTCCTGCAGGGAAAGTGCTTTCTCCTCAGAAAGCATTAACCCTACATTCCTGTTACACAGGGTTCACTGCAGCCCAGGCACTCTTGACTAAGAACCAAACCCAGTAAAAACCCAGTTTTTAAAAAGCCTTCATGCCTGGCAACTCTTACCAACAGGACACAACTGCTTCTTTTAGGAAAGGAAAATGCCTCTCCCTTTTCTACTTCTGTTTCTCCACCAAGTGACCTCTTCCTTCTGGCATTTGTTTAAACACTTGAGGTAAATGTCAGCTCAGCCAGGCCCCAAACCAAAGCCTGTTCAAGTCAGGGGAGAAGTCTCCTGCTACCTGCAGAGCAGCTTTGGACCACACCTGAGAACCAGTGGTAACATCATAGAGATGATGCTGTTGCAGATCCTTTCCCATCAAAAGCAGATCAGGGCTCTGCAGTGCTTGTCTCCACACAAATGGGCTCTCCTCACCCTGAATAATGAGTTGTTTGGAAACAGGGGAACAAAATACACCTTGAGCCTCACTATAGTCTCTTCTCCCAGATGACAAGCCATGGGACAAGAGAAAATGGCCCCATATTGCAACTGCTGATGTTTAGATTGGGTATTAGTAAAAATTTCTTCACTGAAAGAAGAGGCATTGAAACAGGCTGCTCAGGGCACTTTTGGGCTTAGTCAAGATTTGTAGACAGTGTGGACAGGAAGTGAGCACAGACAGAGCTACAGTGTGAAGACTTAACCTCTCCTGCAAGAAAGGGTCAAAATCCCCTGCTTCCTTGCTGGAAAGGCATTGTTAGCGACTAGTGGGGCTCCCCAAGCTGTCCAAGCAGTATAGTGTCAGACTGTAGCCGTTTTCTTAATACACTTGGTAATTGGCATGAAAACTCAGACTGAACCCTGAGTGTCTGGTTTTCTTTGCTCAGTAAGAGCCTCTTCCTCTGAACTAAGGGAAAAAAAAAAAGGAATGAATGTCTGGCTGCTACAGCCAATTTGCTGGATTTATTGTTAAATGCTGAGTTTTGAGACTGCAGCAGGATCCAGGAATGTTAAAAATCAGCAAGCTCCTACCCCTCTGCCACTCAGCAGCCTTCTACCTAGGAGAAATTACAATAACAAGTTGATGAAAGCAATTAAACACACAACTCCCAGTAGAGATGAGAAAGAATTAAGAACAGAGCATGGAGAGCTCGGGAATTTCTGCCAGCAGGGTGTCCCCAGAGGAGGGACAGCACTGTCAACAGTGCTTGGGTCCAAAGTCCCCAGCACTGTCAGCCTCAGAGGGCTGAGTCCAGATTCTATTCTTAATACCCTGAAAACCCAGTTTTAGAACTAAGAGATATGATTTCTACTTTAATTTTAAACTACCCACACATTTGGCTCCTGAGATGAGAAGTTGAAGAACACCCAAAAAAATGCACCTCTCAATGAATTTGTCAATATACAATGAGAGCAGAATGCCCAGGAGGCAGCAGGAGGCTTTCTCCCCAGCATCATGGTTACGCAGCAGCACAGCACACACAGTCTGCTCCACCTGCAGCATTCCTGCCTTTCTGGCTTAGCTCTCTGTGTCACTCCAGCTCTGGAGCTGGGCCAGTCCCAATGCAGTCAGCTGTAGCCATCTGAGATCACCCACTCACCTGCAATGCAAATTGCACCTGAGCCTGCCAACTGGACCATTGTTTTTCTGTAAGCCTTAACACAAGCAAAGCTCAGCACCAAGTGACAAGACAGAGCACCTGCCCTTTGAACACACCGAGACATTCCTGCCATACTCTCCTGTCAGAGTCCAGCGTGCAGGAAATATTTCTCTGCCTGTTTGGAAGGGTTCTACCCTCCTGGACAGCACTATATTTGACCTTCGTCCATGGAAAAAATTGCCTACCCTCTGGGAAGAATTAGAAAGCACACCAGTATGAACTACCCGTTAGAATATTATGTAAGACTGTCACAAGGTGAAAAATTTAGAGGTGTTGGGTTTGTTAAAATAGTAAATAGATAAGTAACAAAAATGCCAATATGGAGGATTGTTGTTGTTATCTAGACCTTTTTCTCTTCTTCTATGACTCCATATTCTGCGGCAAAGGTGGATCCAGAGGATTGGATGAAAAATTCTGCAGTTCCTCTTCATGTGACAAAGTTATTTAATGAGCATTGGTAGAAAAGTAAAAATATCTTTCATTTTAGGTGTTCATTGGATAATTTACCTTTAAAAGACGGTGTAATCTTGATAATTCGGCTTTTTCCCTCTGGCTTCTCCCTTGCATACTCTCTCTGTAATGTTCAGGGTCACGTCAGTGACTCTGTTTCTCTGGTAAGACCTAATAAACAACTATCTGAAAGGAAGAAGCGTGGAAAGTCCTGTTCGTCTCCTAGATTCCAGGCAAGGACCTGTCACGGTAAAGTGACACTCTCCCAGTTATTGCTTTCTGAGCTCACAGGGCCTCCCAAGCCAGTGCAAAGGCAAGCTGCATCCCAGGCATGCTCTGAAAGGCTGTTGAGGGCTGCAGTACCAGCCACACAGTCCAATCCCATCCATTTCCAATGACACAGCATCAATTTCCCTAACCCAGGGAGTAAAATCTACCCTGCTTGACCTGCCAGAAGCCCTGCTTGGGCAGTCTCTCTCAGAGATCTATTCTGCCATCTGTTGGGATTCTGGGGAGGATCTGTGCTCTCCACCACAATACACTTCAGACCTTCTGCATGTCAGGGCTTCTCCAGCGTGTAGGTAGTTCCAGATAAAGAAGCACAGTTGATTGTGAGGATGAAAAGGTTTTGAGTGAGGTAGCCTATTTGAAAGTACAACTGAAACCTGGACTTCTATCCTGTAGCAACTATTCCCAAAGTGACAAGAGTCCCTGCATTCTGTGACACTTCCCATGCTATTGCCACTGGTTCCAGTGCTTTCACACTGCTATGCTGCTTGCAAGTTGCTTTCTTTGGTTTTTTTTTTCTTTTTTTTGTTTTGTCTCCCATCTTTAACATCTACTGTCCCTTCCACAGACAACACAACAAGACCTTGCCGAAGACCTACAACCATGTCAGAACCTACCTGACATAAAACTCTCTAAAAGGTTTCTCTTCCCTCAATTCCCACAGGCTGCTTTTCCAGTTGTGGGCAGAGACTGTTCCCAGGAAAAGCTGAAGTTCCCTTGCAGGAACACAGCATAGGGCATATTTTTGCTTTTGACCATCATCTCTGGAACCAGTCTAACAGCAGCAGCAGAATGCTCACATCTAAGCAGGGAGAAAGCTCAAAGCACCTGCTCATCTGGAACAGCCTTCAGGACCAAGACTTCTCCAACATGAGAAAGGAGAAGCAGCAGGTCCCACTGCAATTCTGGTTGCTGCTGTGGGAAAGGAAGCCAGGAGGAGAGGAGCTCCCTTGTGATGAGGTGATTCTGGCTCCCAGCATCAGCAGCGTGAGCTGGAACAAGGGAGACTCCCATAAAATGAATCTTCTGCAGTTGCCAATGGTGAGCAAACAAGCTTGGAATGAGTGACCTCCCCATGCAATGAGGTAACAACCACCTCTTAACGAGGGAGGGCAGGAGGTGCCTTCTAGAATGAGACAGAACCTACACGAGGATATTACAACCCAGGACATTTCCCTGCCAGAAGACAGCAGAGAGGAGCTCTCATTAAATCATTCAAGCAGGGCACACTGCCAAACTGCCCACAGCCCTTTCAGAAACCAGGCCCCACCTTCCAGGCTATCCCAGAAACACGCCTTCTCCGAGAGAGGTGGCTCCATCCTGTTCCTTCTCACCCAGCCCTGTCTGCAGATCTGTCTGGGCACCGTACCTGCGGTGAAAATCTGCGCAGCCACTGCCAGGAAGGCGTCCGACACCACGGTCTCCGAGTGCAGCGAGATGTTCAGCTGGCGGGCGATATTCCGGTAGACATTGGGCCGGATGTACTCCAGCTCATCCCCTGGAAACAAACAGCCAGGAGTCAGCACACACAGCACCAAGTCCTGCTCTCACCATGGAGCAATTATGGCTGGGTCACTCCAGGGATGCCTTCAGCCAAAGAGGCTGAACCACAGCTCCAGCTGAGTTTAAGCAGGCAGCAGAGTGCTTAGGGTGGTTTAGATGCAATTCCCTACCACCTGCACCCTCCTTCCCAATATGTCCTGTGCCTGGCACTCCTAAAGGGAGCGGAGGCAGGCAGTGGCCCTGTACCCCTGGTGTGGCTGTAGAAATCCCTGATATAAATGCTGTTCCCAGGCTGGCTGCCTGCCTTTCCTCCAACACAGGAGACAGGCCTTAGATAAGCAAAGCCATGTCATTTTACTTCAGAAGCGAGAAGGAGGCCTGTACATCCATGTGAGCTTCTGAGAGATAACGCCCTTCCTCAGCACCCCATCAGGCTTGTACAAAAATGCCTGAAGTGCATGAGAGTGACTCAAGAATGCTGAAGGCTGATGAAAGCCAAGGATCCACCCCGAGCTGCACAACATTAATTAAACAAAGAGACTCTCAGCTATTCTGTACTCACACAGGCACTTGAGAGTCAATCTGGAGCTCTTTCTCTCCTCCAAATGGTTAAAGAGATGTTCATTTGCATGGCTGACTGCTCAGCAGCAAGGTACCTGACACACACAGACATGTGCTTTCACCTCCAGAGTGCTTTCTGCCCAGCTGGGAAATGGCTGGAGGTGTTAGGCCAGCTTGAAGACCAAGACAAAAATACCAAAGACAAGCAGAGAACCTCCTCCTACAGGACTGAGCTATGGAGCTTGGGAAACAACAGTAAAGCTTTTCCTTTGTAGCAAAACAAACCATTTTTGAGTAGTAGAATTAATAAAGCCCAGATTCCAAGGGATTTCTCTGTTGGGGTTCATGGATATTTAATGAAGGTTGCACAGCTGCTGTAGGAGCATGACACAGTGCAAACACCACATGGGACCAAGGCCCTTTGTGCACGGAGAGCCATTTTTGGCTTAGCTTTAGGACTCACTGTGCTCTTCCCCCAGACAAGGGTGCTCTGGGAAGAAGAAGAGCTATCCCAACAGCTTTATATCCCAACTGCAAGACCCAGGTGACTTGGCCCAGCCAGAGGGCAACTGATCTTCCTCAAAATTTCATTTATATGAGAGATAAAAAGGAAGATGTCACTGCAATCAGGAGCTTGGTATAGAGTCATTAGCTACTGATCCTTAATCCATTTATCTGGCACTCAGCACAGTCAAAAGCCAGCTCCACAGAATTCCACAGCTGAGCTCTCCCAGCCCTTTCTGAGCGTGGGATTGTCTCTGTTTGATGGCAAGAGGAAACCTGCCAACACATGGTCAGCCCTGATAAGAGGAAACCTTACTTGGACTACTCAACAGCTGTTTTCTCCTCACAGGCAGCACACAGGCTTCCTGGTAAATGTAAGGAAATGGGGATAGCCCTGGTTAGCTGAGAGGGAGGCACAGGAGGCTGGGATCAGCCTGCCACTGCTACGACTTCTAACAAGCAGTGCCTGGAGGCCCCAGATGAGATCAGGGTTTGGCTGGAGGCACATAGGCCCTGTTCTGCAGCAAGGCACAGGGCAGACAGGAGCATCTGAGGAAGGACAGCACAGGAAAGCATTCCCATGCTCAGAGAGCCTCCCTGCCCCAGCAGCCCCAGAACCTCTCCTGCGACATGACACATTGGTGCTAGGCTCCAGTGTCCTTGTTCTGACACCCAACTTTGCAACATTTAGAGCAATTTGGGGGCTTCTCCTCCTTCCTCCAGTGATTATGGAGGAATTAGCAGGGCAGCAGTGAGAGTTCCCATGTGCAGAAGATCAGTGCAGTGGTCAAAGGGCACCTCCCTGGGCCTTGACCAGAGGAAATACAATTCAGATAAATCAGGCCTATGACAGACACAACAGGTTGGTCTGGGGTGCCTCATTTGGCTATACAGTTAGGTTTTACCACATTTGACTCATTAATTGCCCTAGTTAGCTGCTAAGCCTCACTGAGCTGATGGGGTCTATCTCCCTATGACCTCCAACTGCATCACCTGTGCCCAGGACCTCTGCTGGCCCACAAGGCAGTTCTCTGCGTGCAGGTGGGCTAGGAAATAATCCAACTTCCCATCTCCACAGGCTTCACAGCATTATCATGAAGGAAAAAACTGGTCTGGCTTGTTGCACTGCTTAGGAAGTGGCCAAGGATTACCATTCCTTGCAGGTGGCTGGAGACCAGTTGGCCTTGTGCTGGTTAGAGCAGCAAAGAGGAAAAGAAAGGGATGGGCCCCATGTGGCAAGTGGAGTTTAAAGAAACACGACAGAAACTACTCTTCATCTCAATGAGGAGGACTGCTCACCTTTCTGGTTGCACGGGTACCACAGGGTGCTCTCCAAACAGATTTGCTCAGAGAAGGCACCAAGTTGCCGGGACTATCAGCCAAATCTTTCCATCTGGACATGGATAAGTAACAGCAGAGTCATCCAGGAGACGCCTTCAGATCCAGTGTGCCACCTGCTTGCCCTTTAACATGTTCCTGGCCGCCCACAGAAGCTTGGGTTGAAAGCAAATAAATCTCAACCCCCAACCCAGGTGGAGACGAAAGGGAGTACAAATAGACAGTGAGATTGACAGAAGAACTAAAAAAATCCCCCAAAGACCAAAAAACTACTGGAAACAAAAACAGAAGTATAGTCAGCATAGAAGAGAAAAAGTGAAAAAGAATGAATTTTTTTAAAAAGTCAGTTAAAAGAAACACAGCTCTGCCTTAAAAAGAAACTTGGGTTAATATCAAACAGGTAGAAAGGGGAGAAAGAGGGGAGACCAGCCCTGGTCCTGACTTTGTTAGGCCCAGCTAATGGTTACTTCACCAGACTCTGTTGAACTCTGATGTAATTAAATCAGATGCAAATGCTGGTGGTAATTCCCAAGCCAGATGTGAACTAATATACCAGCCTGCAGGCAAAGAGGGATGTTGGAAGCAACTTCCAAGAATAAGGGTGTTGGGTTCCCAAAAGCCAAACAGATACACTCGAGCACACAGGATGCTCCACAACCCAAAACAAAAGGCCAGGTAACTGTCAACATTTAGAGGGTGCTCCTGGTACAAGCTCTAGAGCATTTCTTCATGTCACAGCCTCCAGGCACAACCTTCAAATTGCTCTCCCTGAAGCCCCCATAGTTGCTGTGCAGTGAGGGTGGCACCGAATGGCAGCGTATGCCAGGCAGCATCAACCAACTCCTTCTTGCTCCAGCAAAAAGCAAGAAAACTCAGGTCTTGCTGAACGACTAAGGTAGACCAAGGAAAATTAAACACACTGTCATTAAAAAGCAGCTTTTATAAAATCTCCGACAACACATTTTCTAAGCAACTACCCCCAGATTAAAGCTGGGTGAGCTACTGCTGAAGCCCAAGTCCAGCGGTAACAGTGTCCTAGAAGATGCCAGATGCATCGTGGCAATCAAGTCACTCACATCTGGAGAAAACACTGCAAGACTGGTTAAAATGCCCAGCTGAGAAAGACTGTGCTAAGTACTGTAAGAACTGTCACACAGCTGGAGACCTGTGCACACAGAATCGGTTTGCTGCTGGGCTTTCTTGGGCTGCATTGTGATTTTGAGCTGTTGCAAGTCCTCAGAAAAAGGCAGCTTTGCAGAAACCCTGTGCTGAGCTCCAAGAGACTGAGGAAACTCAAGCAAAGGAACTGTTTAGGGAAGATCACCAAAACTAAATGCCAAAAGCAGAGAAGAAAAACCTCTGTATCATCACATGAAAAGCCTCTTCCAGAAACCTTAGTCTGGTCCGAATTGCTTCGTACAATCTGAGTTCCCCCATCCCAGCAGGGACTCACCTAGCCGTAGCAGTATGGTGGACACCTCGGCCAGCTTACCCCCAGGCACTGGGGTGTTGTACTCGGGTTTGCTCCAGCTGACACCCGCCTGAATGAGCCTTGAATTTATGTAGTCTCTGCAGAGAGCCTTGGCTTGGGACACAAGCTCTTTGTCAGTGGGAGACCTGTCAAAAACCTCCATCACCTCTGCAGCAAAGACTGAGGAACGACGTAGCACTTCCATCCTTGACTGCTGAACCCACACCTCTGCATGCACTGACGGGAAGGCTGAGCCAATGCCTTCAATGAGAATCTGCAGGAGGTGTCTAGTAGTCCTCTGTCCTCGGGGTCTGTCGCAGCTCCCAGCAGCTCTTCTCCACAAGGCAGTTTTTCATTTTAGCTGGTAAATAAAAGCATCTGTAAGTCATCTAGCATTGCAAAGACGTAAATCAGAAGCTCAAGAATACAGTTATGCTAAAGTCAGTAGTATCACATTTGCAAAACATTTGTCTCTGTCCGTCTTACACACAAGGGGCAAAGTCTTGCGTCTTTCAGCCACTGACTATCCCTGGCAGCATGGTCCACAGAAGGGCTGCAGTTTTGAACTCTTGAGGTGTTTCCTCTTTTCCTGTTCAGATCTGGCAGTTCTAGAATTACCCATCTGAGAGACTAGACAGTCAAAGCATGGAAACACTTCATAGAATGTGCAGACAATCTCAGCTTGTTTCAATTAAACTGGAAAAAAAAAAGAACCCCAAATACCAGTTACAGTAACCTCAACCAGATGTCAACAGACATTCCAGCTCAGTAGGTCATGGATCTTTCTGAAGAAATGGCACTATTGCAAGAACAGGGGTATGGGAAATATCTTGATGGAGACACTTTACCATATTTTCAGTCTAGGTTTTGGTTGTGCCACGCTTTTTCCCAAAGCAATGTGCATACTACTTCTTGAAAACATCTAGCAATAGCAGAGAGAGCAAAATAGAAAAGTAGGTTTTTAAAAGCTTTATGCAGTGAATGCCTTACGAGAAACATCAACATTTCTTCAGAGGCACCTGAATTCATCTGCTGATCTGAGTTTTTAACCCAGTGCTGCTTTTGAAGTCAGAATCAGACCAGCCTTTATTCAGATGTTAATAAATGCATTTTTCAATCTGCAGTTTCCAACACCTACTTATAATGACGATTTTCAAACAAAATACAGCCAGTTATTTCAGTTTCTCCCAAGGAAAAATATATTTACCTCTCATGTTGCACTTTTCCCCCTCAGTGATTTCTTTTTGGGTTTGATTTCATGTTTCTTTAGAAGATCTGCATCACTGGACACCTGGTTTAGGATTCATAGGTTACTGTCACACTTCTCTGGAGAGCACCAGCCTCCTCTGCTGTGCTTTCAAAAGGCTCATGCCAGTGCTTCCTTCCTTGTCTCTGTCAGCCCCACATGCCGGCTGCACTCCACCGGGATCCTTGGGGTTTGCTCTCCTGCTTTTAAGGGACCCAGGCGCAGAGGAAAGCTTCTGGCTTTAGCCTTGTAAGGAAGATGAAATAACCGGGAGGTGGGGTTGCTATGCCCAGAGAAAGACGCTTTCTCCTCCCCTTTCTTCTCTCTTAAGGAGGCTCTCTGCTGTTCTTCATTGGGCTTCGTTCAAGGACTCGACTTCAGGGTAAAGGTGGAAGCATCATTTCTGGATCAGGTTACCCCATGTAACAGTGATGGATGCACTGCTGAAACAGGAATAATTCCTGATGGATTCCCAGAGCAGCTTTTGCAGAGTTGATGTTGGCCAGTCACTTTCAAATGGTAGCCAAGTGGGGGAATTATACACTGCCATATTCAGCTGTGGGTTAGTCCCACCAATTCAATCACCTCCATCATTTTGGACTATGTCCCTGCCCATGGCAGAGGGTTGGAAATAGATGATCTGTAAGGTCCCTTCCAAGCCAAACCATTCTGTAATTCTATGATGATTTTATGATTAACATAGCCACAGCTCAGGGCTAAGGCAAGCAGTGCTTGAAACTCCCCCAGAACTACCAGCAGTCTGGTTTTAAAAAATGAAGTGGGTTTGTTGATAGGAAATAGTTTATCCAGAATGAAGTGTATTGCAGGAACTTGCCCACTTTATCTCAATGTGTTATGAAAAACATTTCAATGAGTTCCAATATATTCATAAATCAATTTCAACGTCAACTTCTTGTTGCAACATTATCATATTGATGCCACAATGCTCAGCTTTCTTCCATGTGCATGTGTTATACCATTTCATCTCAATAAACCACATACAAATGTTGGTTTTCTGTGTTACAATTTGAAACAAAAGAAGTTTTAATAATAGAAGTTTCCTGCAGCCAAGAAATTCTACCAGACCAAATACAAATTCTCCCCAACAAATAACAGTTTGTATATTAGCAACTGGGCCCTTGCAACGTTTGAAACACAGTCTTTCTGAAAGGAGGTCAGAAGTGAGATGTAACTGTTGTCATCTTGTTGCCTTCGAGAAAAGACAGAGGCAAGTACACCTCTCTGAGGTGTTGATCACATAAATCCCTCCAGTACAACCTCCACCAGGGCTGGTCTCCAAATTGAGGGATAAAAAGGAACAAATGAATCGCATGAGCAAACCTTATGACGTGACGTATTGAACATTCTGGCCAGCATCCAACACACAACTCAAGCACAGATTAACACAAAGCATGTTGGCTGCCGTTAACTGGATTGCTGGAGCCTGCTTTGCTGTCTTGGAAAAGGGCTGAGGTACCTCGTACCCTTCAACACAGATCTTTCTGAGCTGGCTTTTTCAGCGAAAGGAGCAGGCTTAAGGAGAGGTACGTGCATGCAGTGATGCCAGCTGGGACCCCAGCTCAGCTCAGGGTGATCGTGGTAAGGTGGCAGTAGTGGCTGTGCATCTGCAGCACCAGATGTGTTTGCTCCAAGGTTTTCTCAGAAATTTGTTTGTATCCACTAGCCTTACTCAAATTCAAATACAGACAGAGGCCTGTCCCACAGAAGCTGAAATCAAGACTCCAGAGATTCTGTGCTACTGCCTACCCCTAACCCACCTCTTCCCTGCAGAGTGGGCCTGATAGGGTCTTGGAAAATCATATTTTTGCCTTTGCCACACTGATGGCTGAAGAATCATTAAAAATTATGCCTCAGCTTCCTGCAGCAGCTGACAGCTTGACACAGGGGCCCTATCTAAACTCTCCCTATTCAGTAGAGCTATGAAACAAAGAGGAATGCTTAAATATCAGTATTGCTTAACTAATGATCATTTTTCCCAGAAATCTGGCAAATACGCAAGTGCCACAGTGCTTCCCAGCTCCCCGTGAGTGCCAATCTCATCCCACATGTGTTCCCTGCCCAACTGTCACAGCATGCAGCACCCCCTCAACTTCCACCCTGCAGCAAAGACACAAAAACTAGAAGCATGAGGGTTGTGTATAAAAAGCCAAACTTTGTATCACAAAACCCCCACCCAATAGTGCATGGTATTCCACCTATATTATTTACAAATTAAAAATACAGTTTCACTCTGAATGATGCCTCTGTAAGTAAAAACAGATGAAACCACAGCATACAGTGTTCAGCTGACCACAAAAGAAGAGGGTGCTACAATCCAAGGTGCTGTCAGTGTAATCAGAGCCCCTTTTTCCATAGAATGTTTATGCTTAGGGACTTGATCTATAATGGGAAAACTCCTGTGGCAAAGGAACGAGAGGAAACAGTGCAAAAGCAGTTTTTATCACCCCAAAACACTGTTTCCAGTGTAACTGTTCCTGGCATGACAGTGTTGTGGCTGGAACAGGCTCCACACCACAGCTCCTGTCTCAGGTGGGGTGACTAAAACAGCTTAGAGCACTCCTTTAGTAAAACCAGGAGACCACAAAGATGTGACTATATTTTATAAGCATGTCAAGTGGGAACATCAGCGAGAACACAGCGATAGTTTGAATGTGGACAGCTTCTCCTCAGTATTAAACAGTTCAAGTGCTGAGAAGGAAGTCTCTGGGAAGGCCTTTCAGCAGTTGTAGCTGAAGCAAAATAGCTAGTGAATTGTGAGCACACTGCAGAGGGTTCGCATGACAGAGATGCCTGCAAGAGCATGAGAATAGCCCCAAAGGCCAAGGAGGTCATGCAACATTATGTTCCCACAGCCTGGCTCTGACTGGAGCTATTGTTGTGTCTCACCTCGAAGAGCCTATCCCAGCCACTTCACAATTCCAGCAGAAACTACACACAGAGATCCCATGTTATAAACACCTGCAGAGTAAGGACTTTGAGAAGCAGACGGCTGCCAAAGACATAGAGTTAATCTTCAGAGAGTCTGGGAACCAACCCCGCTGGCCTCTACCTGCTATAAGAAATTTCCCTTCAGAAACAAGTTGCTCTGGCAAAACTCTGGCACTGTAGCCAGACCAACACCTTCTACCAAACCAAGCCTGGACCTGACCTTTGTCACCTTCTGCATTGTCTCGCCCACTTTTAACGTACAACCTTATGTGATTTTTGCAGCAACACTCCGAGTCTGTGTTTGTGAAGTTATCACTTAGCTCTGTAAACACACAATGCTGGGCTTTGTGCTGCCAAGCTGTACAGGAGGGCAGGAAGGTTGGACAAAACACTTCTTTTTACATAGAAATATTTTGCCAGCTGCAATAGGAAAACAATACATGGAAGCAGTAGTTTAATGGGACCCAAGTAAAACACTAAGGCTTTTTGAACCTTTTTCTTGTTTCCGAAGGCCTTGATTCAAAGCCTCCTCAGAGCCATGCAGTGAATTGAATCACTGGATGGGATCACCTTGGAGCGTCACAGACCAGACCAAAGAGGCTGTGTCCCAGTCAACTTATTTTCCACAGCCTTTAGACAATTCTCCTTCATGAGGATACAGGTCTAGTGACTTAAACGCATCAAGTTCAGTGACCAATCCAGTACTCTGATTTTTGATGTAGACTATCACTGATACCCAATGCTTTCATCTCTTAACCCACTGCCATGCCCACTGTCACTGTAGACACAACTTCTTTGTTATCCATACATTTTGACGAAGACAGAACAGAGATATGGTGTACTCCAGAACTGATGTACAAACTGAGCGAAGGGGAAACAGCAGCAGGAATTTAACATTAGCTTCATAGAACATTTCTACCTATATTCCTGAATCTTACTCTGGTAATGTTGTCTGAGAAGAGTTTAACCAACTGTTGCTACTCAGGTAGCTGTTAATCAGCTGCTCACTGCAAGACAGCAGCTTCTAGCTACATCAGACTTTGATGAGGCTGCATCATCTGCTTCAGAACCTACTTCAGCAAATATAACTCTTTTGTTTGTCTCCTGTCTCCTAATTTGCTTCATAGTGACACATTTTACTGGATGGATCAATCACCTCATAGCCAAGAAGGCAGCAGACACAAAGAAATAAAAAGTTTTAGGTCGTTCAACAACTATAGCTTTGTTTTGAAACAGAAATAAAATATTTACCACCAAAAGGTAAAAGGCAGGAAACACCTAATGAGGTCACTGTCCCCAAGAGATCAGAGTTCTCTTCCCTTTCAAGCTCTTATCAACAAAGGCAGAGGGTAAGCCTTTGTCTCATTCTAGCAACTGACCACCAACAAGGTTGGGGAATCAGTTCACACTCACACATGGGATACAGGCACATGGACAGGTAAAGACAGGCAGGTGCCTCTGCCTGCAATGATCCCGAAATCAGAGAGCCTGAAGTGGGTACAGGCACTTCTGCACTGGTTCAGCAGCATTTATGAGCTCTGACGCATCTATCTGCGGCTGCAAGACGTGTGCTGGCACACACACGTGTCCTACATAGCCAAGGGATTGCTGGATCTGATAACACTGGGCAGGACTCTACCCTGTACATATCTTCATGCCCTAAACATGCTCCAAGGGATTTAGACTCAACTTTTGCATATTCAGAATGTAACCCTACTTGTAATTAAACCCTTGGTGACTTTTGGAAAGCCTCTTCAGGCTCTTCAGTCTTAGCCTCTACTGCTGGGCAGGGCAGCAGCTATGGCCTTAAAAAACCTCTCTTTTCAAGGCCTGAGACAAGGAGGTAAGGCTGACATCTCAAGTCTGCACAGACCAAATTCGGAGTGCACGGTTGCTTCATACACAGTATTATACCTTACAGCACCTCCATCAGGATGCAGTTCCACTCTGAGTGCAGCAAAACATTTCTAAACACTTGATACACCGCTAGACTTTGTGGAACTCCACACTGGCAAAAGTTTTCTTCAAGGCTGCGTTGGTTAACAAGAGTGACCCCTCTCATTCTGTGGAGCAGCATAGGGCTGTTTTCCTCAGCAGCAGGGTCAGCTACAGCAATCTTCATGTCCAGCTGCTCATACCAACTCCTAAATCGTCCTTCCAAATTGCACTGCAATAGTTTAGGGACGGCTGGCACTGTGGACTGGTTGGCTATTTTTCATCTGTATGTGATAAACCTTTCATTCACAGTACATCTGCAGAGATGTATTAGTACAGGCAAGGTAGTTAGAAGCAAAAGGAAACAAATTCAGCTTTTCCATCAAGAAAAATGCCCAGGGAGCTATTGTACTAGTGTTGATTGTCCACATAAAAATGCAGCTGTGGTGATCTGGAGCTTCCTAGTCCACTGCAGAAGACAGAGAAATGCTGAGAGAAGGTAATCAACAGATCCTCCCATGAGCTCAGCATGTCTGGGTTTTCCTGCATTTATAAGATGAGAGCTTTCATGGCTTCTGATGGAAGAGACCTTAACCAGAAGGAGGGGGAAGGAAAAAGAAAAAAAAGAGATGGCAACATTCTGTTACCTGACATCAAGGTATCCAAATCTGGCAAGTACAATAGCCAGGACAAAAGCAACTCCCTCCTTCAGGCTGAAACATGAGCTTGATCAAGCAGGTGTCCAAAGCAGGGTTAACTTGCATTTGTTGACCATGAATTTCATTGTCTCCCTTACTTCACCCAGAAACCTTTGGGCTGGAGTGTTTGCATGACTCTGAAAGGCAGCTGGGTGCAGTAGCTGCTCTAAGTGTTTGGGATCAGGTGATACACATGCCCACCCATGCTCAGGGAAGAAGGAAAACCTCACCATTGTTCGTGATCCCTTCTTAGGCTCCCTAGTGCATTCTGGCTGGGAAAAAAACTGCTATAGGCCTTGGACCATCAGTTCAGCAAGAGCCAGGAGGCTCTTAGTGCTAGTGCATCACTTTGCACTGGCACAACAACAGCAAGCAACCAGCCAGATACTAAAAAAAAATTGCCAAAGGTGCTCAGGGTGGACCCACTTTAGTCAAAGTGATTCAAATCAATCTTAATCATATTTAGGAATCAGCAAGCAGGAAATCTGGTTTTGAAATCACCAATTTTAATCTGGGTTTATATTTGTTTCTAAGAGAAGGTGAGTCAGACTCACCTGTTTACTTGTTTCTGACCACAGCTCATTGCTATGGTTTCTCTCTCAGCGAAAAAGGAGAAAAGTAACGTGTATTTAAACAATTTTTACAGTTGATACCAAGCAGAAATCTGAATGTGTCCAGGGTGTTTTCTACTTAAGCAATTTTAACTTCCTGTTGCAAGTGTATGCACCCTTGAACATTTTAAAAAAATGCAATTTAAAATGCAAGGAAAATAGAAATAAAATTATGTCTTTAAGTGCTAAATTAAGCTATCAAACATGAAGTTGAAAAGGGTTTTGGAATGTGGAAAAGCACTCAAGACCAAAAAAAACATAACACAATCATTCTTACACAGGTACTGAACTGAGTCAACTGTTGAAATGAATAAGCAGTTGGAGACCAAAAACCTTCTCTGAGGACAAATTCAAGACTTCTGAGATGCTGCAAGCTCAGAGAAGTCTTTCTCACTGAGCTAATGAGGAGCTAGAGAGGTAGAGGAAAAAAAATCTACTACATATTAGGCAAGAATAATTACTTCTCACAAAAAGCCTGAAGAACCACCTCAACATAAGCAATGCTGATTGTTTATATTTTACAAGTCACTCAAATCTAGGCCATGCTTTCCATCACTTCAGAATTTCAAGAAATCCTCACGGCTCTGATATTTTTGATTTACAGCAAAGAAAAGGCTTAAATCGGACTTGATGATATTAAGGGCCTTTTCCAACCTAAATGATTCCATGAAATATTTACTTACCTACATGAATAAACTCTAAGTGAAAATTTGCACTAAAAGATCCCTTTAGCATTCCACAAATTTCCCCTGAGCAATGAACTCACTGCCCGAACTGGCAACAGGTGCAGTGTCCCATAGGTGATTTAGGCAAGAAACCAGCAATACTCTAGCCAGGTTAAATCTGAAGTCTCTCAGCAGCAAGGAGGAGGCTAGTAAGTAAAATAGAATTAGGGGAAGTGTTTTCAAAGAATGAAGCAGAAACTCATGAAACTACAGTTCTGGGGAAGAGAGGCATCTCATTCCAGTGACCAGTCTCAGCTGAAGCGTGGAGTTACTTCAGTATCGGTGTTAGTGGTTTAAGGGGGAGTCAGTGCTGTTCAGCATCATTACATGTGGCAAAGACAGTGAGAAATAACACACAATCAAATCCCACATCTAAGAACTGCTGCATTGGATAGGAGCAAGCAACGAGAGAACACTCCCAGGTAGTTTTTCACTGCCACCAAGACCCTAGAAGCAGCTAAACACATCTCCTCCTTCGTGAGGAAGACAAGCAGCCACCGAGCTGTCTTGTACACTTCCTGCCAAATGTCTGCTGTTTAAGGTACAGTGGTACTCCTAGTAGAAGCCTCAAAGCAGGGTAGATGTACAGCATGAGTAATTTAATAGACAATCTTGATATAAACGAAGTAGATGCTGGTCATCGTGAGTTATCAGAGCAAAATCAGCTTCACACAGACCTGCACAGGGTTTGTGTCTCTCACCAACTCCCAAAGCCTATCTTCACTTAAGGACCAATTTCTCATATCCTGGAAACCACAGACCAGTTTCTCTGGATAGAAGCCAAGGCGGGATAAAATTTCTTGCTGGCATTAACATACACACAGTGTTTTGTTAGGAGAAATATAATCTTTGTGACTCCAGTTCTAGAAGCAGCCATGAGTTCATCAGTCTCACACAGCAGTGGCCTAGAGGGATTTACATAAATTATGACTGAACCTTGCAGAACCTCATGGGACAGAGCTGTTAATGGTGGCTTTGGCCCAGACAGCAGAGGCCAAGGAAGTGCTCATGAATGAACAGAAGTTTGATGCTGGCACTAAGTCCCTCAACACAAAGAGGCCTAAAAGAGCAAGGAGCTTTGCACCTTCTTGCTTTACAAGAAGACAGAAAGCTCTTCAAAATCCTAATTCAAGCAGCTATTCACTCAACCAGCTAACTGCATCTTCCTGTTTCAAAACGTTTCTGGACAAATCTAGTTGAAGATGTCCCTGCTCTTGCAGGGGGATTGGACTAGGTGACCTTTAAAAGGTCCTGTCCAACTCAAACTATTCTACGAAATAAAAGAGGAGTCTTTCATTAACTGCTAGTTTTCCCTTCCACAAGGTGTGTTGGGAGTTAATGGGAGCATAAACTCAGTTCAGTTTAGTTCAGTTCTTTCCTCTGAAGTACATGAATCTGAATAATTGGTTTTATTTACTGTTATATTTTAGTTTAATGGCTTGAAAAACATGTATTGATAAGAAAAAATGCTGTTGGAAAGGGGAATATCAGCTGTCAAGTCCTCTCTAGGTTTTTGTCCATGAGACCTTGCAGCTGAACTCAGACCCAGGGATCAGCACTGTGGTTCTCTACACAAAATAGAAACCCTGAGTTTCTTTCCCAAGAGTCTCCAAATGGCTTGCACCCATTGGTGCTGGCCTCAGAAAGCAGCAGTTAAGGCAGTAGAAGTACAAAAAGTGCTGTGCAATTTTCACAAGGGAAAGCTGGAACACAGAGGGGTCCGAAGCACCTCAGAATGAGTTAGAAACGCTCCCAAATTCAATCATTTTGAATTGCAGAGATCTTCATAAACACAAGCATGACCACACTGTGGTTTTACCAGAATTACAGCTGAGTATTCCTGTTCCTAACTTGGACAGGAGTGAGAAAGTAGGCGTTTGGTCAATCTGCACAGGCAATAGGCATGCAACCAAAACAAGCTTATTTTCTTCAGCAGTTCTGGATAGTGCTATCTTTCTCCTTATTCTTCTGGGTGGATAACTCAGAGGGGATTCAACCACATTTAGCAGCTCTAGTTTAAAAGCAGGTTTGACCCACTGAAGCACAATGCCACGCTATCAGTTCCAGCAGAATATTTTTTCCTCTATTTCAAGGAGCCTTTACAACAATTTTCATAGGTATTATGTGGTACCAGACAGGAGTTACCCCTCAAGTACTCAGTGAGTGCCAGGTCCATCACCCAAATAAAGTATATGCCAGCAACTATCCCTTACAGCTCAATTAAACAGGGGTATCCCCACTCACCTGCATACAGCTTCCAGGGCAGCCAGAAGAAACTAGCAGGAAAGCAAAAATCTCTCCAGGATCACATTAGCCCCATCCGTTCCTGCCTCTGCACAGCACAGAGGCCTGCAAGAACCCAGAATTCAGCTCAATCTTCTTGAACTGCCTGCTACCACTACCCAGAAACACGACTTGGAGAAACAAGCATTCCATGCTCTCAGCTTGGAAGAACCTTCGTTTAATTTAGGGATCAGTCGCTGTGGGAAGCAAAGGGTTGCTGAGCCAACAGGAGTGTCAGCTGCACTCTGAGCTTTACAGCTGCAAGAATCACTCTCGCTTATTCCACTCTGCCAGCAGGATTGAGAGATAAAGGCTCTTTTCTTTGCTCAACACTCAAGACAGCCTTAAGAGCCACAATATCAGCAGAAAATCAGCCCAGTGCAGCCAATATTGCAAGATTTGTAGTGATACAGTCTGAAAGCAGGAAGGAGATTGATGTAGCTTTAACAGTCTGCTGCAGTCTCCACACAAGCACAGATCTGAAGAGCCATCATCAGAGCCAGTGGATTTCCACAGTACCAGCTCAGACTGATCTAGCTTGTAAGGGTATGGATTTCTCTTTGAATTCTCCTTGGCTTTCCTACAATGAGCACCATTTAAGGCCTGGAACAGGACATTACTGCCAAAACAAAGCAATCACTTTATTCTTATCAATAGCTGTGATGCACCCAAATAGAGCAGAACTAATATGTCCTATGCCTTACACCAAAGGCAGGAGCAATTCAGATTCAGAGTGCTCTCTGCTCCTCCTTTCCTTTGTTGAAATCAGGTAAGGTACTGCTGCACTTCAAAATCTTCACCAAAAAGAAAGGTGACTAGGGAGAACATCCCCATTTAAAACTGTCAGTGTAGCTTGCAAGCTCAGGCAGAGACTGTTTTGGCATGAGCTTGAGTAGCATCTGCTATACAGAAGCTCGGGGGCCAAGTCCAGACACAAACTATAAACCACAGCAAAGAGTAAAACTGCCAGTGAGTCCAGCTCTTGTTTCTTTCTGTACAAGTGCATTCTTTCCTAGGGTTTGAAAGCTCCACTTTGCACTGGGCAAAACCATATGCCCTGGGAACGTGACAGATTCAAAAGGATCCTCTTGTCAAGAAGATAACTTGCCTTCTGTTCCTACAGTGGTACTGCTTAACTGCATCATGCAGCAACAGTGCTCTTCCACATCACTGCTCTCCACAATACCACTCCAGCCACAAAATCACTCCAGCCTCTCGGTATCCAAATGGAGCCAGAAATAGCTCCTCTCCAAACAAGCACCACAGCACCAAGAGAGTTGCTCTGCAGCACATTTTACAGGAAAGTTTGACCCCCCATCTATCCTGCTAAGTAATTCTACCTTTAGGGAGAATGCTTAACACCCAGCTCTCAGGTTAACCACTCTGCTCCACAGCTCTGTTTATGCTAGGAAAGTGCTATTGCTTCTCGGGGCTCTCCAGGCTCAAGGTGCCTAAGCTGCTGCTGTAAATAATCATAGAATCATAGAATGGTTTGGGTTGGAAAGGACCTCGAAAGTCATCTCGTTCCAACCCCCCCTGCCATGTCCTTTAGTGACTCCAGAGCTAAGGTGCCAGACCTAATATCACCCAGCCACCATGTCCCCAGTCACTTGGCAGCTGTACCCGTCTCCCTGCATGGTTATTGTCACCCTCCATGATACACTCCACTCTCTGTTGGTTTACCCTCACCGTGCCTGAATTTTTAATGTGGTACCCAGGGCAGACGGAAGAAACTGAACCAGATTTGGCCCCGCTCACACAGCAGGAAAGCTCAGAGTCTCAGGACAGAGATCCAGGCACAGGCCAGTACCCACCCTGCTCCCCAGCCTGCTGCTCCCTCCTTTGGAAGTGAGATGCCTGCTTTAAGGCTGAGTGAACAGCTTTGAGTTCCTGGCTTCGAGCACCGCTTCACGCACCGGCACGAAGGGCTGCAAGACCCACGCAGGAAAGGGATGAGCAGTGACAGAGCAGCGGGGATTTGGCAGGAGCAGCACAGCCGTTTGTTGCAAGGGACCGAGTGTGGCTGCCGGGTGCTGCGAGGAGCCGGGGCTGCAAGGCGCTGTTGCCACCTGCTGGCACCAAAACAGAGCAAACCAGATCGGCTTCCAAAACCTCTCACCTGCCCCAGAGCCATCAGTGCTCCCTGACAGCACGGTCAGCATGTGAGGCGCTAGGAGGGCTCTCCAGCTCTGCCGCAAATGTAGGGAAGGGGGGAACAAGGTGGAAAGGCCTGAGCTGCTGCAGGCTGAGCAGCCCCAGGACTCAGCACCAGGCTCGTGTCCTCATCTCAAACACGGACCAGCTGCCCCATACCCCAAGGACATTTCACAGAAGGCTGTACCACACTGTTCTGCCCAGCTCTCCCAGGGATGCCTGCACAGCCTCTCTGACAGCAGTGTCATGACAAGTTTCTCAAGAGGGACAGAACAATGTAAATGTGGGTATTTTGAGTAACTCACGCAGAAAAAAATCTATCAGTGCTTGAACCAGCCATGAAGATTCTTGTAAGATTACACAATCCAGAGCAGGTAGGATGTAGAGCACTAGTTCTTGAGGTTCTTTCCTCATGGTTTGTTCTGGCCATAAATAAATAGCCAGAACAAGCCTGCAGTAGTACTAGACACTGTCTACCAACCCGCATTCTTTGCTTTTATCAGTACCTGGGGCTCCAGACTAACATTCCCTGAGAAGAGCAGGTACAAAGCAGGAGCAGTGGAGCCGGGGAGCGTCTGGAGCACAAGGCTGATGAGGAGCAGCTGAAGGAGCTGGTGGGGGTTCAGCCTGCAAGGAGCTCAAGCAGGACCTCCTCCCTCTCTACAGCTGCCTGATAGGAGGGTGGAGCCAGGGGAGGGTCGGGCTCTGCTCCCAGGGAACAAGGGACAGGACAAGAGGAAATGGCCTCAAGTTGTGCCAGGGGAGGTTTAGATTGGATATTTAGGAAAAATTTCTTCCCCAAAGAGTGGTCAGGCACTGGCACAAGCTGCCCAGAGTAGTGGTGAACTTAGCATTCTGGAGAGACAGTGTAGATGTGGCACTTGGGGACATGGGTTAGTGCTGGGCTTGGCAGTACTGGGGGAACACTTGGACTCGATGGTCTGAGAGGGCTTTTCCAGCCTATTCTACAATCCTATCAGGACTCTATGATTCTGTGTCTTACCACACATTTTCATAGCCACCCATCCCCTCACCCCTTTTCTGTCTGACCCAAGCAGGTATACAACGGATGGGAATACAGTAATACAACTGCAGCATTTTACCTTCTAGCAGGGAGGCAACTCTGAGATATCTTGCTGAAAAGTTTCTCGTTCTCAAAAGCATAGGTAGAAGGTAGGGAGCATCAGGACAAAAGGCTATAGGTCCTCTTGCAATTCACTCCATACTTCCTAGCAAAAAGGAAAAGCTGAGTTACTTTATTGGGACATTTAAGAACATGTCAGTCAAAGCTTTTTGTAACTATTCACACTTTTCTCTGGATTTCACAGAAACAGAGCCAGGTGTGTCAGCTCATTGAGCAAAAGCTGTAAATATCTGGGTCAAGATTTCTCTTTTATATGAGAATTATAGGGGTTGTCTCAAGCAGTGTTTATTCCACACTGTCAGCAGAAAACATATTTTTTTTTAAATAATTACCTTTTTATAGAGAGACTATTTAGCAATTTTGACTAACACATCTCCGATAAAGGCTCCAGTTCTGTGGACAGGAACAAAGCAGACTCCACGGGCACAAAAAACTTGCCATGGGAATGGGGACTGCAGCACAGCTTACTTGTAAGTAGCTGTCATAACTGACATGGGCTGGGTGTTGACCAGAAGACTTGTTTAAATACTACATTTTTATGTCACCAGCTTTTAAACTAATTTTTTGTTTATTCAGGGGGTTTATCCCTTTGCTTTAACAGGAAGAACTAGAAAAGGGAGAAGAAAAAAATTAACAAGATAATCCTCTTGAAAATCATACAGCAGAGAAGATATAACTTCTAAAAAGCAAGAAGAAACCCCAAAAACAGAATAAATGCCATACAACAGATGCCTTTGGTCTTCAGCCTGATCCCCCCACAGCATCAAGGCTCAGGCAGCCACTCAGCACACCCAGCAAATATGTGAGCTTACAGGCGTAGGTATTTGACTTGTCCCTACTCAAAGCCCTTAACCAATTTTAAAAAGCATTGGAAGAGGAGTAGGGACCCCAAAAGCATGAAGATCTTAAAATTTTGGGAAGCAAAAGGTAAGAACAGGTAAGAAGTTACTAATACTGCCATGAAGGCAAAGGGTAACCAGCAGCATCAGAATTAGCATGGAAGAAAGGGACAGCAGCAAGGCTGGCTCAGCTCTGAGAGCTGCCTGCTCCATCAGCAATACGCGACTCCCTATCATTCCCACCTGCTCCAGGAACAAGGTAATTCTCCACAGCACCCCAAGAGATCCAGGAGGAACTTACACTGACAGCCAGAGCCAGGAGACAACACAGTCCTGCCCAAAGCTCCCTTTCCCACAGCCCTGTTTCAAAGCGTCAGGTGAAAGCTATAACCCTGAATACTCAGCGACTGAAGTTTTGTAGGCTTGGGCACTCCAGCACGTGATT
The DNA here is from genome assembly GCA_013398115.1 of Falcunculus frontatus. Classification (NCBI taxonomy): domain Eukaryota; kingdom Metazoa; phylum Chordata; class Aves; order Passeriformes; genus Falcunculus; species Falcunculus frontatus. Next base: position 196,214 of record VZRV01005197.1, read on the forward strand.
AACTCTGGTGCTTTCCTCCAGCTGAAATACCTCCTCTTTTGCACTTGCTTAACTGGCTTTTTCCAAACACAAATCTAGTGGAGGCAGGGACTGGGTTTCTTTCAGTGGAGGTAGATGGTGCAATGTGCAGGGAACTTTGGGGTATTGAAGTAAAAATTATATCTATACACATAGACAACTTGGAGTATGATTGTACTACTACATTGTGTAGTATGTAGTATCTATGTAGTAACAAGTGCTAATGTTAAAATAAATGGGAAAAAAAAAAAGAGAGAGAGAGGGGACTAGCCTGCTAGGAATACAGCACTGACTGAAAACCAGGGAGCAAGACTTTGGCTCCAGTTGATATATTCTGGGAATCAAATGGAGGTGGTGATGGATACAAACTTGCCATGGACAACCGTGGAGAAGTCAGGGACACCTGCTTTGCCAGGGTCAGCATTTGTTTCTGCGTTCTTCTGAGCACATTAATAATCCTCTCCCCTACAAAACAGGCCCAGAAATAGCTGCCTGACAACAGAGCAATCATCACCATGCCTTATACCCCCAGCTTGTCCAAACCAAAGTGTCCAAAGAGACCAGCTACTGATCCATAAATGGTTTCTTCCAGGTGGTGGCCAGACCAAAAACCCCACACACAATCTCTCCTGCCCATCCATGGAGCAACAAGCTACGGAACAGGCTGCCTGTGGATCACAGATGAGGAAAAACACCAGCCCACTGCGTTTTGTCTCCTGTGCTCCTGAGCCAGCTTTAGCAATTTCAGAAGGAAATGCCATGCTATTCCAACATGACAAGCACCCTTATGAAAGACTTATCCTGAACTGACAAAACTAATGGCTGCTCCTGTGTGTATGTTCAGACTTGGCACATTAATTAACATACACTTTTTCTGGTAAGACTTCTGCTCTTCAGCCTCATGCCAACAGTGGCTAAACTAATGACTGTCCATGTGACAAGAGGTGGAGAGCTGAGGCATTGGGGTGAAACGTACATAGGGACTTAAACAGGGAACAGTTCATCCCTTGGTCCTTGCTGCAGTGGAACCAGAGCAAAACTTCATTCTCCTTCTTTTCCTGCTTCACATGAAGCTTTGATTTCTGTCTGTTCATAGGTCTCCTAAGTCGAGGTGTCATGTTGGAATAGGGTTGTTTATGAGACGAGGTGATCCGATTTTGTGAGGCTAAAAGGCTGGTCCTGCAGATATGAACTCAAAGCTCCAGCAACCCAGACATCCTACAGGGAAGACCTTTGTGAAAACCTTCCAGTGAGGTACAGTTGATTTAAATATAAAACCAGAATCTCACTGAAGGAGTTTTTGATACCTGTGCTCTATCTAATTGATGTTTTCACTCAAGTACCTCAAAGTGCTGGTTGATTTGATCAGGGGCAGGGAAACAGAGGGAAGGGAGATGGATGAGGGAGGCAATGCAGGAGGGAATAAGAGGAATGTGAGGGAGCTGCTGGCTGCTGCCCAGACCCATCCATCCATGCAGCGACAGTTCCCAGGGTTGCTCCTCTTGCTACAACTCACCTGCACTACAGAGCAGCACCAGCTCACCATTAGAAGCAGCAGGATGAGACAAAGGCGTTGCGTGTCAACGCCTGGGAAAAGCTGTGCCTAGTTTGTTCAATGCAGGGAAGAAATGCAGGGCCAGCGTTAAAGCTGTCTGGCAAGAGGCTGGGAAAATTGTTTTGTTTTTCCTTTGAAAACGTGAATCAGTCACTGAAATTACAGCACGTGAAGGAAAATCCAACCTCGCAGAGGCAGCGCTGAGAACGAGGCCATGAGGGAGCTTCCGTCCCCTCGCCTCTCCTCCTCCCGCTCTGCCGGCTCCCCCGAGGGCCCGGCGTCCCAGGGCGGACTGAGGGACACCGGCAGTCCCGGGAGGGCGGGGAGGAGACAGCCCCTCACCCTCACGAGGAGCACCGGGCACAAGAGCTGAGGGCGGACCTGCCTGCCGTCACCCGGGGGGCTCCCAGGCACCGTCCCGTAAAGGCTGAGAGAGGAAAGCCCCGCGATGCGGGGCTGAGAGGACAAAAGCGACTCCTCCCGCCACCTCCCCGCCAGTGCGCGGGGGCCGCTGGGCCGGGCAGC
>VZRV01005197.1:198731-243158 GCA_013398115.1 Falcunculus frontatus
GGTCTGGGGCCCTGGAGAGGGCTGGAGCGGGGGTGCCCCGAGGGGGCTGGGCCGGGGGGCCGGGCTGGGTTGGGGCTCAGCTGTTGCTGGGGTGGAGGGCAGGGGAGGGCCGCTGAGGAGGACAGAACTGGGGAGCACTGGAGAGGGAGCGGCCGGGGTGGTGCAGGATTGGGGTTCCCTGAAGAGGAAGGTGTGTGCTGAGCAGCTGAGCTTTGCCAGTGGCTGTACCGGGGACAGTGGGAGCGGAGGAGTGCTCTCAGTGAGAGGATGGCTGAGGAGGAGCAGGAGAAAGGGAGTGTCTGAGGACGATGCTGTGGGCTGTGCTGGGGAAGATGCTGGGAGGGATGGTGAGGGAATAGAGCTGTGGGGTTAACTATAATACTGGGGAGCGTGCTGAGGTGATGGTAGGGAAAATGGAGCCTGAGACTTGGTCAGTGAATAACATTAGAGTGAGGTTCCTTGACACATCTGGAAGGCATTTCTGTAAAGAATTGAGAAATGCGGTGTGCAAGGACGGCCTAGCATACTTAGAACATGTTGGCACGTTCAAGAACTTCAGATCAAGGAGAGAAAAAAGATGCAGGTAACTCTTCAGGGGAATGAGCCAGCTTCCAAGAACCTCACATGAGAGCTATGTGTTCTTGCTTGTCACAGTTGACCAGTGGAGAAATCATCACTTTCCTGCTGTGCTGTGACATCCTCATCCTCCCTGATTTTGCAAAAAAACCCATCCTGTAGGCATGGCTCACCTGAGAGAATTTGCTAGCCAGGTAAGTGGTGATTAAAAATTTATTTTAAAACCCTCTTCAAGGGTTTACATAACAGTGTTTGCTCTTGATACGAGGGTTTCAGACAACCAGAAAATCACTTTTTGCTGCTCTTTATCTCTCTTGCACAGGTCTCAGCTTACTCCTGTTAGCTGATTGACCTGTATCTCACTCTGTGCTGGTGTTGGGCTGATAGTGTTGTGTTGCCAACCGTACAAAAAGTGAATTCTTCACCCAGTATGGAGCCTTTCTCTGGGATTAACTGCGTTCTTTTTAGGGAGACAGGAGTCACTGGCTTTCTGAGTATTTTTGGAAGAGGAAGTCTAGAAATGGGAACAGAAAAACTGTGTGTGCTGGCTCTGCCAGACATACCTTCCTAAAGTGTTCATGGCATTAGTGTCAGAAAAATGGTGCTTGTAACCTTGCTGCATAAGAGGCAGTGATATTTGATACTGAGCCGTAACTCTTCTGAGAGATCTCAGCCTCCGTGGATGTGGTTAAATGCTGCTGTTGTGATGACATTTTCGTAAGAGGAATGTGGAAAGATGATGCCAGGATTTGGCACTAATAGCTAAACCACATTAATAGTATTGACTTGCATCTTCTTCCCCCTGAATTTGGTTGTGGGCTGTGTTTGATTATTGGCAGATGTCAATACTGAGCATAGGTCTTCTTAAACCGTGTTTTGTGAGTTTTGGGGCATTATTCTGTTCTGCTTCTAGGCGTAGGATTACTCAAAGCTTTAGTGGTTTGAGATAATGCTTTCTCTGAACCTTTTCTGATTTAAAATTAATTTGCAATGCACCGTAGTTTATATGCTGTCTTTCACATCAGCTGCTTCCCCAAAGTGTGTATGGAATTAAATGTAAATATAGTGCCTGGCTGAGTCACTGTACAGGGGGAGAAAGGGAAGGATACTTTCTGGTTAGGGCTGAAAACTGAGTTCTGTAGCTGCAGAGGAGGTTGCTCTGAAGCTTTTTTTGTACACAGCATCCACTCATGAAGCTTATCAGCATTCTAGTGGTTTCAGCTCTGAATTTATTATGGAAATGTTAGTCATTCTCAGATCCTGTCATCCCATGACTCTGTCTGGTCTTGGAATAGGAAACCAATGCGTGTTGTCCATTCCTCTGGTCTTTTCAGGAATCCCTGGTGGAACCTTGTATTCTGTGTGACTGAGGCTTGCTGCTAGGGCAGTAGGAACTGGCCTGAAATTCCCTTCACTTAGGGAGATTTAGGGAGCAGTGGGAGGTGCTGTGAAAATCAAGAGACTAAGACTTGCATTGGGATGTCAGAGGCTTGACTTGTATTTGATTCTCAGTTCTAGTGCTGATGGGCAGAGTTACCTTAGGCCAATGCCCAGGTTGCTCTGCCTCTGTGTCTCCATTTCCCTGCCTCAGCTGGTTGTTTCCTCTCTTTCCTTGGCTCCCTTGTGCTGTGTACGTGCAGCACTGCAGGCCTGGTCTTGGTCTGAAGCTCTATCTGCCAGGTGATGTATTTGTGTTAGTTGCTATGTGTAAAGCTCTGGCCTGAGCTCTGTTTGTAGTTTTGCTGTTCTTACGTGACCTTGGAGAAGCCATTTAGGGTTTTTTGGCTAAGTAATGCTTCACTACCTGTAGCAGAAAAAGACTGTGAAGAGTTGGGAGTCTCAGACAAACAGGTCTGTTTCAAAGTGTTGAACACAAGCTTCCCTCTTTTTTATACTCCAGAAATTCAAAACTGTCCCAGGTTTTGGCAGGTGCAGAGAGCTGTGCACAGATTTCATATAGACAGGGTAAAGCTTTCAGATGGTTCTAGATACAAAGCTAGTTTCACCAGAGAGACTGTTGGTAGCCCAGAGGTGAGCGTTGAGCATGCTGGGTGGGAAGCTGGGGAGCAGAGGAGGCAATGAGGAAAAGAGAAGAGCAGGTGAGTTCTATTAAAACCAACTTCCTTCTTCCACTGTGTTTGGTAGAGCAAAATTATGTTTGTTTGTTTGTTTGGCTGGTTGGAAAGTGCTCCAGTCAGAAATAACAGTAAATGCAGCTGTAGTTCCACGTAAACCCTTTGAAGTTGCCACATTCCCAGTCAACTTCAGCTTATAAAGTATTGTGGCCTTGGCAATCTTCTGTTACAGACCTCTCCCATATAGAGCAGTGATTCCAATTCCAACCTGCCCCAGATTAAGGAATTCTCATTTCCAAAAGGGTTTAAGCACCCCTCAGTGTTTTATGCACAAATGCAGGCATGATTCTTGCTCTTGAATATTTTGACAGCTAAGATCCAGCTGGACACAGCCCAGAGAGAAGATCTTCAGCTGGTTCAAATGGTGTTTGCTTCTGTTCCTAATACGCAGCTTATCTTTCCAGGCAGTAGCTTTGAAATGAGGGCAGATACTTACCCTTCTTCTCTAGTACTTATCCACATCTTCTCAAAGACTGTGGATATCATGTCTCTGCAGCTGGAGGTGCCAGAGCTGCCAAAACCATTCTTTCCCCATGAAGCAGCTGGTGTTATTGCCAGGCTTGTCTCGTAACACCCTGCAATTCCTAATTCCTGATGGCTGCAGTGCGTTGGTCTGTTTTAAAACATGGTATCATCAGTCAGGATGGCAAACACTCCCACACCTGTCAGGACAGAGCATCCTTCTTTCCTGTGCTGTGAGATTAGATCCCGGAGGGCAGAAGTGGAGCACATTACTAGGAAATTGTCATCATCCCTCTCATTCCCTTCCTGCACTTACAGCTGAGATAGTGCATTGTGTGCTCTCCCTCCAAAGCCTGCCCAGGCCTGCCTGAGCCATCTCTAATGCCTGACTGACTGCTCTCAGTGGAGAGGAGCAGCAGGAGGCTTTTTGCTTCAGAACTGCTGTGTAATAAGCATTCAGTCAAGCACAAAGTTACAATGTAGTGACCATCCCTTAACGGCTTTACATGTTGTAGTAGAGCAAGGAGCAGCTGCTTCTGACCTGGGGCTTCATTTTTCAGCTCTGATGGGTTTTGTGAACGTGGAAGAAAAACGGAAAGGACCCAAGCTGGTGAGCAGTTGCAAGGGTGATAGATGCTAATAAGCTGCTTTGGGTTATCTGTGCTCATTTAATCAGGTATAAAGCATTTCATCTGGATTCTGTTGCTTCCTACTAATGAAGTTTTCCAGGTGTGTTTGTAGCAGTGCAATTCCAGAGCACGATTTCCAGCCAGAGTGATTCTCTAACAAGAGGACTGGTACTGAAATGATTCATATTTTAGGAAAGGGACAGATGGTGCTTGTTACACCTCTCACCACAGTACTTTGCAGATGCAGATGTGTTGGGGTAGGGGAGAATCAGGCTCATGGAGTGCATCCTTCTCTCTTCTGACAGAGCAGTGCAGTTCCATAGCTCTCCATTCTTGAAACTGCATTTGTGCTGCTGTCTGATGAGTGCTGAGGCTTTTATGCCCACGAATCTGAACATTTTTTTTGTCAGCACATGTCACCACATGGTGTCTAATACTGGATTTTTTAATGGACAAGGGCTTTTGAGCAATGTCTTGCAGCCAGGACATCTTAGTTTGTTGTGGGAATTCATAATTGCTGAAAATGCCACCTGGCAGTTTCTTCTGTGGTGTCCACAACGGTGTTCTGTTGAGCAGACATTGACCTGCTTGAATTGGAGATGGGCCTGTTTCCTCCTCCCTGTTCACAGAAAGTGAAGAAATTAATCAGCAAACTGTGCTCCTCCAGCAGTGTCCGGGGACTGTAACTGTGGCTGGAATGACTCTGTAACCCCTGGCCCTATATTGGCTCCCTGGGTTCTCTCTGTTGCTGGGTCTGATTTCTGCGATTTTGGCCACTGCAACAAGGGATGTTCGTCCTCAGGCCCTCCATAGGGTCAGGGTCTTGCCCTGTCACCCGTGAGCTCTAAAGCATATCCAGGTCAGTACTGGGAAGGTAAATCCAGCACCTACGAAATGTCCTAATGTGTCCACCCTAATGGGGCTGGGCCTGTCTCATCTGCCCATCAGTTACATTGTTTTCCTGAGTCCCTTGGGCAAAATTTCTGTCTGCTTGTCAGGAAGCTTTGTCTCCTTCACCACACCTACCTGAACTGCTTTGTTCTACGGAAAACAGGATAAACCAACATCCAAGTCTGGAAGCTTGTTTACGAAGCTGTCCATGATTACAGAGCCTGCCACATAAAGTGGTGGTTGTCCCAAAAGCTGCCTGCCATAGCCGGTGGTCTTATGTTTGATGGCCTGATCTGGAGAAATCAGTCTGATTCTCTGATGTGTTCTGCCAAGCTGAGGGGCAAGCAGTTACTTCCACCTTGCTGTTTCTTACCCCATGGAAAAATTACATGGGAGGGGAGGAAGGTTTTCTTGAAGTTTTGCCTCCCTGCAGTATTCATGTGGGTAGTGTTTCTTTTCTGAGCTGAGCAGGTGCTTCTAGGAGATGATCCTCTTTCTCTCCCTTCTCCCTGATGTGTGGGAGTGGCTGATGTGTTGAGTGGCATTTTTAGGGTGCAGTGGGTCACTGTGCACAGTAATAATGTCTGGGGCACTTTCTTGCCCCTTCCTCCAGGTCAGTCAAGAGGTGGAAACTGCTCCTGGTCTGTAGTGAGCCTGGACTAGTCAGACTGTTCTCTCTGCCTGCAGTCATCATTCTCATGTTGTCCCCTGGCATTTCTCAAGCTCAAATCCTCTTCCCCCCACCTCTCTCTCTCTCCAGTCTCTGCTATGTATCTCCAGTTCTTTTTATCTCTGAACATCCCTTCTAGTCTGTTTCCAGTGCATTCCTTCAACGTACAACGTGTTTGGGTGTTGCTATGGATGCAAAAGGATATTTGGTTATCCTTCTGTATCTTGGACTGGAGTTTGTGTGGAAATCCTGTTGAGCGAGCTGCCTGAAAAGATCACCTGGGCCTGGCTTACAGCAATGCACTAGGCACAGAAGGCAAACAACCTGTGATGACAGACTGGCTTAATCATTAAGCACCACCTTGGGCTGCTCAGTGATGGCCTGCTGCTAGAACCTGGTGTGAGTTGGAAAAATGCAGCTTCCCTGTTCTCTGATAAAATCTGCCAACTCAAGGCTCTTGTGAGGGAGCAGCCTCGCTGAGTGACGTGTTAGAGGTGAGACTGAGAAGTTCTGGGTGTGGAAAATTCCTTCTAATGGCTTGGCTGCTTCCTAAGGTCAGGCCATATTTTCCAGGGTCGTTTTTTTTTTTTTGAACTATTAAAAAAAAAGGCAGAAAAACTAATCACAAAGAGCATTTTAGTAGCATAAAGCTACTAGTAGCATGAAGGACCTCCTGGTGTGAGGTGGACTGAATGAAATAGCATAAGAAAGTGACTGATTTGTTCCCTTTCTTATCCGTACTCACTTTAATAAAGAATTAACTGTGCAGCTGCTGTTAAAGAGTCAGTATTTCTCTGTTAGTATCTGCCTAGCTGATGTGCTTATCTAATGAAGGAGATGCTATTTGCCATTGCTTCTGGATGTGCCAGGCAGGGAAGAGGCTGGTCCAGAAAAGCAGGTCAGGTAGATGGAGTGTCCATACTGCTCTCCTGCCTCCTCCTTGCTGCTGACCTTCCAAAAGATGCGAGGCTCCATCTGCAAATGTCTGAGGAGAGCTGGGCTGGGTGCTGCCTGGAAGTCAGGCTGCAGCAGAAAAGGCAGTAAATGTGAATTCATACAACTGTAATATTTCACCCTTCAGACAAGTAGGGAAGGGTGCAGATGTTTCAAATCATTTCAGTCTTTGAGTGCAGGGAGGCTAACAAGAGAAACGTTTATGGCCTCTTGCTTGTGCCCATTTTCTCATCCAGATCTCCAAGAGAAAGCTGGTTCTGGTGCCCCTTGCTGGTCTCTACTGAAGTGTGAACAGATGCTTGCTCATGGAGCTGCTTCGGCACCAGTTATTGCCTGCAGCTGAGCAGCCGTGTCCCAGTGGAGCTGACCTTTTCCATAGAGATATTTGCTGACATTCTCATGCTGGGCTTCCCTTCTTTACCTCCCCCACTGTGGTCTGTAGGGTCACAAAGCCTGTGAAAAGGTTTCTTCAGTTCTAATCTTGGATGTATTCTGTGCTCAGTTTCTAAGACTGTTTAGGATACGTGAGTTTCGGGTGAATTTATTAACGTAGTAGGTGCACAGATACGGAGATGAGCTGTATGGGTGTGTGTGGTGCTCTGCAGCCCAGGAACTTAATGGAATTTTCCCATCTCTGCTTTGTGGTTTAGCACTCCAGGGTGGATCCTGAGGAGCTGTTCACCAAGCTGGAGCGGATCGGCAAAGGATCATTTGGTGAAGTGTACAAAGGGATCGACAACCGCACCAAAGAGGTGGTTGCTATCAAGATCATTGATCTGGAGGAGGCTGAGGATGAGATCGAGGACATTCAGCAGGAGATTACGGTGCTCAGCCAGTGTGATAGTCCCTACATTACCCGGTACTATGGCTCCTACTTGAAGGTAGGACAAAACATGCTGATTCATTGCCTGTAGTTTGGGAATGGGAAGGGCTCCTCTGTGGATGCTGCAGTGGATGATGGCACATGGCACTGGAAAGTGATGTGTGAGTGTCAGCATGGCTGCAGGAGCAGTAGTGGCTCCACTCACTGCATTGATGTGCACTTAATAGCAGACTGGGCTTTAAGACACTTGCTAAGCACGTGGAAATGAGGTGCCCTGTACTGTGTGGTACCAGGAGCAGGGCACCTCACTGGAGAGCAAATTATTTGTTGAAGACTGAACTTCCCCTGGTCTTACAGTTCTGGAAAGGAAGTTGGTGGAATACTTCTCCAGAATAGCACAGTCTTAAGGCGGTACCACTGAGGGATTTATGCCTCTGAAAAAAAGAGGAGGTTGAAACTACTTAATCAGAAATGGTGAAAAGAATATGGACTGGGTCTGTGAAGGAGTGCTAATACGGCTTCCATTGAGAACAGGTTTAGGAATCCCTAATGGAAGCTACTAGTAGTGTTGATCAGAAGTGGCCTATGCATGCTGGCTGCTGGAGATGAATGTAACAGTGGGACTGCAGCAAACAGTTCCTGAGCTCTTTGGGTCCTGAATATTCCTTACATATTTTTCAAAGGCCATAATACATTTTCTCAGCCTTCTGCTGTAGTTTCATGGACCTGCTGCTTATCTTCTCTTGGGACCCTGTGAACCTCAGCATGGAAATCTCTTCTCTGAGGAATAAGAGTGTCTTGCTGATTGTACCCTTCAAGCTGGCAGCCCTGTTAATGAGACCAAAGGCTGCAGTGCTCCCCTGGCATTGCAGAGAAGGACTTAGTGCTGGATGAGCTGTTGGAGAGATGTTAAAGGGCTCCAACCTGGGAATAAGCTTATCTGTGGGCTGGGCGGTCTGGTGCCTGTAGGGGCACTTGCTCAGGTAAAACTGCAGACTTAGAGTTAGAAACGTGCTGGAGGCAGGTCCACCTCTGTAATGCTGTGTCAGCAGAAAAGAGGGAGCTGGGGGCTCCTTCCTTAAGCCCCTGAGAGCTGCAGTGTGCAGCATCTCTTAGGTTGTGTACAGGACTACTCGTGTCTTGCTTCCTCATGATTGTTTCACTTTTCTGTCTGCTTTTATTACTGTCTTTGCTCTTGATTTGTGCTCTTGCTTGCAGGGCACTAAGCTGTGGATAATCATGGAGTACCTGGGAGGAGGTTCAGCCCTGGATTTGGTGAGTAAGTGGCAAGTTCTGGACTATGAAAAATATTGACTGAAGACTTGGTCTGTGAAATGCCCATAAGCCAGACACTCCCTTGCCACATACCATCTTTTTGGCAGCCCTGTGCCCGAGCAGTAAGCAGTGCAGGACAGACATGTTGGTTATGCCTATCCCAGGACAGAGGGAATGTTTTCTTGGAGCTCAGCTGTCCCAGCACTGTTGTCCATCATGCCGTGCTGCTGTATGAGCACAGTGAACTGAAAAGTGACCAGCAGCCAGTTGGTTTTGAGCAGTGCAAATCTGAGCTTCGCCTAGTCAGAGTTACGGTATTGCTCAGTGCTCGCATAGCTCAGTAAAGGCATGGTCTATGATTAAGTTACCCCAAATTTTAAGAGAATACAAATGCAGAATATACCCATAGGCAAAGGTCTTCTGCACTGTATTGTCACAGCATTTTTCTCTTCTCTTTAGGACAGTAACGCCCATGTTTCCAGAGCAGTAACTAATCATGTAGGGAAAACTGCTGAGCCTACAGTGACTTGGAGGAAGGTGTAGTGGGGGGCTGTCATCAGCAGAAGTTATCTGAATGTCAGAACCTCAGTTATTGCACTGAGGAGGCAGGATTTGGTTAGAGGAGAACTGATGGAAAGGAGGAGAGCTTTGATACAGTACTCCACAGCCTGAGGGTTGATGTCTCAGAGGCTGGAATTCAGTACTTGCATGCTAGCAGAGAGACTGAACAAGAGAAACTGTTGAAATGTTCTGTTGGCCAATGTATTTCCAGGCTAAAGCGAGAGATGAGCTGCTGTTTGTTTGGGAAGTCTTTAACAGACTGATAGACTAGCAGAAAATGCCCCAACGTTTTTCCATTGAATGCTGCCAGGTGCAAAGACCAGCATTCTGCTTGTAGAACGTGCACCAGCTGTGCGAGAAGGTGCTTCCTGCTGAGTATGACCTGCTTGGCCAAGGTTTCCAAGTAACAGACTGAGAGCCTGGAAAGTCCAAGGCATCAGTCACCCTCTTTTAAGTCATCTTTCTGCCTTTTATCAGCTGAAGCCAGGACCACTGGAGGAGACTTATATTGCTACTATCCTGAGAGAAATCCTAAAGGGCTTGGATTATTTACATTCAGAGAGGAAGATCCACAGAGACATCAAAGGTAAGATTGGAGAGCTCAGCTCCCTTTCTTGTAAGGGATGTTAGTAACATAGTACTCAGAGGTATTATATTCCACCATAATCTGCAAGGTTTCAAAGACTGTTTCACAGTGCTGCTTCTCTTGTTGGGTTGCTGTTTTCTGAATCTGGTACTTGTCACTGTATCACAACTCATGTTTTTCATGTCTTTAGGGTTTAGAGTAACAGGGTCTGTAGCTCTCCTCTGGCACTTAGAGTTTGGACAGTCAGGGAGCTAAAGCAAAGGAGTCAGTGAAAGGCTTGCTCAGATATTAGCTGACTTATGTCTGGACATTTGCTTTGCTGCTGGACCCCAAGGGGGTGTGTCCTGGTTATTGTAGTTATAGCTCACAGCAGGAGTGAGCTGTCCTCATGCAGGGTTCACAGCCCTAGAAAATCAGGGCAGCTTGTGTCAGCTTATCCTGTTGCTGTTTTTTATAGTCACTGGCCACGTGCAGTGTAGAGAGAGCTGGCATCTGCCTCCTGAAGAGCAGTGTCACAGTAAGCCCAGAGCGTCAAAGTGCTGCAGGACGATGGAGGGACAGTGCTGTGGAGCTGGGCCAGTGCCGGATGCTCGCTGCTCCGACCCACTGCAGGAGGGGGTGTGAGCAGCAGGGCACAGAAACCTCCTGCAGGGAGATTGGGAGAAAAGATTTCACTGTGTATGAGACTGCACATTTCTAGCACTGCACAAGATCTGTAGGGCTGTTGGCTGCCAGTGGTGGGGAAATGCTGAAAGTTGTTAGGTAGGGTCTCAGAATGAAAAGTCCTGCAGAAAACTCCCATTCCCAAACCTGCACAATGTCACAGTCTTATGAGTTAGTGGGAACTAGTACAAGAGTGGAACTTGAGCTCTTTAGAAGGATCTGCTATTTAACCTGTGCTGAATGCTACTCTGGAAAAAAAAATCAAGAGCATTGGAGGCTGTTCCCTGTTACCCAGTGCAGTTCAAAGCCTGAGAATGGGTATGAGGCTGGAAATCCAGGCTAAGAGTTATCACTGGGGTGAAGGAGGGGTGGCACGGGAGGGCTCCGCTCAGTGTTCAGTTCTGTGTGGGCTGGAGGTGATTCAGAGGCCAGCAGACTTAATTGCTTATTTGTGCATCCAGCTGCCAACGTGCTGCTTTCGGAACAAGGAGATGTGAAACTGGCTGACTTTGGGGTGGCTGGACAGTTGACAGACACCCAAATCAAGAGAAACACCTTTGTGGGGACTCCATTCTGGATGGCACCAGAGGTCATCAAACAGTCTGCTTATGACTTCAAGGTGAGCTGGGAGCAGAAGGATTGCTGCTGGGGGCTACTACTCATGAGGTGGTGCTAGGACAGAAACGGGGATTGAAAGTGCTGTTTACTGCAGGAATTATTCTTTTCTGTTATGATGCAGGGTCTGCTGGAGAAGTTTGTGTATTAGACATGAAATGCCCCATTTGATTTATGTGATTAGCTGTCCCTAAAACTGTGCTTTCATGTTGCAGAATTGCTCCTTGCTGTTCTGTGTTGTTCTCTTTTCCAGGCAGACATTTGGTCCCTTGGGATTACAGCCATTGAACTAGCAAAAGGAGAGCCTCCAAATTCTGACTTGCATCCTATGAGGGTTCTCTTCTTGATCCCCAAAAACAACCCTCCAACTCTTGAGGGTCACCACAGCAAGCCCTTCAAGGAGTTTGTGGAAGCCTGCCTCAATAAGGATCCTAGATTTGTGAGTATTACTGCCCACCTGTGAATTTGGGTAAAGGTCAGCAGAGGTCAAAAATTTCTTCAGAAGGAAGGTGCCAGAATCCCAGAGAGAGGGAATTGCTGAGCTTACAGGATGGACACGTGAGCCTGGCAGGACTTCCTCATGAGGGGACGTGGAGGGGTGGGCACTGGTCACTTCTCTCTGATGGCCAGCAATGGAACCTAAGGGAGTGGCATGAGGCTGTGTCAGGGGAGGTTTAGGTTGGATATTAGGGAAAGGCTTTTCCCCCAGAGGGTGGTCAGGCACTGGAACAGGCTCCTAATGGCAGTGGTCATGGCCCCAAGGCTGCCGGAGTTCAAGGGGTGTTTGGATAACACTCTCGGGCCCTTTGTTGGGGATTGGTAGCATTGTTGGGGGCTGTCCTGTGCAGGGCCAGGAGTTGGATTTGATGATTCTTGAGCATCCCTTCCAGTTCAGGATATTCTGTGATTCCAGTTGAAGTCAGTGAGTTGAGTGTTTAGTGTACAGAGATAGTTAGATGTGACGTGCTTTCCTTACCTGCTCCAGAGGCCGACAGCTAAAGAATTGCTAAAGCACAAGTTCATCACACGCTACACCAAGAAAACCTCATTCCTCATGGAGCTGATCGATCGATTCAAGCGCTGGAAGTCAGAGGGCCATGGAGAGGATTCCAGTTCTGGTGATTCCGATATGTACGTACATGTTTTGCATGGAGGGGTGCTCCTGCTGCCCCTGCTTGCCCAGGGGTAGCCTACTGCAAACAGCTCAGGTCCTTTTCCCACCTGAGGTCTCACCTTTGAGCTTTCGTCTGTGGGAACAAGTGAGTGCTGCCTGAAGAGCCAGGCTTTTACCTCCTCTTCAGTGGGACCCCGTTCTCTGTTTTGGTCTGAACCTGGGGAGCCTCTTTGCTGAGTGTAAGGAGTCAGGGTACTGACAGGAAACATTTGGTCTGTGTGTAACCAGTAGAACAGGGCTCTTGTTGCTATTTTATGCACATATCATGAACTACAAGAGCCCCAGGCTTTAGTAACTGTGGCAAGAGCTGTGTTTGTGTGTATGTGTAGTCGGGGGTAAATCTTTGTGCTGCCATGCAGGACAGTCAAGTTACGGGCCTTGGGTGAGGGAAGGGCACTTCATTGCCAGACTGGTGTCACAGAGCTGCTCTTCACCTGTAGTGGCAGTGACTCGAGAGACCAAGGACTCAGGGAGATTGGCTTATAACATCTAAGCCTGGCCTCTCGCATTGTGAGCTTGGATTGTCTTGAAATTCTCCTAAATTTAACTAGGACTAGAAACTTCTTCAAGCTGGCTAGATCAGAGAGGTGAATGTGGTGGTTTGGAAACACGATGTAGTACTTAGCTCAGATCTCTTTGGTGCTGTATATGTGCTGTAGAGACTGAAGTGGTTTCTCTTCATTATTTTTTCTGGGATAGGGAAAAGCCTGAAGGCCTGCAGCGATATGGCAGTCAGGTGGGGTGAACTTGTGACTCTGGGAAATTGTGGGCAAACCCCCAGTGGATGGAGCTGAGGCTTTGTCTTGACTTTCCCCTTTTCATTTGCAGTGATGGAGACGCAGAGGATGGAGACCAGGGTCCAATCTGGACATTCCCACCAACCATTCGCCCCAATTCCTTGAGCAAGCTGCACAAAGGAATGGCTCTTCATGGTTCCCAGAAGGTCTGTGTGCTGTCCGGTCTTTCTGAAGTGGACTGAACTAACATGGGCTTTTGGATGTCTTGGGGAAGCCACCAGGCACTTGTCTTCTGTCTGAAACTTACTTCAGTCTTGCACCAAGGGGTGCTGCTCCAGAGTTCCCTCTTCCACATCATCAGGGTACTGTGACTTGTGGCTTTCCCAGGATCTGGTGATGGGATTGCTGTGGAGGTGCTGTGAATTCACCGAAGGCTTAGTACTTCATGTGCCATGGGAGCTTTTTCCTCTGCTTGTAACTTCTTTTCTTGTTGCTTTCCAGCCTACTGAGCCCATCAAGAGGCAACCACGGTCACAGTGTCTCTCCACACTTGTTCACCCAGTTTTTGGGGAGGTGAGTAGAACCTTCTTGGTGTCTCTGCTGGTTGGAGATGAAGAGATACCTGACACAGATAAGTAAGTGGGAAGGATTTGGAGAAGGGAGGTGTGGTAAGGTAGCTAGTAGGGCTGAGGAGCTCTAAAGCATTTTGTGCCAGTTCTGAGGGCTAGACCATACACGGGAAATGTGAGTGTGTCCCTGGTGTGTCCTCCTGAAAACACCTGTGTTTGGAAGAAAGGCATTACCCTTCTGGTAATCAGTCTTCTGGTGAGGATCTGATAGAGAAATATCTGTCTCTTACCTGCATCTTAGGCTTGCTGATGCCTAGGCAGCTCTGATGTCCGTGGCCGAAGTGCAGCTCCTGTTACAGCAGATGGGTACTTGAGCTGGCCTGTCACTGTGCATGTCCCCTGCCCTTCTGCTGTGCTGCTGTCCACAGCAGAGTTACTGAGGGGAAGGTAGGTGGGTTAGAGCAGGAATTGGCTTTGCTGGTTGCTAGGCCATTTCTTAATCTGTACAGACTGTTAATTGGTAGCATGCCAAGACCAAGGAGTTCCCTGCCACCTAGCTTCTGGAAGGCAGGCAGAGAAAATGTGTTTAGAAAGCCTACCCAATTCCCCTGCCTTGTGGTCTGGATGGGGATGTGGAGTTGAAGTGAGAGCTGCCATTAACGATAGGATGGTGTCTGTATCAGCAGAGAGGTGACAGCTCATCTTTCCAGCTGGGTGGTGTTGTCAGGGAAGAGGAGGATAATCATGAGGGGGCTGCTGGCTGTGAGCTCTGGTTGCCCTTTCCAGCAGAAGGGTGGGAAAGGAGATTATGCTTTGGAAGAAATCAATTAGATGCTGCATGTCAGGGTTCTGTTCTTGAGATGCTGGTGACAGACACCCTTTCTCTGGTCCTGAGGACTTACTCTTCTGGATCCTGATGGCATGGCCCAGCAGAGAGCTGTGCTTTTTCCAGGGATAGTCTCCGGACTTAACTCTCTCAGGTCTACTGCTATGTGGAAAGAGGGTTTGCTGCATGGCAGGAACCAGAGGTCATTCTGAAAATCAGGCTCTTGAGACCGCTCCAGTTGGAAATTGGGAGTTTATCTAACTGGCCTCTTCTGTGCTCCACGGGGCTTGACTTTCAGAGGTCAGAGCATGAGGCCATTGACCTGGGTCTTGCAGGCCTAGAGCTATGAGATGAAACTGCATTAAAAGCGTGTTGGTTTGTGATGCAGTTTGTGCAGGACTGTCACTGACGTCTGGGTCTCTGTTTGGTTTAGGAGCCTGCTGGGGCAGAGTGCTCAGGGCTGTGACTGTAAATGCATTTTTGTGCTTTTCCTTACTAACCTTGCTGCACCAGTTCCAGGCAGGAAGTGGCTTCTTGGACATTTCATTTCTGCTAGTTTGACTCCCTTGCCCCAGTTTGTTGATCCCCCTTTCCTTTGATTAGACTTCTCCTGGCTCTGCAGATCTCACTGGGTGAAACTGGGAGCAGGAAGGGTTCTGGGCAATCTCTGAAATAACCTGGCTTTTGTGTGCAGTAGAGGGGGCTTGAAAGAAAACTTCTCCAGCTTGGAAATCTGCTTTACTGCTGGTTGCATGTGTTATTCTTTGCTGTTGGTGGGAAACCAGAACTGCAGACTTTGTCCTCCTCTATGTTGTATGATTGCATCTTAAACCAGCTAGGCTTGATCCCCTCTTTCCCTAAAGGGGCTGAAGCTGGGCTTTGTGAATGGAAATCTGACTGAGATGTTCTTTGTAATCTTTCATCTACCTTCCCTGCATGTGTGTTATTGGATATTAATATTGAAAGTGGCATGTGAGGAGTGATTAACAGGTGTGGGCAACTGTAAATCTGGAAACATCATGGGGCAGGGAGGTAAAATGATGTTTGGGCCTAGTAAGGCTGAGCTCAGTGCAGTGCTCTAACTCCCACAAGCCTCCAGAGAGCTCTTCTGCAGTGGGAAGAGACAGCCCAGCGCACGCTGCTCCCATCACAGGCTGCTGGACAATCTGAAGGTCAAGGGCTTGGCATCAAAGGCTGATGATAAACTGACAATTTACCTCCAGGACAGACCCTGTGCTTACTCTGAGGCCTTTGGTAGGTAGAGATCAAATTCTTGGCTTTAGCATCTCAACTACTTTTGGCCTAAGAAATCTGTATCCTTGATATGTAACTGAGTTGCCCTCCATGCCCTTGCCACTTCTAACTGAGCAGAGGTGTGCGTGGGTTGTTCCCACAGCTTTGTAGCAGGGAACAGGTGCCCCACTGAGGAGGCAGTGGCCCTTTCTGGCTGGGAGCTGTTTGTTCCCAGCAGGGGCCTTGGTGCACAGGAACGACTGCAGCTGGGGATTAGCATTCACTTTGTTCTGAAGCATGGAGAAAAGGTGAGCTCCAGCAACAGGATAGGCTTATCCTAGAACTGAGGCAAAGAACTGCAAGGCTTATGTAAAGCCTTTTAATTAGCAGGGCCTAATGAGAGCTTAATTGGACTG
This sequence comes from Falcunculus frontatus, assembly GCA_013398115.1. Classification (NCBI taxonomy): domain Eukaryota; kingdom Metazoa; phylum Chordata; class Aves; order Passeriformes; genus Falcunculus; species Falcunculus frontatus. The sequence goes on from VZRV01005197.1 coordinate 214,527, forward strand.
GACAGTGGTAAGCTGGCAGATGTTGCTGGTTCAACAGGATGCTGGATTGTTGTTCCTTGTGTGATGGTGCCCTGGGGAAGGGGCTGTCCTATCAGCAGCTTGTGGGAAGGAGGTGGGGAACTGCTGCAGGAGGTGGAAATGTAGGATTTCCAACAACAGGCTCCTTCAGACTCAGCACCAGTGACCTGTCAGGCATTCCTTCTCAACAGAGGTGTAGCTATTTCAAATTAACAACTGGAAACATGTGTAAGTAGAGGCCTAGTGGGAGTGCACCGACCATGAGAGATGTGAACTGAGGCAGATGCTGCGTGTGGAGATCTTGGTGCATGGGCTTTCTTCCCCTGCCACCCTGGGTAAAGCTCTCTTAGAGAGCAGTGTTGGAGGCCAAGAGGCTCAGGATCCCTGGTGTGGCAGTTGTCTGCCTTGGTCTCCCAGTCACTGGAAGCACCTCAGACTCCTTTGTGGTTATTAAAAGTGGTGGTGACAAACTCCTGGTGTTGGATATATTCTGCCCAACCTGCCTGTGAGCCTGTGTGTGTGTGTCTGGGTGCTGGGCTGTCATAAGCAGCAAAAAGTGATTGCACTGCTTCAGATACACCTGGAGTTTTTTGTGCTGTTATTACTTATGAGTTTTCAGGGCTGTTGGTCCATTCCTTATAAAATTTAGTTTGTTTAAGAGTACATCCTGTTAGATAAGGACTTTGATTGCTATTAGTACCTGGAGGCAAATTTGAACCCCAGACACTGGACTTAGACCTTCCTGACCTACAAAAAGAGCTCTTTTTGGTTCGTTTAAGTGGAATGTGGGTGGCCTCCTGCACCCTGGTGGAGTCATAGTAAGAGGGAAAGGGCCTTAATGTCAGTGCTGCACTTCTTGACCAGTGCTTTCTGCAACAAAATAAGGACCTAATGCCCTGTTTCTGTGTTGCAGCTCAAAGATAAGCACAAACAGACTGGAGGCAACGTGGGAGCCATGGAGGAGCTGGAGAACGCCTTTAGCTTGGCTGAGGAGTCCTGCCCAGGCATCTCTGACAAACTGATAGCACACATGGTGGAGCGGGTCCAAAGGTGAGCGTCCTCTGCGTGTGAGCTGGGGCAGGGCTGGCACTGAACCACGGGGCTCTTGTGCTCCACAGCTGTGCAAAGGTCAGTGCTGAGCAGTCAAGACAGACAAAAGTGCATATTGATGACAGCTGCCCTAATAGTTCCTTTGGCACTTTTTTTAACTGCTTTCATTTAATGCAAACAGTTCTTCTGGCTCAGAAGTCTTTCCTCACACTGGACAGGTTTCTGTAGTGTAGATGGATGTTGCAGGGCACAGAAAGGTGCTGCTATTCACTTTCTTTTTGCACATACATCTATATAGATCTGATGTCCTGCTGCTCACATTACCCAGGCAGCAAGGACTATGCAAAATCTCATTGGGATCACTTCTGGGATAGAAGGTTTCTGTTAATAAATATCTGTTTCATTGCAAGGAATGTGCTTTAAAGCACTGTGTGCAGCTAGTCGCTGCTTGCCCAGCTTTAGGTATACAGGAAAGTGTAGTTTTCCTGAAGAGAATTATTTCTTGAACCAGTGAAGGAGTGTAGTGTGGTAGATTCTTTGCTGGGTCAAACTAGGCTCCACTGCTGGCACCAAGTCCAGTCACATCCATGTGTTGCAGGTACCAACACAGCTAACCTGGTCACAGATTTATCAGGCTTCATTTAACATGAATTTGGCTTTTCTCTCTTTCACAGCAGGCTATCCTAAATCTCACCCTTTCCTTACCAAGAGAGAAAGTTAACATTTGGCTCCTCCCTGGTTAGCAGGCTGGAAGTGTTTTACCATACATGTGACCAAAGAAGCTGTTCTATGCTCTGGCTGCCCCTGTAAACACAACCCAAGCTTTACAGTCTTTACACCCTTGAACTTGGGCTTTCTAAGCATTTCTTTCTGATGGCAAATATACCATGGAACTGTGTAGAACCCTCATCTAATAATCACTTAATGCCAGGAAGAGAGCACTCATTCTTCTGGCTGACCCGTAGAGGTCACAGAAGGTGTCCTGTGATACCTGTAAAACCTGAGCCTCTGACTGAGCAGGAGGTGTGTGTGGGTGACTGCAGACAGGTAGTTGTTTCAGCATCATTCACTTCTGCCAGCCTAGAAATGACACTGCTGGATGGGGCAGAAGCACAAGATACTTGTTTGGGGAGGGGGCTTGCAAAACCTCAAAGACCCAGTTGCTTTCTTACCATAAAACAATAGTGCTGAAAACTACTTACTAGGTTAAAACAATCTTGAAAGCCTAAAAACGTGTCAAACCACCTTGGCTTTTTGTTAAAGTGCTGGTTTTGTCTGTCAGGACTTTATCTAGCAAAAAGTGGCAGTGGCAATGGGAGTGGGGACAGACCCACCCAGCCTGACCCCTTCCCCCACAGACCTGCTGGTGGGTGCCTGTGGGCACCATTCCAGGTGAGAGCTTCAGCCAGGCGCTGCTGACCAGTTCTCCCTTGCCAATTCCTCCTTGCAGGTTTTCACACAGTCGGAACCACCTGACCTCTGCCCGCTGACACTCACATTCCCTGCTGTTGTTGTGAGGGGGGAAGGATTTTTTCCAGCTTCATAAGAACTACATCTCTAATCCAGACCACCATCTGCCGTTGGATGTGACATTGTGATGGACTCCAGGACATTTCAGAGCCTTCATGTTAGCCGTGTTTCCATGATAACCCAGGGTGGGGTTTGCAATGCAAGTACAATTTAGACCTTTTGCAGAACCCGAGATGGGTGGTCTAATTGTTTTTACAATGTAATCAATGCAGTTTTTAATTGTTTTCCTACAATGGATGTGTCCATTTTGGCTTGGTTTGATTCACAGCTTGTTTCTGGTAAATGCCTGGCTGCTGGAAAAAGGGAGATTCTCTTCCATTGATACATGTTTCACAGGCAAGTCTGATGGGTTTAGTCTCCTGCCCTTCCTAAAGAAGTGTTTGTGAGCAGTTGTGTGTGAGTACAGGGACTTCGGGGAGCTCTCCAGACATTTAGGGCCTCTGAGAGAGTGAACCCAGCTCTCCAGTTGTTCTGGAGGATCACTTCAAGCCCTTCACACACAAGTAACAACGCTTTCCAGTGCAGCAGCAGCTGAGCTGATACACGGTTGCTCTTTCCCAGCCTGTCATTTCAGAGGAGGATGGGTTTGCTGATTGTTCTTCTTTTGGCTCTGGGACATCGTTTTGTATTAGGCTTTAGTTTATCTACTTCAGGCAAGAGCAGAACTTGCCTTGGGTCTCCAGGGAGCAGAAGGCAAAGTGGGTATGTTTGCTGTGAGAGCTGGTGGAGTTCCTGTCCTTGGCACTTGTGGCAGCTGAAGCAGCTCCACAGGCAGGCTGGGCAGTGCTGGTCTGAGCTGAGCAGGCCCACGTGGGGCAGAAGGGTTAAAAAGGGGAGTGGGGGGAACACAACAGCTGCAGGCATCAGCAGAGCTTTGGTTCACAAGGCAGAGGGACACTACAGAGCAGGTTTTGATGAAAGAACCTGTGCTCTACAGAAGGACATCAACTGGCTGCCTCACAGCAGTATGGCAGGGCTGGGGATTCCCAAAAGCTGCTCTAGGACTCCCTCTCCTTCTCAACCTTCCCTTTCTGGCTCCTCCTTTAGCCTGGGATCTGGACTTGCTGCAGCCAGGGCTCTGCTCCGGTTGACAAGCTGGGATGGTGTTTGGTAGCAGAGAAGGTAAAGCATCTACTGCTGTGTTGGCTGCTTAAGGTATTCCAGCAGAGCCATCCCTAGGAGCTTTGCTTTCTGTATCATACTAGTTTATAAAGCAAATCTTTAATTCAGGTAAGCACACAGATCTTAAATCTCCACTTCAAAGGTCTAAAAAAATAGACTTGGGAAAATAACCCCTGACAGCTGGTTGCTTAGAGAGCTGCTCTCTAACTGAAAAGAGATTCCCATGAAGTCAGCAAGAACTCAGTTACCCAGACCTTTCTGCCTGGGTGTTTGTGTGTGGATGATATGGCTCACCCCAGAGCCACTGAGAACAAAGGCTGGAGATGTTCAGCATTTTTTTAATGACAGGCCACTTGGTTAGAAACAAGGCTTGATTTTTGGTACTTAGATTCAGACCTGCAGATTTTAAGTGCTGGGCTGCACGTAGCTCAGGAGGACCATACGTTCCCTCATCCTGGTGTATGGTGTTCACTTAACCTTATGACTATCCTTTATTTGTCCTGATGGACAAATCCAGGCTCAGCAGCACTATGAACTTGTACAGTAGAGAAGAGGTGCTGCTGTTGGGTCTCTGCTGCAGAGCAGTGTTCTGTGGTGAGAGCCAGCTCAGAGCTTGCAGTTAGGAAGAACAGAACAAACCCACTTTTTCCTCAGGAGGAGAAGTTAATGAATAGACAGGACACTTGGAGAGGGGGAAGGCAGAGGCTCCAGGCCAGCACAAGGGCCCCTGCTGCTTTTGAAGTTGCTGTTCACAGCGGTAGCAAACCGTGTTGATAAGGTACCTGTATCGTTACTCACGTTCTCTGCAGTGTAACGAGGAAACTTTTTAAAGGAAACAATCCCCACACCCTTCGTCCAGTATTCAAAGCAACAATGGGTTTAGTTTTCAAAAGCGTTGAAAGGGATCTGCCACTTTCAATAAAGTAACAAAACAAATGAGGCTGGTGTGACTGTGTTATTAGGGGGAAAGGATTGGTTCCAGCTGCTTTTCTCTGCACTGTTCTTGGTCTTCCCCCACATCTTCCTCATGCATCTATAACAGAGACCCCAGAGACAGAGAAAAGTACTTTGTGTGCAAGGATTTCAGCTGCAGGCACACCACTCTTCTCTGCTGGCACTCCTGTTGTGGCAGAGGTAGGGCTGTGCACTGGAGCACACTGCACGGTGGTTTTTTGCTGGAGTTTGTTGATTATCTGCAGGCTTTAGACTCAGGCTCGACTGGCAAGAGAGTATCTCTGCCTTCCTCTGTCTCACTTTGCAGCTGGGAGGGGCCCGAGCGGTGGCCCCGGTCACCCAGGGAGGTGGTGGAGTCTCCATCTTCGGTGATAATCCACTGCACAGATGCAGCCCTGCATGAGCAGGGATTGAACCAGACAACCCCGTGCCTGTGTGACCTCAGGGACAGGATGAACACTTTGGAGATGCCACTTTAATGGTGTTTAAGCCCTTGTGACTGTCCTTCCTTGGGCAGCAACAGAGGTTAAGGGCAGAGCTGAGGCCGTGACCCACTCTGCAGTGCTCCTCATCTGTTTTTCCCTTGGAGCCAAGAAGCAGAACCGATTCATGTACTTCTGACTGTGCTTTTGGGGGGGAATTTTGCTAAACGCCATGTGCTCAGCTCAGCAGGCTGTTGCCAGGCCAGTGGTGATGATCTGGCCTCAGCTGGAGTGCAAAAGCACAGGGTCAGTGCACCAGGTGAGAATGCAGAGCTGTGTGGGTGGGTGCAGCTTGTAATGGCAGTGGTGCCTGATGCCCTATAAAAATGGAAGTCTGACAGTTAATGCCTCCCCAGCAATCAGGCACTAACCCTGCCCAGCAGAGAACTTGGCTCCTGGCACAGCTGCAGTGTGAGCACTGCCAGGCACAGAACACCTGGAGCCCACACCTGATGCTGCTGCAGCAGGGATAAAGCAGTGCTGGTGTGGGGCCAGTAGGAAAGACTTCACTGGTGTAACAGAATCACTGCTAGGACCAGGAGGAGAAGGGAGCAGTCACCAGAACAGCTCCAGTCTGCTGCATTAAATGTGTCAGGAGTTACTGCACAGTCTGGTTTCTTAAGCAATGAAGCAGGACTGTGTTATCGTGGATGAAGGTCAAGCATGAAGAGGGAAATCAGTAGTGCAGGGGCTGTTCAGCCTGGAGAAGAGAAGGCTCCCGGGTGACAAGGGGGGGAATGGCTTCACGCTGACAGGGCAAGGTTAGATGGGGTATTAGGAAGAAATTCTTCTTTTTGAGGGTAGTGAGGCCCTGGCACAGGCTGCCCAGAGAAGTTGTGGCTGCCCCATCCCTGGAAATGTCCAAGGCCAGGTTGGACAGGGCTTGGAGCACCCTGGGATAGTGGAAGGTGTCCCTATCCATGGCAGGGGTGTGGAACTGGATCATCTTTGAAATAGTGAGACCATGGCTCTTAAGCCACGCGGTCCCAAACTGCACCTCCCCCTCACATACACCTTAGCTCCACAGCAAGAACCTAATGCATAAGGACCTGTTTTAATTCTCTTCTTGCCTAATGCTCCTCTTAAGGAAACTTCTCATGCTTGTAGTTAAGACAAAAATACTCCTGGAGAGTTCTGGAAAAATAAAATATTTCACAGAACTGATATACCACTGAAATCCTTGCCATTTTTAAAGTTTACTGAGGTAAGGCATCTGCAGTTTTGTTAGGAATAACAAAGCTTTTTGTAGCCTGAGCTCCTGCACTTTAAATGCACAGACATTTGAGCTCAGTATTCTCAAACCAAGAAGGGGCTTTTGCTGCCTGCTGTCCTTCCAGAGGCTCCTGCTTTAGAGACCCCACCTCAGCAGTTGCAACTTCAAGAGAGATACTGAGCTGCAGGTTCAGCACAGAAGCAACTAAAGGATCATTCACTCACCAGCCCACAAACCTTAGGGAAAGACTCTTGCTCACTGTGGGGCAAGTGGCACTCCAGCTCCACAAAGGCAGCTCTGGCACCTTCTCCACACCATCCCCACTCTGGATGGAGAGCGCTTGGTACAGGGTGAGCTGAGATCCAGAGTGGTGGAAAACTACTGAGCAACTTGAACATGGGATGGTGGGCCCAGGAATAAGAGGCTGAGAGAGTTTTATACCAAGATGCTATTTACTTTGAACAGTCATATTCAGCCACGGTATAACATGTCTAATCAATCCACATGGATACACCTACAACAGGTAATTAAAAAAAATAATAAATGAAAATGCTAATAAATTAAGTACATTTAACTTAGATGGGACAATGGTCTTTGTGACAGCGGCAGCAAAGGCTGGAGCTGCAGTCACTCCTCTGGGCTGCAAATGCCAAGCAAGAAATTCCCTCTGGATTCCCCCTCCCTTCAGTCCTCATCCCACATGAGACCATAACTGAACACTCCTGCTGGCCTCTGTCCTTCCCATTGTCCCATGGGATCTCCACATTCCTCCATCCTCACAGCATGCAACACTTTCCTTTTGCTTTCACTGCTTCACTGCATTGTTCCTTCTGTTAGTACACAAACACTTTTCTATCTAATATAAATCAGAGTCCCCACAGCCCATCAAAGCCACGTCCAACAGCATCTTGTGGCACTTAGCGTGTGTCAGTCCTTCTGTGGAGGCACCCAAAGGTGACAGCTTTACAAAAGAGAACAAGCTGCAAACATTTCAGATTTAATACAGAAATTTAATAGAGTCCACAGACACTACTGCTCCATCTGGAATCCTGTGCCTTTTACACCTTCATGAGAAACAGAAGATGGATCCCACCCCGAACTGAAATAGAAGATTAGGGATTTTCAGAAGTCTTTGCATGACAAAAGCACAAGCAACAGTGACTTTCAGAGGCTTGTTCTCCTACAGTGCTTAAATGCCTTGAAAACATCACCCACACCAGAGTGGAGAGTGTTTGCCATCCCATGCCTTACTTAACTCCTACTACAGGATAAAGAAACCGGAGCTGTGATATGAGAATAGTGATTGAGTTCAGAGGACAAACCATGCACCCCCCTGCACCGATCCACAATACACCAACACCTCGACAGCTCAGCAGAGACTCAGTCCTCCTGCTTCCCTGGAAAACTGCTGCTGTGGCAGCTCCCGAGGAGCAGAGCTGTTCTGGGAGAGCTACAGTGTCCGTTCAGGATGAGCTGTGGGTAAGCCACCACACTGTGTGTTCCTGTTAGTCTGAGACAGCTGTGCCAGCAGGCTGATGGTGACAGCAGCAGGACGGGTCATGCCTCCAGCCCCATGGAGCACCCGGGGCAGGGGGGGTCTGGGAGCCCTGGCACCCGCTGCTGCCAGCCAGCTGCACCAGTGGAAGCTGCTGCTTTCCTCCCATCTGTGCTGATCATCCAGTCAAAATGTAAAAACAAGGTGGTACCTGCCTTCGGGGCAGGTGAAGGTGTTACTGTACAGGTACAATGGAACAAGAACCCTTCCACAATGTGTGCGCACTGCAGCACTGCTCCTGTTGGGTTCTCTCTGAGTAGGTTCAACTGGAACAGACTTGACCCTCTTCCACACCATCGGGAATGGATGTGATCCCTGTCTGCAGCCCCCTCACTCCCACTTTCAGCCCAGGGGAAATGAGCCTCCTGGGTCTTTGCTTTATCAACTCCAGACACTCCTGTTCCCACCTGCTTCTTTTATTGGTGTTGCCAGCAGAGATCCAGCTCTGCCCCACGTCAGTCTGTGTGAGTGTCCTTCTCCTTGGGAAGCAGCAGGCTCGACCTGGCCGGAGAGCTCGTGGCTCTTTTGATCACCTCCATCCACCTGCCAAGAAAAGACATGAGAAATGCCTACCCCTCACTCACAGGTAATCTTGTCCCCTGGTTATGAGCTATACTCCTTTCCCAAACCTCCCAAAAAAGCCATTTTCTTTCTTTTACAGGTCTTCTGGGAAAGTAACTCTTCAAAGGAACAGCTTGAGATGTGGTAAATACCCTGCAGAACATGGTTGTCTGTCCAGGTCTACAGTGCTCTGAGCTCCAGAGAACTCCCATGAGAGCTCACTGTGTTCTCTCCTCAGTGTTATCAAGGATGGCAAGCTGACAATAATTATTGCTTTTCTTAACAATAAATTAGGAAATAGGTAACAGCTCTGCTCACGTGGAAGAAAGCAAAGCAGCAGTGAAAAAAGGCAAGATAAATCCACTGTGAATTAGACATTTTTCCCTTGAAATCACTAATGCACTGGGCTCATGTAGAGAGCACAACTTATGGCTCGGGTAGCTGATACCTAAGCTGTTCACAAGTGTGTGACACTCTCCCAAGGAAGGGGGACATGTGACACCTCAGTTAAACCACATTCCAAAACAGCCAACACGGCCCCGCACGGCAGGACCCAGGGCAAGGGTTCTCAACGTAGCAGCAAAGTTTTGTATGTGGTGCATTTCACACACAGTTTGGACCCTCTGTGGAAGCCCCTAAGAGCAGTTAATTGTAATTCTAGAGGATGATAATAATAAAATGTAATTACAGAGAAAACAGCCAAGTGAAAGGGAGCCCTGCACTTGTTGCTCTCAGCCTTGTGTTGTAACTTCTGCTCCCAGAGATGGAAGATAAAAACCAAAAGAACCTGGAAATCTGAATCCCAAAGAGCTGGTGGAGCTGAGCACCCCACAGCCCTTCCTCCCACATTCCTCCCTGGCTCCAAGGAAGCCACAGACTCCTGGCACAAAGCACAGCTCACAGCTCTAGGTGTATCCCCAGCTCTCCCACACAGAGAGGAGGGTTCTGTCAGAGGAGGGATCTCCAAATATCATCAGTCTGGAGAGGAAGGAAATGTTATTCCTGAAAATGTGCTGGAAGATCACTCAGACTAAGGAGGAAAGAGAGGATGGGATGACCAACCACTGAGTAAAGAGCAAGTTATGCACCAAGACAGAGAAAACATAAAATTACCTCTCAAAAGTGTATTTGCTCTCAGCCCTGAAGAAATACACATGGGACTTGAACTGCAGCTTGAAGACGTAATCCTTCTGAATCCCATCCGCCTCCACAGGGCAGCTGACCGTGTACCCGAGCAGAGGGAGGCTGGCCAGGGGATAATCGTCCTGCAAGAGCCCCAGAGCCCAGCCCTCAGTGCAAGGCACCCTCATCAAGCAGCCTGTGTACCACAGGTAAGGGCTGTGCTCTCTGCTCAGCAGACAGCAGGAGGACTCTTCTGCAAGGCCACCAACAGCTTATAATTAAACCTTCCCCCAACTCCTTTCATTTTTTTTATGGTTGTTTGCTTCTGCTCCTCTGCCCAACGCTGCCTCCTGGGCTCCCTCCTCCCTCTCTGCACCCTTTCAACCCAAGCACAGATCTGATAAAAAAGGTAAAGTTACCCTCACGAAAGAAATGTGCCCTCAAGGCAAGAAGCCAGAATAACCCAGTTACTGGGTTAATAAACACAGTTTATTTGGTTAATAGGATGAAAAGATTGTGCTGCACCATGGTTCATTATCAAGCAGGTGCTGAATGTACCACAGGCAGAAAAATCCCTGGAGCCTGTCAGGCTGAGCTGAAGCCCAGCAGAGAGAAGTGGGCAAAGGAGGCCCAGAGGCTGCTGCATCCCTCACATCCTTTAGTCACTGCATGAGGAGATGTTTCCCCCTCCCCCACAGAAGGTCAATACCATCAGAACTGGAAATCTTGATTAAGTTCCACAAGCAGCACCCACAGCCTTTCAGAGACCAGCTTCATTATGAACCACCTCCTCTTCCACTTGTTACTCTCCTTCAAACAGCAGTGATTTGCCCCTGGAGCTGAAAGTCAAGGATCCCCAGGTACCCCCAACACCCCAACCCTCATCCCCTCACCTACACCTGCCCACCTGGTGTGTCTTGTAGAAGAACAAGCAGAAGTTGGTGAAGACGACCCACAGTTTCTGCCAGCCATTGCTGTTCTTGAACTTCCTCAGCAAATACCCAGAGAGCTGGTTCTGGCACAGAAGGGAAAGAGGACTCCCATGAAATCCCAGGTTGCCACCTGCTGCAGGTGAACAGCCCAACGCTGCTCCTGCGCTTGCTCCCCGGTGCCAGAGGCCTCCCAGGTATGGTGACAGCCACCAGGCTCCATCCCTTTCAGCCACCCTTTCTCACATGCAGAAAATCCACATGGAACACACTGAGTGAGAAGGGAAATAAAGCAGGAGAGGAAACAGAGGACTGCAGAGCTGGCAGGTAACAACATGTGGCAGCTACACAAAGCCAAGCCGGCGTGGAAGGGGGCTGCAGGGAGGGGAGCACCACTGCCTTGGAGTCAGCCAGCAGGGAAAGGAAACCTGTGGCATGGAACGGCAGCACATGAGTTTTGTAATTTGAGAAAAAGACAGGATACATGGCAGATTTACAGAGCCATTTTTTGAGGCATAAACAGGAGGAAATCCTGTCTTAACAAGGCAATGGTACAAGTCTGCCTCTGAGGACGAGCATCCTCACGTGAGCAGTTAGGAAGCAGGACATTTTCCTGGGCATCCCATGGCTCCTCCCCACCAGCACAAAATGTGAGAGGCATCTTTACCTGGATCATGCACAAGTAATCAGACAGGGATAGGCTCTGGTTCCGGTACCAACAAACATGGGTGATTGTGTTGGGCCGTTGGGCCTGGCCCAGCAAATAGCGAGGAGGAAGCTCTGGAGAAACAGCAAGAGAGCAGAAAACTGAGCAGAGAAAAAGGAGGAGAGAAAGAGAAAAACAGAACGTTAAGGTGAGAGGAGTGATGCAAGAAAGGTGGCTGTCAAAGGAAAATGGATTGTGAAAAAAATGACGGTGTTAGAACATGGAACAGATCAGAGTGAGAGGGAGTGCAAGAACTCACACATTCAATCCCAGAACCTGTGGCAGGGCGGGCTTGTTATCCATGCACAGAACTGTGAAATGGTGTCTTTCCCAAGGTGTCAGCAGGGAAAGGCCTGTCCCCTCCAGCAGAAGCCAGCTCAAATGCCCAGTGTCTGTACCTCAAGCTCAGGTCACATCTACAGCACTTCCCTTACCAAGCTCATCCACATGGTCTCTACATCAGAAAAATGCAGGAGCTCCAGTGCCCAAACTTTTAACTCCAGTTAAACAAGTGCCTCAAGAGCAGAGCAGGACAGGCAGGCACAGACATGCTGCAGCCCCCTGCCCCTTTACTTTTGTCAGGTTAGTGACTTTTTTTTCTCTCCATGTTATTTAGGGTCCTTCCCACTTCTGGAAGTCTTCCAAGCATGCCAGCCTCCAGGAAGGTGTCCTACCCTGCTGAACTGCTGCCTAAAGTAAAACCCTAGAGCTGGTGCAAGCAGTGTAAGGAGTGCTCAGCTGATCTGTCTTGAAATCTGCAGGATCCAGTGCCCAAATATGCCACCAGTGCTGCCCTGCACTGTGAGTAACAGCAAGACCGCAGGTACCAGCGGCTCATAGAATCCCAAAAAGGTTTGGGTTGGAAGGGACCTTAAAGCTCACCTGGTTCCACCATGGGCAGGGACACCTTCCACTAGAGCCTCACCCAACATGGCCTTGAACACCTCAGTGGGCACATAATAAATATCTCTGCTCAGCATCAAATGATTCTGCCACAAAAAGACACTTGACTGCTCAGTCCTGCCAGTGAGGGAAGGGCAGAGAATTCCAACTGAATTCCCTCTTCTTAATTCTGGGTGCAGTACAGCAGCTAACCAGAACTCAGTACAGCATGGTCAATCTCTAAAGCAAAATATCATGGATAGGGAAATTATAATCATAGAACCATTAAGGTTGGAAAAGACCTCCAAGATCCTCAAGTCCAGCCTTTGACCAAATCCCACTGAACAATATAGCAAAGTGCCACATCCACACACTCTCTGAACATTTCCAGGGATGGTGGCCCCACCACTGCCCTGGGCAGCCTGTTCTAATGCTTAACTGCTCTTTCTGTGAAGAAATTGTTCCCGATTCCTGACCTGAACCTCCACTGGTGCAGCTTGAGGTCATTGTCTCTTGTCCTGCCCCTTGCTCCCTGGGAGCAGAGCCTGACCCCCACCTGGCTGCACCCTCCTGTCATCAGGGAGTTGTGCAGAGTCACAAGGTTCCCCCCTGAGCCTCCTTTTCTCCAGCCTGAGCCCCTCCCAGCTGCTCCTGGTGCCCCAGCTGCTCCCCCTAGCTCCACTGTCATTCTCTGGACACGCTCCAGCCCCTCAATGTCCTTCTTGTCCTGAGGAGCCCAAAACTGACCCCAGGATTTGAGGTGCACCAGCAGTGCCCAGCACAGGGGATGCTCAGTCCTCCAGCAAGCAGAATGACACCCAAAAGAGCAATTCAATCCCAGGATATCCTGGGCTGCCTTTAAACTCTCCCTGCTTTGGTCCCGCTGCCGAAGCAAAGCCGTGCCGCACGGAGAGCGGAGCGCAAGTACGGACGCAGACGAGCACGGAGGGACAGGCATGCAGGGGTGGTGGATGCCCCACGCCCTCCCTGGACACAGAACCGCTGCCGAGGCGCAGCGGGACACGAGGCCGAGGCGGGGGCACAGAGGGAGGAGAGCGCTGCGCCCTCGGTACCTCGACGGCCACACTGTGGTCGGTCATGGAGACGCTGGTGTTGCGGTACCAGCACACGTGCATGGTTGTGTTGGCACGGTGGTGGCTCTGCCTGTCCAAGGAGCTACGAGAGGAGTGAATGTCATCTTCGGACTCCTGTTCTACAGAGACCTCATCAGAGGATCCTGGGGGAGGAGAATTGGGTAGTGGTTTAAGCAAACCATGCAATAGGAAAAGCGAGAGAAGCTGGGGTTCCTGAGAAAGGCTGTTTTCTCTTGCCGTGGTCCAGTTTTATGTCAAGCTGAAGTGGTTGCACAGCTCCTGTGACCACTCTAAGCACATCAGCCTGGGTTTCACTACTCAGTTCTGCCTAGGGCAGCTGACTCGCAGGATCAAAGGATGGTTTGGGTTGGAAGGGACCTTAAAGCTCATCTGGTTCCAACCCCCTGCCAGGGGCAGGGACACCTTCCACTAGAATAAAATCACAGAATGGTTTGAGTCAGTGCTGTGTCAAACAAACAAAAATGACCACACTTCATCTTGAGTCAAGGAACAGGACAGAGGGCTCCGAGAAGAAATACTCCATGTTTCAGCACAGCCATGATACCACCAGACAGGCACAGGAATACTGGGCTGTAAAAGCTGACCTCCAGAGACACCACATTTTGGACAAAAAAATTCACCACATGGTTAAATTGAGAAAAATCCATGTAAAAGGTGACTTAAGGACACACTTAAGGACTTAAGGTGTTATAAAATTACCAGCTCTGCAATGGGAGCATCTCTGCTGCATTTAAAGCTACCTTGAACATAAGTCTAGGAAGACAAGCATATCTCTTTTGATTAAAACCAAAGCCCAATTAACTCTCCATTATCATATGAATTATAAAAATATTTCGTTTATATCATCAAACTCACAAAAGGAAAAGCAGAAAGGACAGCACAGCTGGTGTTTTTCAAGGAGGCAGGGAGCACCACTTACTGTTGGAGCGGTTGCACACGGAGTTTTCCAGAAGCATCTCGGATTTCTCAGTAGATTTCTTGGCCATTTCAATTGCCACATTGAGGTCTTCCATCCACTTGCCCATCTCCAGGCGGGTACTGCAAGGGAAGAAGTGGGAATGAGGATCCACCAGCCCAGAGCTGTGCCCGTGTGCTGAAGGCACAGGTCACTGCCCAAAACAAGGGACAGTGCCTTCCATTAGATAAATAAAAACAAAATTAGAATTCCTCCAAAGCAGGAGCTTTCCAGAGAGGAAACTGATCTCAAATAGCCTCCACCTCTATATTCAAGCCTTGATACAAGACTAAAATAACAATTAAACCCTTGGCCTTTACAGCAAATAAAATGAACAGACAGCTGGTGGGAGGAGAGGAATTCTGGAGATGGGGGATATGAGCCATGATTTTTTTGAAGGATAAATGGCAGCCCGAAGCACAGCCCATCTTTTAAAGGGCGTCTGGGATGTACCTGACATCTCAAGTGAGTAAAACCCAGAGTGCAGGAAGAGGAGACTTCCTTCACCCCTCCCAGGATCCACCACAGGGTGAGACCTTCACAGCCCTTCAAGGTGTGTCTGTGTCCCCAGGGACGCAGCAGTGGAAGGTTTGACTTTAGACACAGCCACAACATTGCTTTGTTTGGTAACCATCTGTTTTTTCTGAAAGTTTTTCATTTAGACTGAAAATTCACACGTGGTCTAAGCCCAACAGCAATTATTATTTTTGACAGGTAACCTTTGAGCTATTTTTAAGTCATGACAAGGTAAAACATTTATTTTTCCAAATTTAAGAATCTTTTAAGCACCTTATGACTCACAGCTGCTGAGAAATGGGTGATCTTAAAAAAAACCCTGCATTTTCAGGTGTTAGGTTGGAATTTAAAAAAATACATTTGCATACCAAACATCTTGGCTCCTATGCCATTATACACCTGATTGATAAATATACTGTAGTGGTTATTTTTCAAGAACAGGTCATCAAGTAGTAAAAAACCCCTATGATTCAAGGTTGAGATTTAGTGCTCCCACCCTGCATCGCTGGCATTCCTGATTCCAGCTGCCTTTTTATAGCAGACTTGCAGAAAGACAGAAACTCCTAAAGCTGATTCTGAAATCAGGTGTAGGAGACATCCTAAGTACAAAAAGGCACCAAACTCACTGCACAGGGATAATTTAGGCTGAAAAAGGATTGGTTTTATTTCCAAGTCAGCCTTTAATTTCTCCTCTCCCCAGCTTCCTCTATGAGATTCTGCAGGAACTCTCCCCTCCTCACAGCAATTCACATGTTCTGAATTTTAATTCTTCTGAACCTCTAAAATATTTGTATGTTTAGATTTTGTCTCCTGAAGTGGTTTGAAAGATGATACTGGCAACTCCCAAATAAACAAACACAAAGGCAACGTTATTGCTGCTGTTTGTGTTTGGGGTCAGATAGAGAATCACAGAATGGTTTGGGCAGGAAGGGACCTTAAAGCTCATCCCATTCCACCCCCTGCCATGGGCAGGGACACCTCCCACTAGCCCAGGGTGCTCCAAGCCCTGTCCAACCTGGCCTTGGACACTTCCAGGGATGGAGCAGCCACAGCTTCTCTGGGCACCCTGTGAACAGCTTCTCCGGGCACCCTGGGAAGGAGGAATTCCTTCCCAATATTCTATCTAACCCTGCCCTGCGGCAGTGGGAAGCCATTCCCCCTTGTCCTGACTCTCCAGGCCCCTGTCCAAAGTCCTTCTCCACCTTCCTTGTTGGTTCCTTCAGGCCCTGCAAGGCCACCATGAGGTCATCCCAAGCCTTCTCCTCTCCAGGCTGAACAACCCCAGCTCTCCCAGCCTTTCCTCCCAGCAGAGCTGCTCCATCCCTCTGCTCATCCTGGTGCCTCCTCTGGGCTCTCTCCAGCAGCTCCACGTCCTCCTTGTGCTGGGCCCCAGGGCTGGGGCAGCTCTGCAGGTGGGGTCTCACCTGAGCAGGGCTGAGGGGCAGAATCCCAATCCCTTCCCTGCTGCCCATGCTGGGGATCAGCCCAGGATAAATTACTCCTTCCCAAAATTCAACACTGAGAAAGGAGTTGGGAGGAGTCCTGGGCTTATTTTGAAGTCCAGAGGATGCATGAATCACCCCCCTGCCTCTGCACCACTCGAGCAGTAACTCTCTGGAGAAGGAATCCATCAAAGCCACAGGCAGCTGAGGAAAACTAGGATTACCTGGCTGCCACCACTATGGTTTTCTGTGCAGAATAGATAGTGAAGCAGTGTGGGACAGACCATTCATTCTCACTCTCCTCCACCTGCAGGAAAAGAAAAGATTCTTCTCATCAGTGTTCAGTCTCCAATAAACACCAGAACTGTCCTGTGCTGGCTGGGACTGGAGTCAAACAAGATTCCAACTCGGTTGCAGAAGTGCAGAACAGCAACTCTTTGATGAATACCACCTACTTTCAAGTCTAGTTTGGCTCTATACAAAAATCTACTGTGTGTTTCTACTGCAGGAGCACAACATCACTTCCAACAGGGCAGGGAGAGGAAGGGGTTGGAGCAGATTTGGCTCATTACTCACCGGGGGGTCGAGCACTATCAGCTGCAAATCAAAGACAGAAAGAACAATCCTGTTAGAAAAGGTGTGGGGAGGCAGGAGGATTGGTTATGTGCCGAGGTGTGTGCAGGGGGACAAAACACCAGGATAAATAAATGCCTATTTCCAGATCAGCCTCTCACAGCAGCGTGACAATGAATGGACAAGAGGGTGTGCTCCAGCTGTTTTGCTAATGTGGAAGGAACATGCCCATCACCTGCAGACAAAGAAAGCTCTGTTTGACACACATCAAGGTCCAATTGCTGCTGAGACCGGCCTTGGGGCAGTTTGTGGCTTTGGTCCTTGTGCCCTGAAGGAATTCCTCAACCTGCCTTAGGCAAAGCCATTTCCTTAACCCTGTGATGCAACATGGAACCACTTACCAACATGCCATGCAGAGAGAGGTGTCCGTGGATTTTGAACTGATTTGTCCCTGTGACCCCTTTGCTTGTGTACAGTAACATGTCTGAGAACTGGAAAGGCAGGAAGAGAACAATCAGTGTTCTGAAAGCAGCAGGCAGGGCCAAGGATTTTTTGACATCTCCTTAAAAATCTGTTGTTTAAAGGCCACTGTAGATGCATGAAAAATGCCATTTCTCAGTTTGTCTCAGTCAGTTTGACCAACTACCCTTAAAACCCTTTTGTTTACTTGTAAGAGAGGAAATTAAATTTTAAAATCCTGTTAAAACTCTGTGCCATTAAGGAACCAAGTTGACCAGAGAGTACTGCCACAGTCACGCCCTCTTCAAACATTGCTTAGAGAGTTTTCAGTCTCAGGTGCTGATTTTCAACACAAGCACATGAAAACACACTTCCCCAACAACTTTATCTTGAAGACTGGGTTTATAAAAGTCAGAAGCAACACCCACCAGAAAGAACATCCGCTGCTGTAAGCCCTTCTTAGTGAGCTTGTACAAGCAACCTTCCCGGATAAACTCCTGCAGTGGAAAAGAAAAAGTTAGACAATGTTTGATCTTTCCTGACTCAAGGGAGTTTTATTTTCATCCCAGAGTACACAGATGTTGATTGGTGCCCAGCAGTGATCACTAACAGATTTCTTAGAGGCCCGATGACACTTTGCCTTCCTTTTTTGTCACATGAATCAGCTCCTTGCTGCAACCAGCATTTAAATCAGTGAAGGATGAGAAGGGAAAGGAGCAGAATTCCTGTTGGACACCAGCAGTTCACCTAGCACACTTACATCCCACTGCAGTGACTGCCATAGCATCCCCAAAGCACATGCGATGCTCCTGTATTTATGCCCAGTACATCTATCAAAAACAAAGAAACAAAAATCCAGGCAGGAACTGCACAAACTCCTGTTATTCAGAGGCCCCCACACCAGCTTAGCCCAGTGCTGTGGCTCTTCCCATCCCTCCATTCTCTGAGGCTGCACGAGGCAGACACAAGCAGAGCTGGGAGTGGATTTCCAGTGTGACACACCAGTTCCCACTCACACGCAGAGCACCATACCCCAGTGTACCCAGTATCTGTATTGGAAACATGAAACTGCAGCCAGAGTTTGAGCAGAAACATTTCTGATCTATTCCTCTGAATACCACCAAGGTGATGATCCCATCATCCATGGCATTCACTAACAGTCACATGAAGCCTTTACAGTTGTCCCATAGACCAGAGGGGCAGTGATGGCAAATCCACGCCTCAAAGGCACTTCCTGGGAAGTAAAACCAATAAAGGCTCTAAAAACTAAGCAGAGGCACTTACCCTGCCAGGTGCTGTGAGATTGTCTATCCCAATCAGGTCGTGCTGCAGCTCTGTAAGCTTCTGGAAGTTTTCCAGGCGGATGAGGCTGTTCTGCAGCTGTGAGGTCATTTCTGTGACTTCCTTCAGCGCGTCTGTGTGGAGAACAGCACCAATGGGACCAGAGCACAGCAACCCAGGCCACCCATTTCACCCCTGGAAAATCGAACCTGAAATTTAGATCTGAAATTTAGAGCCACTTTTAGAACAGAATAGTTCAGTTGGAAGGGACCTACAACAATCACCCAGTCCAGTTGCCAACTTCTTCAAGTGTATTTTAGAGGAGGGTAAATAGAGCAAGCGACTTCACAGCATTTCCTGTGCTTCTGGAGATCACTGTGTATCTCAGATTTTGCTTAAACAAAAAGCATTTACCATGTAGATGAAAGTAAATGAAAAAATAAAATCCAACTATTTCTGCCAAAGATTACTTTGTCATTAATGGAATTTACTACACACGCTTTTGATGCTACAAAATAAACATTTTTTGGTCACGTTTTTACACCTAAATGACAAAGAGCTCATAAAAAAACCTACTTTTTTTTTCCCTGCTAAAACAGGAGACAAGAAAAGGACTACTTTTCCAGCTTTGGTTGAAACATTGGGATCCATCATGAGAGAACCACTTCCTGGAACGCCAGGAAAAAGAAGCACTTACATTGAATTTGTGACATAACTGAACATAAGCGTTCAAGGCCAGGTTGGACGGGGCTCTGAGCACCCTGGTCTAGTAAAAGGGTATCCCCTGTCCATGGCAAAGGGAGAATGAGATGAGTTTTAAGGTCCCCTTCAACCCATACCATTCTGAGATTCTATAATTCTTGTTTTCCTAGGGCACAGGCAGCATTTGGGATGTCCCTGGGTGCTCACTCACTCCGGCAGTCGGTGAAGTCCCGGTGCTCTGCTGTGTAGTGCTTGCACAGCCTCCCCAGGATCAGCTTGTAGTGCATCAGTCTCTGGATGGGTTTGAGCAGAAAGGTGTTGAGGGGCAGGTAGCAAACCTTCTGCAGCTCAAACTCCTTGTAAACCATCTCCAGCTTCTTGAGGCGTTTGGTTGCTTTCTCCAGTTCCGTCAGGACCTCGTCGTGCTTCTGCAGGTAACTGGTGAACTCCTGTGGAATTGGACAAGAAGTTACTTGGATCAAAGGAAAACAAGTCTTTCATAATTAAAGAAGGTGGCAGGCAGCTCCCAGTCAAGGTCAAAATAGGGGTCTGTGTGGCATTGTGCCTGTGCCTGCTGGGAATACCAAATGCCGGTAGTGGAAATAGCAGTCCCATACTCCTGCACTCCCATTCAAGCCACTGGTTTTAATTAAATAATTACTCCACTACTACAGCACTAATGTAACTGTCCCACAAAGGCACTCTGCTCCAAATAAAGTTGACTTCATTTCAGAAGAAACTGAGTTTACTACAAAATATTCTTTATATTGCAAGAGTATTAAAAAATAACGTCAATATTCTGCCTTTACTACAAAATATTCTTTATATTGCGAGAGTATTAAAAAATAATGTCAATATTCTGCCTTTAAAAAATATGTCTATTTTTTAATTATATAACCTCATGAATCAAGGTCTCAATAGGGGAGCTAAATAAATCATTTTTCTTTGTTTTCTGCCGAATAGCCAACAAACACCTTTCCTCAAGGTAAATGCAGGTGGCTAAATAAGCAACAGTGATACAAAGCCTTCCTGCAATTATTTTAACAAGTTTTCTTTTTGAATTGTTTCTCAACAGTAATTGTTTGCAAGTTACTTCAAGATTGACTGAAACAGAATAGGTTTAGATGGGATATTGGAAAGAAAATCTTCCCTGTGAGGGTGGTGTGAGATACTGGAATCTTATAGTGCATGGCTTAAACATTGTTATGAAACTTCTGCCTGTTATGGCAAAACTGTATAAAGAAGCTACAAGCACAGAAGCCCAGCCCTCCCTGAAGATACCTGACTGGAACTTTGGAGTGTGAGTTAAGATGCTTTGATAAGATAAAGGGAGCACTATTGTTCTTTATCTCAGGTCTAGGGAGAAGTAAACAAGGCTGAGGGAAAGGAATGCATCCACAAGAGAGCCAAATGAAGCAAAAAATCATCCCTGGCTGGGTTTGGGGTGGGGGAGGCCATAGCCCAAGAGGCCAGGTTTGCACAGACTCCCCCAGCAAAGGGGAGAGGAGGAGAGTTCTGGGTGTGTGGTGTAGCCTCTGCTCAGAGGCAGTGAACACCCATCCTCCCTCACACAAACTGGATCAGTAGTTAAACCCCCCACCCCAGGAAGGCCACATCCATGAGACATTCATGTGGGAGGCAGCTGAGGGGGGGTCAGAATCCAAAGACCCCCCCCAAAGTGCTCCCCAGACTTATTCCTGTGGCCTTGCACCACAGGACTGCACATGATGCAAAGTGATTCAGTCTGCTGCAAGAGACAGTGCAAACTGCCCCCCCTCCAGGGAGGAACCTGGGCATTCCAGCCTGGCCTGAGCATATATTAATCCATTGGATTCTGTGTTTTTCTGGGGGACCCTCACCACCAAGAAGACCAGCTGGAGAGGACCATCAGGATGCTGGTGGGATCCATGGAGTGGTGATACTTTCTTTAATCTGTCTCTGTCACTCTCTTTCTGTCCCCCCACCTCTTTTCTATTTCTTTCTCTTCCTTCTTCTCTCTCTCATATTTGCTATTAAATAAAGCCCATACTGTTGATGTTTGATTAAGTAAAGCCCATATGTTTGGTACATGATCTCGTTTGCACCTTAATTCAGGCAGAGGCATTTCTAATAATTTTAAGAACCAGACCGTAACAGGAGGTGAGGCCCTGGCACAGGGTGCCCAGAGAAGCTGTGGCTGCCCCATCCCTGGAAGTGTCCGAGGCCAGGTTGGACAGGGAGCAGAGCAACCTGGGACAGTGGAAGGTGTCCCTGCCCATGGCAGGGGGTGGGATAAGATGAGCTTTCATGTCCCTTCCAACCCAAACCCTCCTGGGATTCCGTGATTAATGGAAATATTAACCCTGAGCTCTGATCCTTGACAAAACAAAATAAAAAACCTCAATAATCCCCAAATTCCACATTGTTAATGCCGTATCTACCTTCAGGGTGCGCATGTTCCTGAGCATGACGTCTCCAATGCGTTGGTAATCCCCTTTCACGTGAGCATTGCTTCTGCCTTCCCTGGAACACACAGAAGGAGGAAAGAAGGAAACATACATGGGGGATCAAGAAATTTCTGTTTTCTCCCTCCATCTTCCCCTGTAATTCAGGACATAATCTATAGCCACTTGACATTCCTATTTCACCCTTCAGATTGAGAACTTGGTACGTTAAATATGGATGCTGCATAAACAGCAAACACAAAGCCATGCTTAGAAAACTGAGAAAGGACTAGAAAGGAATTTGTGTGAAAGTCTATTTGAGAGTTTTACATTTCAGACCTCCAAATAAATGTCATAACACAGCCCCACCTGGTTTTGTGAATTTATTTTTGTTCATACTTTGTTTACGTTGACCACCTCTTTTTGAAAGGTAGTTATACTGTAATATATAATATGTCAGGTGAGGAGAAAATAATACAAAGGTTAAAAGACTAAAAACGTGATCTGTGAAATAAACTGCATTGCAAGAACCGAATTCCCACCTTAATCACAAAAATGTTTCCTAGATTTTCACCTGGAGATTCATTAACTGGAAGATGTGGAAAAAACACACACATTATCTTTTTGATCTTGTGCTCCTTTTTTCTAAGGCTTGAGAGACGCTGTCAGATTGAATCAACAGTTGGACTTGACGATCTTAAGGGTGTTTTCCAACCTAAATGATTCTGTGATTACAAAACCCTCGGTCTGGTGCACAAGTTGTACAACTACAGCATATTATATACAAGGCAAAGCTTGAAAAATGGGCTTTGTGCAATGTAGTTAGTACTTTTTTAATAACTTTAATTTAGTAAATGATTTCTCCTTGCTTCTATTGATGAGGAAATACCAATTGTAGTCTGGTTTTGACATGAGGATATAGAAAAAGGTCCCCCCTCACTTACCAGAGTGAGAGCCTTTGTTCAATCTCCTTCAGAAAGCCTCGATGGAACTCATAGATGGGGTCTATGTTGGAGAAGAGCAGTGTCATCAGGCCCTCTGGCATGGCATTCTCCTTGATCACAGCACTGCGGAACCACTGCCAGAAAACCAGAAATTCCCATCAATTTCTCTGTTTCGGACATTCATTGCTGGTATGAAAATTCCTGCTCCTGCAGTGATGGGGGAGGAGAAAGTATGCACATGGAAACAGCAGGAAGGAAGAAGAAATCTTTAGGGAAGACGTAATTTGTGAAAAATGAAGAGATGGGATTTTTTTCCTTGCCAAATATTAGGAAGATGAGGCACATGGCTGGCTCTGGGCACAAGCTTGTTTCTGAATGCAATGATGGGATGGTTGGGGACAGCTGAGTGACAGTCAGTTACCCAGTGGCTGCCCCAGCTGCTGCCACTTCCACGCAGATACAACTGCTCTCATACACCTGGAGCCCTGTTACTCAGCTGAAGACATCTCGTTGCAGGCCACATTCCACACTTTATCTCTTCCAGTTCCCTGCTTTCTGCAGGGATGGGGATATTACAAAAATCCTCTGAGGTACCAGGTATTCCCCCTTCTTTTAGGAGAAGTGCTGGGAAGCCTGTAGGAGGAATTGGAGTGAGATGGTGCTCAATGAGCTGGCAGAGAACACCTCCACTGAGGCCACACAGCGTTAAAGGACTCAAGCTTTTCTTTGATGAAATTAAAACAACAGCTTATAGAAAGGCAACAGTCCCAGTGCTCAAACATGGAGTTCATGAACAATAAATCTCCTTTAGAAACACAGCTAGAAGTTCATGCTGCCCTCCAAACTGGGACTCACTTGTCAGTTCTGGGTGAAGGGAGGAGGAAGAAACAGAAGCAACAAAACAAGAAAAAACTTCAAACCCCCGTGGGTTCGATGCCCTTTGCAACTGTTATCTGCTCTCAGATCCAAAGGCACGAGGCTAAAAGCTTCCCAAGAAAACTCATGGAGAGGATGGCCAGGTTATAAGCAGAGCTGGCAGCTATCACTGACACTGAAAGCAGAAGGTTTTTAGGCTGTCCCTGTTCACAGAGGAACAGCCTAAAAGCCTTCTGGTCTTTTGTTTCAGACCAAAAGTTTGCCGAAGTCATCAGTATGGCACAGGGTGTGGCTGCTGGAGCAAGCGATGGAAGTCCAGAGAAGGTATCTGCTCTCCCACAGAAGGAGCTATGGAACAAGGAAGGGGACAGCCACCTGGCTCATGGGTTATGCTACATCACAGGAAGGAATTGTAAGTTTTTCCATCCTAACAACCAGAAATCAGTTAAAAAAAGGGAAAAGAAACAAAATCAAGCCCACTTACCACTGTAATAACCTCCAGGTCTTTTAAATAGGTGCGTTCTGTGGCAAGGATCTCCTTGGCTATGAAGTACGCCTTGTCAGTGGGGTAGCGCTGAAAGGACACAGCCACCAGTCACTACTGAGACACAAACCTCTCTTTGCTGCTGGGCATCAGCTCAAACCCTACATGCACTTCCCCTTGCCATGCAAATGGAGCAGCTCATTACCAACAGGACATTTCTTTCCTCAGTATCATGTTCCCAAATACTGACTTTACTACAAAATATTCTTTATATTGCAAGAGTATTAACAAATAATGTCAATTATATGTCAATTATCATAAAATCACAGATGGTTTAGGTTAGAAGGGACCTTAAAGCTTACCTCATTCCAACCCCCTTCCCACTATGGGGAGGGACACCTTCCATTACACCAGGATGCTCCAAGCCCTGCCCAGCCTGGCCTTGGACACTTCCATTACATGAATTTCCATCTCAGATCAAGGGAGCACTTTACAAAGATATGGAAACACTTATTCCAAGATTCCTAGATTCTAAACACCTCTCTAACCAAACACAGCACAACAGATTTGCAAACAGCCCTCTTCCAAAACTATTTATTCCCACTTACAGCTTTTACTCCTTTGAAGACCATATTAATTAGCTAAGAAAAAAAAAGAAAATTAAACTGCAGCAGTTGTTGGCTGCATGATTGCTCTGGGCTGCTATTTAAAGGGAAGACAGAATGGATATGGAAGAACAAAGGAACGAAATGGTGGTAAGAGATGTTCTGCAGCTGTAACAACACAAAATCTGAAAAATCTGTAAGCCTGAAAACACAGATTACTAAAAATCACGTACTATTAAGAAACTAGTCAGTCTTCAAGGTAAGGGACTGCTTTGTCTCCTTAGCTCACTATGCTATGCTGTAGTTCCGTGCCAAATGCCACTGAGTTACATCAAAATTTGGTCTCCTCCATCTCTGCCCCTCCTGAGGAAAACATTGCTTCGAAAATTCTTAGTCTGTTTCCCTGTATGTTCTGAGTTCATTAAAAATTCTCTTTATAGAGTCACTTTGAGATGCCTCCAGGGCTGTCAGCACAGCCACTGAGTGCTTCCCAATCCTCCAGCTCGATGTTGAACATGGAGGAGACATTCTCCTGGTTGCTCAGTAACCCCTCTATTGAGTCCACAGAGAGTCCCTGGAGGTGTGTATCCTCAGATAATTAATTTTGAGGCACTGTCTAGTCTCTTTGCAGGTTATTTTATGCTAGTTATTGTAGTTCCACACATCAGCCCCCTCCCTGGAAGAACCAGAGGACATATTTCTACTCACTCCATAGCCCTCCTCTTAACTTCAGTGTACTTGTCTCAGGTACACGGTGTCAGGCAAAGTCCTACCTAATCTTGGCTTTTTCCCTTGGCCTATTTACTTGACTGCAGTCTCACATGCTGTTGAACCTCACTGGGCATCCTTTTTAAACAGCCTCTTCCCAAAGGAAACAACATCATTTTCCTGCCCTCCCTGGAGCCCAATGTGACACAGTTTCACCATCTCACTTACCAGCCTCAGCACTTCTTTACACGACAGGAGAGTTTCTGCTACCAGGGATGTTTTTACACAGCTCTGGGTACATCCCCTTCTGGACTATGTACAGGATCCTACTGCACCTCTTTGAAATCTTACAGAGCATGAAGGTGTGTGAAAACGCGGGAGCATGACTTTTACATGGGCAGGCAGTGATGGGGGAACTTTCTTAAAAGCTAAAACCACACCATGGTCATAACCTGTCACTTCTCATAGCCTGCATGGATCACGTTTTTCACCACCTCTGAGCATTTCTGCAGGTTTTTGCTTCATTCTCCAGCTGACTGTGTGCTAACCTGGGGCACAAGAGATGCTTTTCTTTTCCTAGGCATCCTCTCTTCCTTTCTTCCCTCCCCAACACATCAGCCCTTTCTGTTTATTCTCAGAAGTTCCTGCTCTTTCCAAATTGCTCCCTGGTGGAATTTAGTGTCCTTAACTTGCTTTTTTCCAGTCTTGCACCAGTCCTAAGTGCATCCCTCGTGCTGAGTGCTGGCAGCAGCTGCTGGGCAGACCCTGCACCAGGGGAGTAGAAAGGCTGTCACAGTGCACAGGGGCCATGCCAAACACCTTCACTACTGCTCAGGCTCTGCAAAGGGAAAGAAAATCAGCTCATGCCTCAAAAAACCAAACACAAGAACTCTCCAAGGTGGCAGTCTCCTTCCAGAGTCCAAAGAAAATGTTTCTATAACCACAGCAGGCATCAAGGCAAATATCCCCACTTGGAAAAAGTGATGTTTTACCGTATCATGTACACACAGTCCCACCTGGAAACCTTCAACACTCACCAGATGCAGCAACCCCAGCTGGTGGGGAGTGAAGAGCTCTACTCTGAACTTGTAATGGTCAAAAATGTTTAACTTTTCACTTCAAACACCAGGCTTCAGAAGTGTTAAAAATAACTCTGAGTGGAGGAACTCCCCCAAAAAGCCTAGCTTCAATGCTCTTTCTAAAGTGGGTTGCTACAACCAACCTCCATTAGAAAAGGAACAGGGAGAAATCTACCAGTAAGATGAAAGAAAGGCACAGTGATTAAAAAGAAAGAAAAAAACCCTCATCTTTCTCGAGGTTTCAGTACAGTAGCAGCAGCACCATGGCAGCACAGAGAAGACAACACACACTGTGAGGGCTGGAGAGTTTGCAGAACATGCCCTGATTACCCAGGTGGAACTACAGCAGTATCACCTTCAAATCAGAACTCTAGTCAGAGAGATATTGTAAGATTACATTTTTCTTGTACAATAAAGCTATAAAGCTCCTGTGAAATTTAACCAGTTTAACACAGGTTTCCTCCTGGGTGTGTTTCACTTAAAACAATGTCTCTGAATACACATCTAAGCCTTGGAATGCTCAGGAGTTGATCAAGCTTAAGATCAATACAATAAAAAGAAGTTCTCTTCTGAGGAGTCTCACTTTTATAAATTAGTTTCAGCCTGAAGGAGAACACAAGCTGCCAAAACACCAGAGCTTGCAGAATGCAGCAGAAAGGGTTGGGCTTCACGTTTAAATCAGCTAACACAGTCTCTGCTCATTATTTCCAAGCTATAAGGATAAATGAGAGGAGTTATTTTTAAAATTACTATGGAAACTAATAGTAGAGTGATCAGCCAAAGCTATAAACTCCACCTCAAAAAGTCTAAATGAGACAGGGAAGCTGCCAGTTGGGTGGGTTGTCTGCAGCTCAGCTCCCAGTTACTGGCTAAACCTTCCTCTCTCTGGCAAGCATTCACACCACATCCTCACCATGGGTGTTCCTCAACAGCATCCCACAAGTGCCTGGAGGTGCCCAAGAACGTGGTAAAGACACCAAGGAGCAGGGACCTGTGACCTTCTTGCCTGAGGATCCTGACCCTGACAGAGGTAAGACAACCAGAACACTGGATGGGGCAAGCAGAAGAGCAGAAGCAAAGACCACACAAAGTGGTTTTTTCCTCTTTGTGGCTGTATGGAAAACTGTAGATTCCAGTGTGGCCACTGACTCCATATGGAACTGAGTTTGGACACTGGAGCCTTCCTTGCACTGTAATGGAAGGTCCTGGATCCTTCTCAAGCACCAAAGAGTCAACAAACCTCTCTGGAAACAAGGCAAGGAGAGCAGAGAGTCTTCCAGAAAAATGGTCGTGGAACTCTGCTGTTAGGTGGATTTCTCTATCCTACTGGAAGAAATGCAGCAAATCCTGAGCTCTACATGGGGGTGAGGAAAACCCCACATCGTGTGGGGGAGTCCCTGATTAAAGCAACCTGGGAAGCAGAAAGAAAGCAGCCCAGGCACGGAGCACTACCTAAATATAAGCACATCTTGAAGACCCAGAGCTGTTCCTGGTTTGAGACTCATTGCACCTGCAAAAGTCAGGGGCATTTTTGTCCCGCTCTTTCCAGAAAGTGAGACTCAAGCTTCTGCAAGGCCAGAGCACAGCCCACCTCTCTCTGGACAGAAGGGTCAGCCATGGACAGGACAACTTCAACAACACAGCCAGCTCTGCTGACCAAGCCCATGATGAAATGGGAGTGAGAGAATTCACACTGAGCTCAGGTCCTCCATAGTTCAAGGACCCCTCTAAAGGTCCTGTTCTGGTCTCAAAGCATGACCTGGAGGAACCAGGTGAGACGGACCAATGAGACTGCACAGGAAGGAAGGAACCCAGGAAACACACACCTCATCCACTAACAAATGAGGATCTCTGAGGATCATTGTGTCCAGCTCCCCACTCCTTGCAGATTCACCTGAAAATAAACCATATGGCCAGGGCCATCATCCAGATGTTCCATGATCTTTGTTAGGCCTGGTGTCATGATCACTTCCCCAGGGAACCTGTTGCAGGGATCAGTCTTGGGGTGAAGAACCTTTCCCTAATGTCCAACCTGAACTCGTTTCCATTCTGGTGTACAAAAGGTGGATTTTGAACATAGTTCCCTGACTCACTGCTCCTGCTAAAACAAGGGGAGGTGGTCCCAGTGGCCATGCCAAGGAGGCACAAGAAGATGCCAGGAGGACACCTGCCAGGGGACTTGTGCCACAGCAGCACAACACACCCAACCAGCCTTCAGCACTGGAGTTTTACCAGAGTCACCACAGAACAAAACACAATCAGCATTCAGCACCCAGCAAGCACAGCTCTTCACCTGGCACCTTCAGTGCCCAGCACAGCTCCCATCTCACACTTTCAGTGCCCAGC
>VZRV01005197.1:243445-296543 GCA_013398115.1 Falcunculus frontatus
GCACAGCCCCCACCCCACGCCTCCCGTACCCAGCACAGCTCCTCACCTGGCACCTTCAGTGCCCAGCACAGCTCCCACCTTCAGTGCCCAGCACAGCTCCCAACATGGCACTGCCATTCCCCAGCTACACCATGCTCTCACCTTCCGTTTCATTTCGTCATCCTCTTCTATCCTGGCCCCGCCAGCATCGCTGAGGACAGGGCTCAGCAGAGGGGATGAGCCCTGAGTGACTGCATTCAAGTTCACCTGAAACGCTGGGGTCAAGCCTAGGGGACTCTTCAGCACGAGGGAGGAGAGCTGGGGATGGTCCACGGGGAGGCCTGGGTGGGAAGACAACAAGAAAATGGAGTGGAAAAGGAGAGAAAATTATTTCAAAGATAGTGCAAATAAGGTGATTATCCACTGTTACAGCACACCAGAATTGCAATCTCATATTATTTTAAAAAAGGTAATAGAAAAAGAGCAAAAAGGCACACAAATCCAAAGACTTCAGTGTGTATCTCAGAGTAAAGGGAGTGTTCCCTGCATCCCAGAGGTTGTATGGCAGTGCAGTAAGGACAGACACTGCCACAACCACAGTTAAGGGAAGGATAAATTCCTCATTGTCAAGGAAAAAGTGCTGCTGAGTAGCAGCACAGTTCACAACAGAGGGTTATGCTGCAGGGACAAGAATGCAGCTTTTAATTTTTGCTTTTCAAGATAAGAGTTACTTTTCAACACAGGGAAAAACTAGGACAAATTATTCCATGACTTGCCACTCCAGAAGACAAAGCACGTTAGAAATACATTCAGAAATCAGGGTATCTCCAAAACTGGTCCAAGGGGAAAGGAAAGCCTAATGCTATACAAAGAGGGAGCATGGAAAAAAATTCATTCCTGGCTTTTCTAAGTATGCGAGCAGAATAATCTCAAGGAAAACCATTTTGCAGCACTGAGTATTAACTGGATGGACACAATCCACAGCTAAACCTGTTAGAAGCAACAGGTACCACTTTGCTAAAATGTCTTTTTCAAAAAATTATTATTATTATTAATTTTGTGGACCCTTTAGAGATTTCTGACACATCACAGTGAATTTAGGCCTCCTCTTTTCAGCAAGTAGATCCCCCCGTCAGGTTTGAAAATGACCATTCAAGATCAGCTTTTTTGGGCCAAAGGAAGGTGACAGATGCCCACAGAATTCCTCCTAACCTCACATACTACTTTTCTGATCTTCCTTGTGATAAACAAATGACTTCTCTCAGATCAGGCAACTAAACAGGTATCAGCACTTAAACATGTACAGCTCCAACACCCTCCCAAGGCTCCCCAGCAGCATTTGCTGTGTCACAAGTGCTAAGGCACCCGCCCGAAGACAAATGGGGAAATCAACAGCCAACCCCAAATTGCCAAATCACCATTTCCCCAGACTACTCAGAAATCATCACAAAAGGCTTTAAAAAGCCCTCACAGATACACAGTAACTCCTCACACCACCCTGGGCGCTGCAGGAGGAGTTGGGAGCTTTCGATTCCCAGCTGCTCAGGCTTGGAAAGCACAGCCAGGGCGAGGCAGCCCCAGCCTGTAATTGCACATGGACAAACGCAGGAAGCTAAACAGTGCTGCACTCGGTCACCTGGAAGAGATTCAGATCATCCAGGCTGCCGAGTTAACTATTTGTACACTAGTCCAGCACCAGCTCTGGAGCAGATTTTTGCTTCTCCCTGAGCATTTTGTCCATTCACGTTGCTTTTAATATCACCCCAGGAAAGCAACACTGAAAAAAGCATTTGTTTCACCTATCCAGGCACAGGATTCAAGTTTGCTTTTACATGCCAGGAATGCTGAAAAAACAGCTTCCAAACAAATGAGCTTGCAGGGGTGAGGAGCTTCTTTAGGTTCTTGGAATTTAACACGAAGTAGCGACAAATTCCAGAATCTGTAACTTGAATTACTTCCAGACAGCCTGAAAGCTCGGATACAGTGGCAGCAAATGGGATATAACCTGCTATAAACCACCCTGCTTTTTTAGTCAGATTGTTCTACCTTTTATCTCCTCCAACAGAAGACAGCCAGTAAATTAATTTCAAACATTGAATCCGAAAGCAAGAACCCCTCCCCAAAGCCAGAGGGACTGATAGAAATGAGAGGCACATTCAGAGAATCACAGAAGGGTTTGGGTTGGAGGGGACCTTAAATCCCATCCAGTCCCCCCTCCACGGGCAGGGACACCTTCCACTAGCCCAGGCTGCTCCAAGCCCCATCCAGCCTGGCCTTGGACACTGCCAGGGATCCAGGGGCAGCCACAGCTTCTCTGGGCACCCTGTGCGAACCTCACCATCCCCACAGGGAAGAATTTACTCCATCTAAAACTACCCTCCTTCAGCTTAAGGCCATTCCCTCTTGTCCTGTCACTTCCCAACTTTTTTTTTCTAGAGACTGTAAGAAGTCACAGAGCAGCTCAGGTTAGCTTTTTGGCTAACATTTGTTTAATTTGATCTAAGCTCAGTGTGATGGTGTGTCTTAGCAGATGATATTACAAGTGAGGACTGAAATTTTCATTCTCATAACCCAAGTTTTCTCCACCAGAGCAGCACAGGAGCACTCCAGGCAAGCAAGGAGGATGTACAGCTATTCCTCATTCTCATGGAGAAGGATGGTAAAGGGAGAAGCCATTTCAATGCTGTTCAACGTAGAAAACTCCTAATTAGGTAGAAATACTGATGTGAAGATCAAAACACGTGAAGGATTCCCTTTGACATCCAACCCTGGTGCTCCGAGGTCTTCCCTTCCCCACAGGCAGCACCCTCCAGTTATATTAAAAGGGATTATTCTTTCAGAGGGATGTTTCTGTGTTTCAACGTTCTGCATCAAGTGGAAATTTGTTCTCCACAAGTAAGTCACACAAACACCCCAAACTGGTGTCTGTAAATGCTGTGAGCACAAGCCAGGCCTCCTTGCAATGATGTGGGAATTCAGTGCTGTCAGACATGGCTGCATTCTGCACACAACTAATCTCTGCCTCCACATCACACACAAATGCACTTAAGGCAACATCCAAAAATGCATCAGCTCAGTGTAATATTCCACATCCTCAAAGATCTTTAAGTACACTAATACTTCTTAGTTACATTATGTAGTTAGAAATATGTATCCTTAAGCAAACAAACCCACAGTTTCATAAAGACCAGCATACACATAATAGAAATAAAAAAATAAAAACTAATCGATAAAACTTTGCAAAAGCTCTGCAGTATGCAAAAGCACAGCTACAGAATCTGTGAGAATGCTGAGAATATCCTCCACAGCTACTGTGTAATATTGGTCACGTAGAAGCAGGCTCCATTTGATTTTCACTGAGATAACAAGCAGAGTAATAAGATAACAAGCTTTTGGCATCACTTCCCAGTTATTTTTTCAGCAGGGATTTCTTCAATCTAAATTCAATTCCTACACAGAAAGCCAGATTTGAGAGTACAGGCTGGCCAAAACAAAAAATACAGGTTCTGTAAGATTTATGCATGGATGCTTAAAATAATTCAAAGACAGACAACTAAAATAGTACCCCAGTAATACTGAGCATTATGGGATGGACAAGAGCTATGTGAGGGTCAAATGTCAGCAATGGTTCCTTATCAAATGGAGCATCTCTTGCATTTCACAGAAAACCTTTAAAGATACAACTTTATTATTATATCATTGCTATGACCACTACTTCAAAAGGCAAGATTATTTTCAGGCTAAAACCCTGAAGAGGCTGACCAGAGGACAATGGGAGCCCCCTCAGAGCCTCCCTTCCACCCAATGCCCTGCTGAACCCATCACATGCACAGACCAAATGATTATTGCTAGAGTGAAGGTACACAGTGTCACTTCTAGAGTGAAGTCATTAGCAAGATGATGTACTACAAGTAAAATCCTGGATATTTTCCCTATCTTCCTTATTTCAAAACATCACAACTAGCAGATTTTCCCTCTGCAAATCTTCCCTTTAAAAAGATGAGAAGTAGTTGGGAGATAAGAGAATCTTGAAAATCATCTAAGAGCCTAAAAAACCTACGCAAGAGGCTTTAAATTCAAAGATCTCTTTTTTATCCTCAAACAGGTACAGGTCACGTGAAACATTAAAGCACATTTACAGCACTTGGCACAGGCCCCAGTGCTGTGTACCTGTGAAGTCACACCTGCACCTGGTACTAGCAGAATCCTAAGGTTGGCCCCAGTTTTATAGCTACGCCCATAAAACAGGTGAAACAATCCCAAACAACCACCCTTCTTTTGCCACCTTTCTAACCTGTTAAAGCCCTGTTTGCAGGGAAGAGGATTTACCTAAACATTGGTCACAGACACCTGAAGGAGAACCTGCCAACTAGAAAATATGCCACTGCCTTCACGTGCTATGTTTGCAAAAAAGGACAATCTTCCAGTAAAAACACATACACAGGAGGGAGAATTCAAGGGACATACCTGGCTTAAAAGAAAAGGTCTCCACAATAAATATACTTCCTACAAAGAAATCTGAGCTTCTAGTCCCATTTGTATCCCAAGCAAAAGATCTGCACAAACCAGGAATTTGAAACCCACACACAGGTGTTTGCCTACTGTGCTCTATTTTCAATGAAGTGGTACAGGGGGAAAACTGTGTGGAGAAAGCTGGGAATAAAATTATAAGATGCCTTGGCTAGGAGAACAAATATTTATTCTATTTCAAAGATAAGGGTAATGAAAATAAAGCTAAAAAGCCCATATTGTCATTTATATCAAAGTTTTCCTTGTTTTATTGCATAAACAATTAAAATTATGAATTAGTACAAATCTGTAGGTTCATAATTGGCAATCTGAACAGACACAAATATACTCAAAACCCCAACATATAATTCAATAAACATTTACCATATAAAAGTTCAAGAGATCAATTAAAAAAATTCCAGCTCTCTTTGTTTGAATGTAATCTTTCCCTGGCAAGAGTAGCACCTATGGAACTGGGGAGTCCCTCTAACCAAGGCACACGTACCCCTGTATGTACCGAAAAATGGGAACTTTGTGCTTCGAGCAACTGCAGAACATCATGACTTTGGAAAACGTACAGCAACACCTTCCCACAGACCAGGTTCAATTAATCATGTGCCAAAATTGAACTCCCAAACCTCCAGCTCACCCACTGCAGTAATCCTATGGGAGCCTGTGGGCAGGTAATTAATTAAGCAGATTTTATGATGCATTTGGAACTGTAAAGTCTCCCCATCTTCAGACAGAGAATGTATATGTACAGCCATACATATACACACAGCCCTTGTGACAACTGAGGTGTAAGAGCCCCTAAAAATGACAGGCAATGACAGCTAAAGGACTGTATTGAGCTCTGTGATTACACTCATTCAGTGCTGAGTAATTATGGCTTAGAACATTTTGCAAAATGACAATAATGGGAATGACTTACCGACAGGTTTGCACCAAAAAACCATAAAATTATAACAACTTTTATTAGTGTCTTCACAAAATCTTACCCCTACCAAGATTTGCAACTAGACAAAATCTACCACCACCACAAAAAACAAACAAAACCAAAACCCAAATAAAAATGCCCAACACCAAACCATAACCAAGCCACCAAAAAACCAAAAATAAAAATCCCTTAAACAAAATCACCTATAACCACAATACAAATAAGCATAGGAAAAAGGAGATCAATACTTGCTATTATCCAGATTATTCAGCAACTCTGAAATTTACTGGAAATTGAAGTGAAAGTTGAGAGTAGATTGATATATTGCCCTATTCCACCCTAAGATAAAATATGGCAAGTCCTGGGAATATACAGCATGTATTACTTTACTAATGAATACTTTAAAATTACAAAGTCTACGCACAATAGATAACATAGGTTAGTAAATTTAACAAAGCTTAGTTAATCCAGGTGGTGGATAGGTCAGAGAATATTCCATGACCCATGTTTTGTGCAAATTAAGTTTCATTAACTGCATAGATGATGATCAAAAATGCTCTGATGTAGCACTTTACGTTTAATACATGTGTTTAAGCATCAGGAGGGTTGTAAGTACACACATAGAGAAGTACAGGTGGGGATTAAATTGCTCACTCAAAATACCCATTTTGCTTCCTTTCAGTTGCACTGCAACGTTCAGTTGAGCACTGCAGAGTTAAGCCCAGCAGCCTGACTCACCGGGGAAAGCCACTGGCATACATCCTACAGCTGCTTGTGTTTGCTAAAACACACCAGAGAGACGTGGAAGGATGGAAAACAGCCCTGCTTCACTGTGGAGCCTGGGCACACTCCCTTTGCCGAGCCAGCGCTACAACAGCTGCTGGGGGCACTGGGCAGAGCAGGAGAACACATCTGGAAACCCCTGTGGTTCTCCTACTGGAAAAGCACAGCACTAAAACCTGTGCACTGGCTGGAAATGTTCGTACCTGCGTGCATCCCCAGCTCCTCACGGGGTGGGAGGCACAAAACAAACGTGCAAGGATGTACCTGTGATGCTATTGTGGTTTTGACCCTTTATAAAGTCTCTGTATCCTTTACACATGTACTTGTAGCTTTGTAGTTTCATACTGTAGCTTAGTTTCAACATTTTCCTAGGCAGAAAGACAAAACAAATTCCAGGATCCCTGTGCTATCTCGGTTCTCCTTAGAAACCAAGGCTGAAACCAGCCTTCTGAGACATCCTTTTGTAAACAGGGCCTCGATCTCATCCTAACAGGGGAGAATCTAGAAGGTACTAGAACTGGGGAAATGACTTCCCCAGGTGGGTTCCTAATTGGGGAGTTCTTGTCAGATATGCTAATTTTCAGAATCCATAAAAATTGTACACAGTGGCATCCTCGGCCTTTTCTACCACACGAATTTGTGCACCTGAGTATCCTCATATAAAGGTACCCTTTAATCACCCTAACTGTGTCTGACTCGTATTTTTAGGACCAGAGAAAAAGGCATCACCTGCAGAGGTGAGTGCTGGGAGGAGAGGGGGGACGACCGCTCACTGGCCACAGACTCACAGAGTTTACACCTAGGTTTTATCTGCTCTGCCACAGCTCCTCCAAATGCTGCTTTCTTGCATGTGATACTTGACAAAGATCTTCTGGATCTTGTCACTTTTCCTAAGTCATTTTCCCTGTTTTCCACGCCATGTGGTTCCGGCAGCAGAGGTCACTGCCTGGGGTCTGCGAGGCTCCTGGCTCTCACACTGCCAGCTCACCACTCACCTTCACGAAAGGAAAACTTGTGTTCTCAGGAAATAAACAGGAATCAGTACCAGGATTTAGTAAGTTTTAGTATCAACACTGTAACAAGAAGCTAAAACAAAGCACAGGGAATAGTGCTGGAAGTGAAGCGGCATCGCCAGGACTCGGGACACACCCCACTGCTCTCCAGTTCACCACTCCCCTCAGCCCCTAAAGTAAATGAAGGGGACAGAGCAGGGAAAGACATTCCTTGTTTCACCTTCTCCTGCCACCTCAGGAGACAGCCAGGGGAGAAGAGAACAGCTCCATTGCACTGAAATAACCCACACATGGTGCTCGAGCTCCCTGAGAAGGTCTGGGCTGCCACATTCCCTTGAGGGCAGCTGATTTTCCCTCCATCTCTACTGGAAAGTGAATCTGAACTAATGTCTCTGAAGGAAATGATGAAGAACCTTTGCTCACAGCTTTCTTGCTATAATAAAAACTCTACTTATGAACTAAATTTTCTGCTCTTTTGTATCTGTCGGGGAAACCTTGAACAAAACAACACAGCTCAGCATGCAAAGATATCCTCAGAAGCCATTTGGCTTTGGAAATCAAGTGAAGCACAGAAGGAAAGCCTGACAGCTCTATGCTATCAGTCAGCCAGAGCACAGATAGAACTAAGAGGGGCACAGCAGCAGCTCTGAACTCTCATTCTGTACCTAAAACCTTCATCTAAACAGATCTGTACCAGGGTCAAAGCTCCCCTCACCCCTTCCTCACCTGTGGATCCACACAACTTGCCCTAAGATAGAAGACTGAAATCCTACCAGTCACTACCATTCCTCTGGAAAACAAAAGGGGCACTACACTAAGAATCTTACTGCTTTCTTTAAAAAAAAAAAGAAAATCCCTGAGAGTTAGAACTGCCAATAAAAGATCTGCACAGTTGCAAAATACAAGAAGGAAAACATTGAAGATGCCTTTTCAAACTAACTGTGGTGCAAGAAGGCAAACTGGCCAGCCTGTACATTGAAAATACAGGCAGCTTTTTACCAAGATTTTTCAAAAACTAGGAGAATTTAATTGGATTTATTCCCATCTTAAGCTATTCTAACACATTTAAAGAATGCTTGTGATTGGGGCAGAGGACATGAAACAGTGGCAGACACAGTTAATAGCTGAATCCTAATTCTTTTTTTAAAAGATCAAAGACTTCAACAGCCTTTCTCTCCATCTTTATCTATATACTTGTCCCTGATGCTACCATCTGTTACAGAGTTTGCAGACAGAATTCTGTCTTCTTGCTGATTTTCTTTCTCTTCCTTAGGTTACAAAATGTAGTTCATCTTGGGAAGAAATCAGACAAACCACCTAAGAACACACTTAAAAGGCACCAGCTCTCTACACCACTGCAGACCTCCTCCAAGTCCTATTTCAAAATGTCACACCCTTCACCCACGACATCATCTCCACAGGCCTGAATAACGTCCCACAAAGAGCCAGAACACACATTCAACAGGAAAGAAATAAAATTGAAGTAACATAGAGCAAAAAAAAGAGCACCTTGTTGTGCATTGCTGGAGGTCTGAGCTAATACTTTGTTCTGAATGTGCTTTGTCTTTCTGTGCTGCTGGCAAAGGGGACAGGTTTCTCATGGGACACCACACATTCCACTCAAACACAAGATAAAAGCAGGCACTGTGCAGAATAGTTACACCTTGGTGAAACTAAACTGGAAGAAATGGGTTACTAAGGGAGGTTTTACCTCCTTGTGTTCTGCCTCATGTTGAAAAGTATTCCATCGAAGCTTTAGTTATCAGAATTCTGAGAAATAATAGCATTTTTTAAATGTTTGAGTAAACAATGAAGGTCTTTAACAATGTATCAAGACCATATTTAAACTGGTAGCAATAATATTGACCATAAAGTTATGTTTGTAACTAAGCTGCTTATTTTGGAGGCATCAACTGTGTTAGTAATGCTCTCTCTCTGCAAAGGACTGAAAACTGGGCAGAAGGGAACCCCAAAACCAAATGGCTGAAGGAGGTGATGCTTTCCATCATAAGATTTGGTCAGGTATTATGGATTTCCCATTCTTGCTTGCATATAGTTTAAAAAATGCTCTTACAAGCTGAAGCTCAGAACTTCACCCCCACAATCCATGGCACTTGGGAAGGACATTTCACAACTTTTGTTGTTCTGCCTCAACAAATGTTGCTAAATGAAATGTGACCAGTTAAGCAACAATTCAATTGTCTTTTTGAATACACTTCCAAACTTACGGCTCAAGTCTCACATCAAAGTCACCTGTCTAAAAGAATTTACAAAAGCCCTGAAGCTCTGTCTGTTGTCTCCAGTATTTACCTCTCCTAACAACCCCATTTCTCAGAAAAATGACAGTATTTTTCTGAATACAGTCCATATTTTAAAGAATAAGCTAACACCAGGTTTACCACCAGCTGTCCTCCACAGACACAGGACACTTTTCTGAATTCATTTGTAAGTATTTCTATGCAGAGTGATTAATAACGAGATAAAGGGAAATGTGATGGGGATTAAGTGCTTTTATAGTCTCTGTGTATCTCCAAACTGCTGCAAAACATTTGCTGCTGGACTGCTGAAGACATCTGGAAGTCAGCAAACAAGCTTGTCTTCACAAGAAGTTTGGAAACTGCTATTTCCATTTGGTTGTATACACATTCCCTCTTCCAAACTACCTTCCAAAGGCAGGTATAGGCTATTTATTCTTCAAAGCATACCACAGACATGTTGCACAGGTTGGTATTTTAAAACTGTCCTTCAGAGATGATTTGAAGACTGTTCGGTTTTTTTGATTGTGGAAACAAAACCAAACCCAAAATGAGGATCTTGCTACAGCGCAGGGAAACAGGCAATTTAGTGGATGCAGCTGCTGGTTAACAAGCATGTGCAAAAGTGACTGGTTTATTTGGATTTTGGAGGAACAGCATATTATATGAGACTCTTACAGATATGTTTATACAGCCGAAGAAATCCTCCAGTAAGTTGTGATGTCTGCATGAGCCAGCTGATACTTAAAATTCTCTGAAATCAGTGTTTTTTCCTAAATGCAGTATTTTCCAATATTGTAGCCTATTATAACCCATTCTTGATGTAGTGTGATGCACAGAAACACAGCACCAACACTTGGATGCTTTGAGGGACACTGAAAAGGCACATGAATTAAAAAAAAAAAATTAAATCAACTATGTTATGTGATTTAAAATCCAGCCACTGGATTGACTGATATCACACCCTATTGACTTCCAAGCCTGAACAGCAGAGAGGGATCCATTACAAAAATCAAGACAATCAATTGATTTGCGACTTCTCTGTCCAGTCTTCTTGCGTGAGATTTTTTAAATTATTCTGAAAGTCAAAGGCACAGTTGTCCCCGGTGGTTTGAGCAAAGGGGTTACTAAAGAAAAGGTTTACATCCAGAGGCGCAGCTGTTTCCGAGTCCCAGGAGTCAGTGTCCGTGCTGCTGGAGTCTTCCGTGGTGGTGGGTGGGCAGCTCAGCTGCTCCAGCTGGTCAATAATGTCCGTGAACTGGAAGGCTGAGCTGGACTCGGAGCGCACGGAGTAGGCAGGGAAGTTCAGCATGGAGCTGGCCTCGGAATGGTTGGCAGAGCTGTAGGTGTGCAGGGAGGAGGTTCCATTCAGCGGCAGGTTGTTGAGGGAGCTGCTCTCGGAGCGGTTGTTGATGAGGGAGCTCGTTTCTGAGGGGCTCAGGAGGCTTTGCATCCTGCTGGCTTGGGCCTTCACCTCAAACAGCTCCGAGGTGTCCGACGGCCTCTCGTTGCCGTTGAAATCGCTCCCTTCTTCAAATTCAAACTCCTCTTCCATGTTCATATCCACGGCCTCAGTTGAGTACCTGTCGGGGCTCGACTGAGCAGAGACTGTGTTTTGCTGGAGGGCATCTGCAGTTAAACCAGCAGACTCTGACAGACACTTGGAAAACTCAGAACCCTTTAATTCTAACCCACTGTACACATAGGAAAAAGCCTCAGAGCCCCCAGCAAAAAAGGACATTTCTGCTGGGTCATCATCAATAAACTCCTCCGACACCTGTAACTGGGAACTTGTCAGTGTGAAAAGAGGGGCACCTCGGCTGCCATGCTGCTGCTCTTTTTCAGCAATGAACACACCTGTGGTAAAGTCATCCTCATCATTGTCATTTTTACAACCAGCAACCCTGCTCTCCTTACTACTCCTCTCTACAGCTACATCGCAACCACTCTCAACAACAGGACAAGACGGGTTACAGTTTCCTGCAACACTACCAAACCCAACACCTTGGAGCATGGGAGATCCAGGCTGCTGCATCAGCTTCCTCCCCGCTTCTTCCACCGGTGCTGCAGTGGTTTTGTCTGGAATCCTTGTGTACAGTGCTCGGGGGTCCAAGGAGGAAGGGCTGGGTTCAGCAAACGTGGGCAGGACAGAAGCAGGACTGGCCAAGGAGTGAACCGAGTGGAAGGGGGCAGCTGTTGAGGCAGGAGACCCTGGAGTTCTCAAGCCCTCAGTGAATGGGACACTCTAAAAGGAAAAAAAAAAGTAAGAAATACAACAGATCAAAAGGTTTTTGTCATACATAGAAACAAATGTAACCTCCAGTTATATCCAGATGCAGAAGGAATATATGCTTCACAGGAGCTCACTTCACAGCAAACACTGCACAGAACCTGATCCAGCAGCCCATGTAAAAGGCAAGGGTGTTTTCCTTAATTCTGATAACTGGATGGAAAATTAAATGCATGTATTTTATAGCTGAACAAGCATCCACACGGAAAAACAACAAAATGACAGTGAAATTCTGTGATGCTTCCTTAACCCCTCCCACGTAACACAAGAGCATTCAGTGAAATGATTGTTTCTTGCCACGTCCTGCAGAAGGCATCTTGAGACTGCCTTGAGGTTGCCAGAGAGCAGTCAGAGAGTACCTGGAGATAAACTAATCCTCTGAAATAGCAACACACTAGAAAGTCCAACATTTCCTTTTCGGTTCAGCGGAACTTTGAGTAAAATATTCCTCACTTTACACTCCACTGGCTACAACTACCAAATCAGTAATACCAACAAAAAGAACTGTGCAGCCAGAAAAAGAACAAACAGGGGAAGCAATGCTGGTGAGTTGACTCCTTCAGTATCCCCTCAGAAAGCTCTTTGTCCATAGCCCTGACCACACCACCGAGAGCACTGCAGAACTGACCTGCTTTGGCACGTCTGTGTTCGAGGCGCGAGTGGATGCTCTGACCTTGCTGTGCCTCCTGTGGAACAGAGCAGCCTGTCAGCATCCAAGACATGCATCAGCCTCATTCCTTCCCCCATCACTTATTGCCATTCCAGTAGCCAACAGAAACATCTCAAGCTCTATTTTATCATGTTTTAACTAGTTCAAGTTTTAAAAGGTCAAAAGAGCTGTAAATTAAATGATGCAAGAGTAAGAAACGTACAAAAATAGAATAAAGCAAGATCCAGATCATTCACAGAATCAGAGAATCCTTAAGGTTGGAAAAGACCTCTAAGATCATCAAGTCCAACTGTTCCCCCAACACTAAACCATGTCCCCAAGCACTTTATCTCCACGTTTTTTGAACGCCTCGAGGGACAGTGACTCCAACACTTCCCTGGGCAGCCTGTGCCACTGCCTGACCACCCTTTCAGGGAAGAAATTTCTCCCAGTGTCCAACCTCAACTTCTCATGGCACACCTTGAAGCTGTTTCCTCTTGTCCTGTCACTTGTTACCTGGGAGAAGAGCCTGACCCCCACATGGCTCGTGGGGAACTCTTGGTACCACTGAAGGAGAACTCAAGAGCAACTTGGGGCTGAATACTAACTGGACACTAAACAGCACATTTTAGTTTAACTCCATCCTTTGTCATTAATTAACATCTACAGAGGAATGGCTTCAGAACCAGAATGAGCTAATCTGCAACAACCGTACTAATTTTTACAAATTCAGTCAACCATACAAAATTCTGTATGTTAGGCTCCAAAAAGTGGTATCATAGCTAATATTCATGGTTAGATTCATTCTATGTCAATAATTAAACTGAAAATCAAATTTTCCTATAGAAAAGGAGCTCAACTGGGGTCTGAGACATTAAAAATATTTATTAATAGTAGATTAATGCAAACTTTTAAAAACTCCTATTAAGTCCCTTTAATATTTTGGATTAGGAGTAGGAGTTTCCCACATGTAGTTTGGATTAGGATTTGGAGTAGGAGGAGTTTCCCACATATAGACTGGACAGCTTTAGAGTCAAGTAAGGAAAAAACAATTTTGTAATGAAAACGCATATTCTTAATTTTTATATTTATATGTTTAGAAACAACTGAGTATTTAAGGTCACAGTTTCAAACTTGCAGATCCCAAGTTCCATTACATGCTCTGCCACTGGCTGATTGCACAGCAACAGTGGCACACAGACAGGTCCTCACTAACATTATGGAATCTTGAGTACGTGATGAACTTTCAGACAGCTGAGCCACACATTGTCCACAGTCACCACAATGTGGTACCAAAACTTTCCTAAGCTTCTTATATCATCACAAAATAATAAATTTTTTACATTTAAGTTTAGCTACCTTAAATTTGGTGACTGAGAACGAGCCTGCCTCCAAGCAGCATCAAAATACTGAAATTTAGGCAATAGGGGCACTGTGAAAGTCTCAGATGTGTTTTGCCTTACAAAGCTATTTCATCTTACCTTTCATAGGGGGTTCTCTTCATCCCACTGTCCTTAATATAATCCACTAGTTGCTTCTGTGTTCGTCCACTGTGAACCCACAGAAGCACAAAGGTTATCAAACACAGGGGAGGAGCATCAGAGATGAAATGACTTAAGAATACTTTTCCTTTTGATCTCATTTTCTAAGACATAATGAGGCTGTCGTGTTTCTCCCTACCTGTATCTGAACGATGACCCCCGGGTGAAGAACACTGCTTTAGCCTTTGGCTTTGGCTGGTCAAAGAGCCTAAAGAACGTGTGATACTCAACACAGATTTTCCAGAAGTTTTTACACTCATCCCTACTTCCCAAAAGAAACTCCAATGTATCTTGATACGGGCCCTGGGAAAAAAACATAGAAGTCAGTAGCACCTAAAATGACAATAAGGAATAAACGCAGATGTGGGTGCCAACAAAAAAGCTGAACTCCAGAGAGATGCAGGATTTTCTAAGTCGCTTCTCATATGCCTTAATGGGAGTGATTCTGAATGCAGTTACAAATTATTTAATAGCTTTCAAAAATGCTTGCTTACCTTGAAACTGTAAAGGTGTTTAAAAAGCACTTGACTTTAGAAACATGCTCAATATAACCCAAATTTCAAAGAAATTTAAATATTTAAGTGAAATGGTAGCTGTTTTAAAATATTAATCCTTTTTTTAGGAGTTCTGATGCTTGTTTCCCTGAAATTTAGACAAAACTGGAAAATACTGCATATGCCAGAGTACAGTTACCCCATGAAATTTCTGAAGGTCTCTTTGTGAGACACGTTGCTGCATGAGCAGACATTGTGTCCTGTTTCAGGTGCCCTTGCTACATGAAATTATATTATGTCCAAAGTTGTATTTGCCTCTATTTTAATATAAATTAAACACTGGGTGCAATCTAGTCATCCAGCGTGGAAGCAACAACAACTTTGATGACGTCTGCAATCAAAAACATCTACTGTAAATCAGCTAAGCATGAAAACTAACACTTGTGCTATACAGATGTATAGAAAAGATGAAGGAAGAGTAATCACACTATCCTTAAAATTAAGCTACAACAATATAGTTTCAGCCA
Source organism: Falcunculus frontatus (assembly GCA_013398115.1). NCBI lineage: Eukaryota > Metazoa > Chordata > Aves > Passeriformes > Falcunculus > Falcunculus frontatus. Next base: position 258,423 of record VZRV01005197.1, read on the forward strand.
CCTATTCCTACCTGAGGTGTAACAGGTAATTCTCATTTGAATCAAGAAAGTGGATGTAACTTTTTCAAAGTAGAAGTACTGAGACAGAGTGCACCAAATACTTGGGTCCAGTAATTTTTTTCTGTCTTACATTTATACAGGTGTAAGCTTGTGTCAAGGATAAGCTGAGATTGAAACACAAAACCTAAAGATCCTAAGTCGTGGGGTGAGAAAGGGAAGATTTACCCTTGAATGATGAAGCCAAGCCTGCCCTGCTGAGGCTTGTGATTTTATAAATCACAAACTCCAGAAATGTTCATAATAAAATGAAGCATAGGTATTTTTTTCAACACTGACCAGCCTATATTACAGTAAAACTTACACAGACCTCTGGGTGGAGCTTAATAAGGAATCTTTTCCTCTTGAAGCTCAGTTTACGGACCTTGGACCAGTTGAAGGTATTGATTTTCGTGTTACCCTGAATTAAAATGAGAACGATTAAAAGTCAGCAAAAGTTTCAGAAAAGCAGAGTACCAAACAAAATTCTGTTGTGGGTATATAGACACGTGTATGTGGACACATTCAGCTGGATTTTTAGTTCTGGTGACAATATTCCCTTAAACAAGAGAGGCCACTAAGCAGCCTGAGAGGAATCGCAGCACTGCAGTGGCTGATGCACCTCCAAAAGAAGCTGCCCCACAGCAACCAAGGAACAGCTAAGACACAGCTGAGCAGCCAAATGAAAATATTTCGGTAGGTCAGCTGCATCTGTGTTTTGGGGAGAGGAAAACAGCATCCTTGCATTCATAAACAGGACTCTGAGCACTAAGTTGTTTATTTAATACAACAAACATAGTAACACTAGTTGGTCCAATCACTCCCATCAATCAGCACTCCTATACAACAAGAGCAACAACATCCCAGCAAAAATACACTGGAATATTAAAAGAAGAGAAGCCAAATCAAAAGTCCAGGATGACAGAGCTGTCCCAAGGCTGTTCCAAATGAAATGATGATTTTCTCTGATCACACACCTAACTTCAAACAAAGCCCCTGTACTTTACTGTCACTTGGTTTTGATGCTCTTCACTCTGGCCAAGAACAAGCTGCACCAAACAGTATTTTGGGGGCTTAAATAACACTCCTTGACCATAGAACACATTAAAATTTCAAGACATCAGAGACAGCTGATGTTAAAATGAGAGACTTAACTCCAAGACATGCTAAAGGACAGACAGACACGGTTTGCCATCCACACCATACCTGGAACACCAGCACACCCATGTGTGAAACCGCCAGATTGATTTTGGTGCCCTCACGGTCGGAGGCAAGGTGGAATCTGATGCCATACATCTCCAGTTTCCGGGCAATTTCAAGCACCTGAAAGTCAGATTCAGCAGGAGTTTGACCCCTGTAATAAGGAAGAAAAATAAAGTTTTAAGAACAATCTGATTCTACAATACTGCCAACACAGCTAACACACTTAAGTCTGAATTCTGGCACTAAATGAGAATTTTCTGTCTCATCTGGTTGGGTGCTTTCACTCCAAGTCACGTGTTACACTGAAAGTTCTCTAATGACACAGCTGATGGCCAGTGTCAAATGCATCCCGAGACAGATGCTGAGATTTTAATTAGCTCAGAGCTTTTTCAGTTTAGAAATTATAAAGTTAAACAAATCCAAATTCAATTCACAGTGCTCCTCCTTCTGCTTGCACGTGTACACATTAGCTTTAACTAAGAAGCGAGAGTTGGTACAGTTGCACAGCCAGCAAAACAGAAACAATGCAAATATTGCAACAGAATGACCCTTTTCAGGTCAAGTTTTGGGAACACAAAATTATTACTCTATTACTACCAGGTGTAACACATTCCCCCAGTCTTTGGTTGGATAATTCCCTCCCTGCCAAGGAATCCAGAGAAGGATCTTTAAAATGAAATCTCATCTGCTGTCAAAATTACCCTAAAAACAGGAGGAAGCTGTACATAGGCAGGAGCAACTGCTCTGTAAGGGTGCACAAGGTCCAAAACAGCAACACAGAGACTGTTCATGACTCTAGCACACACCCACTGCAGTTTCAGCCCTCACTGACTGCTCCCCAGGTTAGCTGATGTCAAACCACTACCATTTTGTTCTCCTGCATGAAAACAATTCTTTTTTTCCCCTCAATCCCCCCCATTTTTCTCCATGAGAGGGAGTGTGTTAGATTGTAGTGCATTTTCAGCTAGTACTTGTACTGACAAGAGCTTTTCCCTATAACTCAAAGCACTCTCTATAAGTTCATGGGTCCTGACAAGGAGTTAAAGATCCTCCATGAACGAGCAAATGGTGCTGTGGAAATGAAGCACTTCTTAGAATCATAGAATCATAAAATCATTAAGGCTGAAAAAGACCTTGAAGATGATCAAGTCCAGCTGTTGCTACTGATCATGCCCCAGTCACACTACAAAGCAAAAAAGTCTTTATCACCAGCATAAGCATGTCACCCAAGTAGGTCTCTGAACCACAGACATCCTGCAAGAAAACACTGCTACCCAGTTTTAGGCATAATATGGTCCAGGAGAACCAGGAAAAGCAGGAGAACCTTCTCCTGTGCTAACCCCAAGGAAACCCCACTGCAGAGCTGCCTCCAGATCCGGGGCCCCCAGCACAAGTGGACACTCCATAAGATGAAGCAAGATCAGAGAAGGGCACAGAGATGCTCCAAGGGCTGGAGCCCCTCTGCTCTGAAGCCAGGCTGGGAGAGCTGGGGGTGTTCACCTGGAGAAGAGAAGGCTCTGGAGAGACATCGCTGTGGCCTTTCAGTACTTAACAAGGGCTTAGAAAAAAGTGAGAGGGACTTTTTATATGGACAGAAGGTGATAGGACAAAGGGGAATGGTTTTAAACTAAAAGAGATGAGATTAAGATTACATTAGGAGAAATTCTTCCCTGTGAGGGTGGGGAGGCCCTGGCACAGGGTGCCTGTGGCTGCCCCTGGATCCCTGGCAGTGTCCAAGGCCAGGCTGGATGGGGCTTGGAGCACCCTGGTGTAGTGGAAGGTGTCCCTGCCCACGGCAGCAGGTCGAAGCAAGATGAACTTTAAGGTTCCTTCCATGCCAAACCACTCTGGAATTCTATGAAACACCAGCAGCACAGGAGCTGCTGCGGCCTTCAGAGCAGTGAGGCTGTATCAGCCACAGCTGGATAAACTGACCCCCTACATCACTGCTGACAATGATTAGAAATAATAAATACCAAATTACTCCCATGTGCAAGTTCACTAGGATAAATGTAATGATACAAGGAAGACACAGGTGCTAAAAAATTATTATTACCTATTTACAAACAACCAGTGCTGAAACCAGATTAGATTCCTGCACACACAGACTAAGCAAATTTCACAAGCCTTTTTTTTTCCAAGAAGAAAATGGCCTTCCTTCCATAAATCTGCATTTCACTTTATTAAAACAGATGATAAACTACTTTTAGCATTACCTATTTTTGTGTAGTATGCAGTGCCAACCACAACATCAGTAGTAAATAAATTCTCCTGCTCCCTTGACTGGCCTTTCTAGTCATACTCAAAAATACCTCCTTCTACCTACCTAGAGTCATGTGTTAGATTAAACAATTGTTTAGCCCCATACAGATTTTTTTTTTAAATATAAATAGAGAATATTGAAATGAATGATTATTACATTTGAATTTAACAGAAGTAGGGATGATGACAGTATATATTTACTCCGAGTAGGAACTGTGTCTACAATTCAAAATACAATGATGAAACTTATTTCATATGCTACGGTTTTAAAAATAGAAGTTGTTAGTAAAAGCAATGCTTCTTTGACACTTACTAAAACGCTTTCTTAGTGTAAAACACACACATACACAAAATGCCCTGAGAAAGTAAGCCTCAATGCACACCCGTTTGACAACAGGATTTCAGCAGTGTTCTGTTGCCTTGTTCATTCTGGAGGGGAAAACAAAGAATCTAAAACACTACAGCAGGAAATCACAAATTTATTTTGCCAGCTGCAGAAGGCAGGGATTCAATGACATTCCTGACTTTACAAGCTCAGTCCGTAATCCACCCTTATCCAAAGGTCAGTGTTATGTGACCATGTAATATAAAGGGAAGAACATAAGAGGAACAAAAACCTGATTTCAAATGGAAACAGAAATGCCAGACTACAGAGAGTCTTGTAGCTGCATTTCTACCAGTGTTACTACTACGTGTACTGGTTATGTCTAAGAGCTTCAACTGGTAAAGCAGATTTCTCTTCCCCTCACTGCAATGAGTAACACTGGAGCAAGTGCTTTTAATATTGGCTTTAAGTGTTGTTTCCATTTCCACCACAGATTCCTTAACTGCGTCAAAAAAGCTGGAGTACCATGGCTCCTATTTATTAAATATATCCAAGACAAAAGAGGTAGATCATAAATCCTACTTTTGGCCAGAGCTTCCTGAGTTACACTCTGAGAGCACTGTGTGTAACTCCCACCCACACTAATTCCTGCTATAATTCTTCTGAATACAGCGACATTAAGAATGAAAGCAAGGCTTTGTCTTTTTAAGAGGGTGCTGAGGTTGGGAAGGAGGGTTGGAAGGGAAGGAAGGCAAAAACAAAAAATGGCAACAAGAAAATTGGAGCTCTACAGTACTAAAAATTCCTCATGAACAGTCTGGTGTGATGTAGAACCACTGACAGTTATTTCATGGACCATTAGATACAATCCAAAGCACAGCACAGCTCTGAAAAAAAATTAAAAATAAGATACCAGCCAATTTTAAGAGTGTTCACTTGCACACAACCTGCCTGTACCCACCAAAGAAGGCTGAGCCTGGTGTGGAGGAGCTGGGAGCAGAGCCAGGCAGCTCTGACTGTATCACAGACCGGTACAAAGAGAGGCAGTTTCAGAAATTGCCCTCAGATGCTGCCTGCAGGCTTAGCTGCAAGGCCCAGCCCCAAAACAATCTGCTCTAATTTTGTTCAGCCATTAAGCAGATAAATCTACTTAATCTTCCCCAGGTCAATGGACGACACACTGATACCAGTATTTCCAGCAAAAACTGCTGTCAGTGCAATAGGTGTTAGTGTAGAGGTTCCTTACAACCATCCAGCTAGACAAATATTGGTTGTGATATAATATTCCAATGGCAATGGATTCAAAAGAAATGCTGTCAAGTGTTAGGTGATTTACAGAGCATTTAAACCCAGTGATTAATATAGAACTTTGAAGATGAAGTGTCAAGTTAGAGTTTTTCTAATTTACACATAATTTAAAGAATTTAAATTCATGGATAACTAAGCTAACAAGTTGTGAAAGGATGTGAGGGATAACAGTAAATGTAAATATAAATCTAATAAATCTTCTACTTCTTTCCTGATTTATGTATGTACAGACAAAGAAATCACAGACATGTGAACACAGGCAAAATGTGTCATGTTGAATCCTGCACTCACCTCGCAGCAAGTATTCTACTACTCACAAGAAGGCATAAAACATTGTATTTTGAGTGTCTGAGTGCCAGGAATTAACTGCACCAGCACCGATACACCATCTAAAAAATACACATCTTTTATTTTTAATAAACTATAGAAATAAAATAAGTTAATTCAGATTCTTGCTGAAGCAATAACTAATGTGCTCCACCAAAAATATAACTCTTGTTTACCATTACTACATTTGCAAAGTATGGAAACCACATTCCTATACTTTTGAAAGTAAAAGAAAGTATTTACAAACATAAAAGAAAAAAATATGCTTAAGAGAAAATAAGCATTCCATTGCTGTCTTTCCAATTACAACGTTCTCCATATACGGAAGGGACTGGATACACAGGTTCTGTTTTATTGAGGGTGATGATATTCCACCTCTTCTAACAGCTACAGCAAAGCAATTAAAAAAAAAAAAAAAGGAAAATTGGGCCAGAAAGAAAGTGCCTCAGAAACAATCTGGAGGAGATGAGCCATCCTGCCAGAAATGGGTTTCTCTTCCTGGACACCCGGCTTGTACAAGAAATCTCTGTCAGGAGCAATCATCAGTGGAAGAATCACAGAATCCCAGAATGGTTTGGGTGGGAAGGGATCTTAAAGATCATCCAGTCCCACCCCCTGCCGTGAGCAGGGATAACTTCTACTAGACCAGGCTGCTCCAAGCCCCATCCAACCTGGCCTCAAAAATATTAGTCTGCTAAAGGTAAGTGGGGGAATAAAAGGTAAATTAAAGGAAATAAAAAACTAAACCAAAAAAGTAAAAATATGACACACCAGGATAATATGAGAGAGAAGCAATTTTGTCTGTCCAACTGCACTGTGCATTGCCAGGGAAAAGCCAAATGCTCAGGACCCTGTTCCTCAGAACAGAAATGAGGAAAAATGTGTCTACACTGAGAAAACACAGAACCCTCCTCAACTGCTGAAAGATGGGAAAGGGTGGCCAATACCCCCTGAGTAAGGGAACAGGGAAGGGATGTGTGCAAGTTTGGGCTGGGGTTAATTTTCTTCACAGTAGCTGGTACCACACTGCGATTTCTATTTGAGCTGCGATTTCTATGTGAGTGTTGATAACCCAGAGGTGTTTCCTTTTTGCCCAGCAGAGCTCACTCAGAGCCAAGGCCTTTTCTGCTCCACACACAGCTCCACCAGGGAGGGGCTGGGAGAGGAACAAGGACTTGGGAGGGGGCACAGCGGGGACAGCTGACCCCGACTGACCCCAAGGATATTCCATCCCATATGGCCTCATGCCCAGCATATAAAGCTGGGGGAAGAAAGAGGAAGGGAGGACATTTGGAGTGATGTTGTTTGTTTCCCCAAGTCACTGTTACGTGTGAAGGGATCCTGTTTTCCTGAGGATGGCTGAACACCTGCCTGCCCGTGGGAAGTAAGGAATCAATTCCAGGTTTTGCTTTGCATGAGTGTGTGGCTTTTGCTTCACCTATTTAAACTGTCTGTATCTCAAGCTGTGAATTTTCCCACTTTCACCCTTCCAAATCTCTCCCCCAAGCCACCAAGGGGGAGTTAGCAGCTGCATTGGGCTGGGCTGGGGTTAAACCATGGAAGCCACAGCTAATTTTAAGATTGCAGTGCTTGCAAAATGACATCTCTCGAACAAAAATGTTTCCAAAGGCACAGGGAAAATTTGAAAGGTGCCTTCAAGGTACCCAGGTATCACTAATATTCCATGGTAACCTTTTCTAATTACATGCCTCAGCTGCTAATCTTAATGTGGCTTGCATACATACTTCTAAAACACTGCCTTAAAATAAGATTTACAATCATTTAAATAATATGGCTGTACTAAATGCAATTCTCTTTAAACTAATTTTGAAAAGTACATTTATGAAGCAAGAAATCTTTAGCTATTAACCTTCCTCTGACTCCTTCCTGACAGGCAAAAATACAAATTTTCCTTACTGTAACAAATGATTAGAAGTAACTTGTTTGACAAAAAAGGTCAAATCTATTTAACGAAACTACCAATCCCTGACTCTGAAGACAGTCACAGTCCTTCCATCAAGAGAAGCAAACCAGGAAAATTCCCCACAAGCAGAAGCAACTCAACAGAATCCTGGTATGTGACCAACACTGGGCTGTTCTGTCCATGTTCTGGGGGTACTTCGATCTAAAAATCCCACATTTCACCTCAAATTTGAGAGCCATCAGCCTACACTGCCTGGTGTCATCAAAACCTTGCATGACTCATTTGTAGCTTCAGACTCCACAGCACCTTGCAATAGTATCACAATGTCTCTACAAGTTCTGTGAAAAGGATGTTCCCCCTTTTAATTTGCTTTGAAGTTACTAATTCTTTCAGCACTTTTCTTTAGACAAGAGAAAAATAATGAAATGAATGGTTTCCCTCCTCCAGCTACCTTCTCCCAAGGTGAAGAGTCCTATCATATATTTTAATTTACTTCAAAATTACTTTAAATTACTCAAAAACATTTATTTGGCTTCTTCATCATTTCCACATGCACCTCAAAGGCTCAAAAGCAGAAAAAAGTAACCACGTGATTTCATGAAGACTCAACAAAGCTGAAATTTCACCATTAGCAATAATTTCAGTACAAGATAAAATGACTGATCATAAACAGCAAATAGCTAATTACTGAAATTCTCAGGAACTACTTTTCCAATACTACAGGATGTGTCTTTAAACACAGATGCTGCCCTGAAAAACCTTTGTTCTGTCTTGAAAGAAAATCAGTCAGCAACAATCCATGAGTTTACCCACAGAGAGCAAAGGAAAATCTAACTTTGGATTAAAACACACAACCATGCACAACAAAATCCTTGTGTGTGGATATTCACAATTTATAAAAAAACTTCAAATTGCTAAATCCTAATATACAGGCTCTCAAAAAATACAGAAAAATAAGTTCCTGCAGTTCCTGACTCCATGTTGCAACTAATTTTATATTTGTGGCAGAGTTTCTTTGTCACCAATAATCTTCCCTTATTTCAAAAATACCCAGCTGTAAGATAAGGTATTACATGAACACTGATGGAAGTTATTTCTTCCCCACTCCCTCCATCCTTCTCCATCTCCCTTATGCTTAATGTATAGCAAAAGAATACGATGCAATTGATATCTAATTATTTAGACAACAGCAAGAGCTCTGCCTATGCTGGCAAAACTAAGCTTAAACTTTGTAGAAAGGAAATTCTGAAGAATTATTTTGCCTAAACCCATTATTACCTGATAGCTTCCTTGGACATGTTATTAAAGGTACACTGCAAAAATCACTTGAGAAAAACTTCTGCCCAACAACTCCATCCTGACTACATAACCATTGCTACACCCAACTTTTCTTGCTCAAATGGTGTTTAATTTACACACTCTTAATGTCATCCCATCACACAGCTGCTCGACCTCCCCCAGGCAAGCCCATCTGCTGCCCCAGGGTTACATGAGTGGTTTACAGTAATCCTCGCTTACACATGCTTCCTGTGGAACTCCAGGATCTTTCCTTCAAGTTTTTCCTGGTTTGGCAAATACTGGTTTGTTTTAAGGTGTTCTCGATCTTCCGATTCATCAAAATCCCCTATTTCAGCTACAACAGAGAACAAAACAATGTTAGAGTAAGAAGAAACAATGGAAAATGAATGACAGAAACTACTTGGGAAGGAATTAGAGACACCATGAGAGCCTCTAAGGGTTCAAATTTGTGCATGATGCTTTGTATCCAACTTTTTACCAAACCCACATTTATCCCAAGCTGACTTCCTGGGGATTACAGCAGTATTTGAACATTGTCTGGAAAATTTAGACTTCTTAAGGGTGCAAGATGTGAGACTTGTAGAAGACCCATGAGGTGGTCTGAACATTTCTTTCTTACAGATACCTCATACCAAACAGCACATTTCAATTTATTTTTTACTAAATATATGTAAAATAGCAATTGACAAGGCTACTTGGGAAGATGGCAAATTACAGCTGGAATTTTGGTCTCCCCTTCACATATCCATGTCTTTTAGATGCAAAGCTGTGAATTTAGGAAGAGATTTACAGAAGAAAAAAGCATTATTGTAAAGTGCAGAACATCTTCCATCTGATACAACATGAAACCATCAGAAGTCTTTGGCTTGGAATACAAAAGCACAAGATAGGCAGAACATATGGCAAATGCATATAAAAATTACAAGCTGAATAAATAAATGTTTAAAGTAATTTATGTTTTCTGATAATAAATTATGAAGTAGCAATATTAAATTCAAACACAAGAGGTTTCAAAAGATAAAAGTATATACGTTATCCTAAAAACTTCCCAAAAACTAAGCTGTGAAGATCACGTCCGTGGATGGATGCCAAAAATATAAGCAAATTCAAAAATCAGACAAATACAAGAGCAACCAAACACAGATGCAGAGTCAATCTGTGATGCTGTGTGTGCGGTGATTATGGGATGGATGCAGCAAAGGAAGAGTTGCCATGTGCTTTCTCTATGTCTGGGGGCTTCCCCATTGCATCTGCCATCAGCTACTGTCAGAGAAAGGAATGGGCTTGTTCTTAACAAGAACACAGCAAATCCTGTTTAAAATCAAGCCAGCACATGAAAGAACGAGTGAAAAATACTGAAAGGTGCTTTTGTAAAATAATTTCTGTTGAAAATAAACCCATTCCTTCCCACAGCCCATATTGCAGAAGAGCAGAACCGAGCTAAGCAAGGCCTGATGGTGACATTCACTCACCAGCTCCACAGTGCTGGAAAACCATGAGCAGGTTTTAATGGTGTCATTCACCGATGGCACACACACAGGATAGATTTGCTCTTCCAATAAAATCACCAGAAGTAACACTATTATAACTGTATTATCATATTGCATTGCAGAAGTAGACAACCAATAACTATTTAGCAGTGCACATGTGAAGAAGCATCATTGATCAGCTTTTGCTTCCAGCCAGCAAAGAGCCACCAAAGGCCTCATCTGCAGGTCAGGTTGCAGACCTGTGAACACTTCAGCTGCTGCTCCAGCTATTTGGTGTCTGAACTCACTCAAGGTTTCCAACCTCCTCGTCTCAAAGGCCGTGTTTTAGGTCTTAAGGCATGTACAGACTGAGCCAGCAGCTCAGTGGAGTGCTTCCAAATAAATTGCTTCCTATTTCCATTTTCAGTCCCAGCGAGGAGGAAAGCTGCTGACAGCCCCACAGTGGAACCTGCTCCAGCATGGTTCTAGCTGTATTTCAGCCCAGTTCCTATACAGCCATCTCCTCCCAGACACAGGGAAAGTGAAAAGTGAAGCTGAGGGAGCACAGAGACAGGTGGGAACAGCTGTCTGGAAGATGTGGAGTGCTGGCAACACAGCTTGCAGAGCCAGGGAAACAGACAGCAAGGGGCTCGTTTCCTACCACCCCCTGCAGCCTAATTTACCTCATCCATAAACACCAGCTGTTCCTCCCCCCGCCAGCCCTGATGACCACCCCAGGGTCAAAAATCAACATATTTACAGTGTGTGGAGAAGGAAATACTCCGAGACAGAGACTTCTTTTAGTCACCAAAAGCTCCTATGTGTGATTTAACGTGGGTTAGCACTGGCACCATCAGCAGTGCCAGCCTAGCTGGGATACTCACACTGCAGAAGGTGGGAGATCAGCAGAGCAGCTGTGTTGTCACTGCAGGTCAGTCGCTCCTCCGCCAAGTCCCTCTTGATTTGCAGTGCAAACAGGTACCTGGGGGGGAGGTACAAGGCTGGAGTCACACAGACCATCCTGACACAGGAAAGGACAACAGAAGGACTGAGCAGGAGGTTATAAAAGCAGCATCTCCTGATCCTTCTGCTCTCCAAACAGCACAACAGCCTGGCTATCAAGGAGTGTCAAATCAAACCAAAATAACCTGTGACTAGTCCAGTGCAATTTACCAGCACAAAAGGAACAAGGAACAAGGAAGCAGATCCCAAATCACGTTTTAAACAGGCTTCATCTGTGCAGTAACAGCAGCTGTCGTTTTTAGCTGGAAAGAAACCTAAAGAACAACTCAAGTGATCTTATCTAGTAGAAAAAAAGATGGAAGAACATCACTGATTCCAGTATTTTGTTAGGAAAACTGATAAGCATTTCTGTTAGCACTCAACTCATCTACTCAGAGTTGTATTTTTCGGAACTATATTAGCAGCCTACAAAGACAGTAAGAAGTTCAATTTACTTTTCTTATACTGCTACATTAGTTCAACTAAAACATTTCCCATTCAGTTGTTAAAGAGGAATCATTTCTGTTTAACAGTTTTGTAATGCTGTTCCTTTCACTTGGAAGAAGATACAGTAAGGACTCCAGAAAACAGGCAACAATTCACTACTGCAAACCTTGAAACTGACAGACTGATCCTTTTTTACTCAATTACACCCTGAGAGATAGCAATAATATTTTTTAAAGAAGAATTTCTTTTAAAACTTTATTCCTGAAGCCAAAGGATAATAAAAGTTATACACTTTGAATGGTGGGGGGAGGGTTAAATTTTAAAGTACTGTAAATATGTATTAAAGGCTTCTCAAAAAGTATGCTCTGCTTTCTGCATGTCTGATGAGCTCTCTTAGTTTCTTCAGTACACTCACAATAAAGAAGACATTATCATTAACAGCATCATTAACCACCCAGATGCTCTAAGTGCAGACCATAAATACTCAATAAATAGGCAAAATACAGTTCCTGCTCTAAAAAGCTGTATTCCTAATGAATTTCCTATTTGAAACAGCAGTTAACACAAGAAAACCTGGTGCAAAGGAAATACTTAGGTAGTATTTCTCCTTACAAGAGACAATCACAACAGTTATCATGCTGGTTTGTTCTTAAGTACATCTGAAGGATAATAAGGAACCTCTTTAAGAGGAATTCCAATTAAAAGTAGTGAAACTGTGAAAAGCACTAAATGAGCTCTTTAAACACCAACGTCTGGGTAATGTCCTTGTCAGAGGCACAGACTTCAAACCAGGTCCCCAGGTGATAGGTGGATAGGGCTGCTTAATTGACCATAGATCAATCAGCAATCAGCAAAAATGACCCATGATGAGCAAGGTGAGAAATGTGAACAGTAAAGTGTGTTTGCAACTGCGAGTTTTGGAAGTTTAAGTCACTTATTAAAAGATGTACTGATTGTTTTATACTTATTTTTTATAGACACTGTTTATAAACATTAGTATTTTCTGTATACTCTGACTCCCTCGACACCATGATGCTGGAAAGCCTAACCCTAAGCAGAGATTCTGCTGTTTTCTGTTTTGAAAAGTATTTTTTCTGATAACATTTGTTTGACTTTGTTCCCTGATTTGGGGATTTCAGTAAGTGTAATTTTGGCAAGTTTCAGCCCTTTTCAATGCACCTCATTTCATCCCAATCCATTTGGTTGGAGTCATTCCATTCCCAAATTTTCTTCTTTTTTTCAATTGCATTTTATTTTATCATATCTCCCTTCCAGAGTGTTTGTTACACTTTCTTCTCTATTTTCAAGGACCGTGCTGGTTTCTGTTTTGAAAAGTATTTTTTCTGATAACATTCATCTGCCAACACATGTCTGCTGAAACTGTAACATTCACTCTAAGTGCTCTTTCACTCATCTTCCACCTCAGCTTTGCTTGGAAGCAGCTGTGCTGCCTCCCTACTCTTTTAATTCAGTACGTAATACAAGTCCAATAGTTCTAAAAATACTTTACCTAGTATATTCCTCTTGCAGCTGACCCGGATCTGGAGGGAAAAACTTTACAGCCAGACGAAGCATTGTAGTCTTTGGTCCTAGAAGAAAAGTTGGTCATTTGACAAAAAAACCCCGGTGTTCTTCATAAACACGTGTACATTCTGTTTGCCAACAGGCAGAGAGACAACACAAAGGAAGTTTAACCAGATTTCAAATCCCAGCTAACCACAGCAGGCTCTGATGTAGACTGTCCATGTCGAGGGAGTTAAAGCAGCTGGTTTGCAGAGGAACTTGGATACCACAGACAAGGTGAGTCTGCAGGCTGAATGCTGGGAAAAGAGTTTCATGCAACATGAAATCTGTAATATCCCAAAGTAACTACTTGGCTGCATGAAAGACCATCACAGGAGACCCAGGGAGAGGGTCCCAGAAGGGGAGTAGAAGGGACACACATCCCACAGGCTCCCAGCACCCACCTCCATCATCAGGACTGATACCAGCACACCCAGTTGGCTCCCCATGGAGATAAAAGGGTGTTTGCAGCCTGTCACAGCACACCTGGTAATACCCAATTCAACACTGTTCTTGTACATCTCGACAACGAGCAGAAAACTAATTTAATTGTCAAAATTAAAGAGAGCCCTTGGTCACTATTGGGAACAGTCCATCATGCTATGAATTAACAGTTCCAGCATCAGCACTCAGCCTGTGGAACTGATGCCTCCTCCAGCCACCTAGAAAAAGAGTGGAGAGCCTGTGGGATGTGTGTCCCTTCTACTCCCCTTCTGGGACCCTCTCCCTGGGTCTCTCTCCCAAGAGAGAGCAGGAATTTCAGGCTACAAGGAACTTCAGAGTTACACTCTAAGCAGTACAGAATTTGAAAATATAAAAGTTAAAACCTAAGGCATCAGAACCACAATCCCTGTTTCACCTGGATTTCTGAAGGAATTGCTACAGGGTACCAGTGTCTCTCACCATGCCAGCACTGGGCACCACAGTCTTCCCATTGTTTTTCCTGCCTTAAAGCAAATGAGGCCAAGTATTCCACAAGCAGGCAAAGCACTGGCCAGCCTGTGCTTCCAGGAGCCTGCTGAGCATCCACCTGATATCCACAGGCACCCTCTGGACCAGAGCCAGGCACATCCCCCCCAGGACTCCCTGTGCCACTGCTGTTTCAAAGTAAACTTAGCCAAATTAAAAATAAATCAAACTTGCTGGAGCACAAGCAGCCTGCTTAAATTTATTTTAAGCACCAAGATATCTTAAAGCTTGACAAAGTCCAATTTAACCCCATCAGCCCCACAGTACACTGATTTCTTCTGTCTGGAATACCTGATTCCCACAGGCCAAATGTTCCTTCACTCAGCCTCTCGTTTGCTAATGAGAGAATAACAAACTTTGGTTTTTGACAAGTAGCTGGGAGAGCTCACAAACTATCACAGCTGTGACAAGAGCAGCTCCCAGCCTCCAATTCCAGAATTACCAAAGCTCTGGTGAACGAAAAAAACCCTAAACTCCACATCCTAATTACAGTGTAGTATCTAGAAATGAAAGGAGGCTGGAAATAACACCCTGTAACGACACAGAAAGCTGACATTTGGCAGAGACTAAGGATTCTACAGTTCTAGAGACATGCCAAGTGAGGAAAATAAATAGTTTTAATTATTCCAGTTAAAAGACCAAAACTTTACATCCATTTTCTGAAAATACTCTGAGCCTCTGGAAGACCTTCACAAGGTTAAGAACAGTCCTGCTCATTACTGATGCCAATCAAGTGGAAGTATTAATGTGGGAGCAATTTTGGAAGTGTTTCAAGCATCACTTACATCAAATGATAATAAATTTTTAAAAATTTAAAACGTAATACTGCATATTTCCTTCTGTAGCACAACTCTCCTCTTTTTGTTTAGTCAATCTTGCCTTTCCTCTATGAACAAGTTCCACTCAAATCAGGAAAATAAACACTTGCCCAGTCTTAAACAAGATGCAGAATTTATTTTGAGAAGCCAAGTCTGAGCAAAAGCAAGAAACAAAAAGGATGTGAGGAAAAATTACCAAGGCTGGAATGGTGAACATAACACTACATAAAGTGGCAGCACCTCAGAGAAGGTACCCAAATGTCAACCTGATACTGTGTGCCTGTCAGGAGGCTGGAAATTTAGATCCAAACTCCTTCCCATTTGGAGTGGTTCAGTAGTAGAACGGATTGCATTCATTTGAAACTAATTAAAAAACCCCCAAACCTTATGGCACAAGACAAAGTTCAGGGTATGTCACAATAGGTCATTAGCCAAAACTAACTGGGAGAAGAACTTTTGCTTTTAAAGAGGATGTCAAAGACTCAGAAGTGCTTATCTGCAGGTACACAGCAACATCAACCAACAGGTTTGAGCAAGATCACCTTAAAGCCAGTAACATCTATATTCCCCTACTGCTGGACTAAAAGTTAAATGGTTAACTTCAAAATCATTACCTTCCACAGAAAAAAACCCCAACCAAACTAAACCCCCAATTTACAGAAAATAGGACATTTCAAGCAATTTAAAATTTATTTCAGAATGTGAATATCTGCCAGACAACTGACTGGTACCTCTTACAGGCTAATATTAAAAAAAAAAAATTAAATCAATCTTTCCATTTCACTGGCAACACAACATGGCCGGTAGACTGCAAAGCAGCCATAAATATTAGCATATCCCCCACGATTTTAGACCATTTTAGAACAATATTTGTGTCATCAGGGAACACTGTCTGTAGTCTAAGGTCAAGTTTTCACAATTTATATAATATAGGAGAGGATACAGAAGGAGTAACCAAGCAGCACTGCAGACCTATGACCCACCAGACCTTTTGACCAGGACATAATTCCTTCTAGCCAGGAGCATAAAAAAAGAAAGCACTCCCAACATCTTTTTGGCTGGGAAAACAGAGTGAAAATATTCTGTACTCTCCTAAGGAAGCCTTATTTTATAGATAATTTGGCTCTTCTGCTTAAAAAACAATATTGACAAAAGTCAAAATCATGACCTTAAAGTTAAAAAATTAGCTAGAATTGATGATTTCATATTTTCTGGCAATCAATTTTAAACAGAAGAGTAACTAAAAGCTACTTCCAAGTACTCATATTTCAATCAGGATTTGGAAAGGAGTAGGAATCCACCACACCCTCCTGATCTTGTTCTTCCACAAAGCCTCTACAATCAGAACCACAAAACAAACAAACAGCTTAACTGTGTTCTACAGGGAAAAAACAAAAAGTTGGATCTAATCTTTCAAGATCTGAAGAACCAACCAGCATCCTGCATTCTTCGACTATTTTTGGCCTTTAAAGTGTCTGTCACATGAACACTTTTTAGGTGGTGTAAAGACAAGACAGCATCGCTGCTGCAGGGTCCTCGTGGCCAGGCAGCACAGCCACACTTCACAGCCAAGGCTCTGACACTGCAGCCACCACCCAGGTGGGAGATCCCCACCTCTGCTCTTCCAGCAAAGCTGCTCCTGAGCATGTGGAAAGAGCTGACATGGGAATCAGCCAAAACGTTCCTATTTCTTCCCACGGTGTGACAAACACAACTTCCAAAAGCTAACACAGCAAGTGTTATATTTCACTTCAACATAACACCAGCTGACCCAACCTATCCAGATATTTATCAGAGAAAGAACCCTGCCCGCAGGAAGTTTCCATTCCACCCACCACATAGTACCTATTAAAATGTCAGGTTGGCATGCCCCAGCAGGAACCACTATCACCCCTACCATGTGTAATTTGCAGGGAAGCATAACCAGTAAATCAAGTAGTAATTGTGAAAGCAACCCACATAAAGAAGATGCAAATTAAGGAAAACTTCCTTTTTTAAAACTACTTACTCCGTACTTGTTTAATAACAGGTTTCATAGGTTCCAGCCAAATCTGAAATGGAAGAGAAAAAAATTACAAACTTACATTCTTATTGAATATAACATGAAAACATCAAAAGTAAACTCAAATGAAGCAGTAATTTATGAGTAGCATTTCTTCCTCAGTGCAGTAGTTCCTTTGCTTTACAAAAAGTGTACATATCTATTTGAACTGACATTTCTCATGCATCAGTAGAAAAGCCACTGATCTGTGCTTAAAGCTCATCTGGACAGAAGAAGAGCCAAGTCAGCAAAAGCAGAGCCCCACAGCCAAGAGGGCAGGAGTCATGCCAAAACCCACAGTCTGACAGGAGCCAGGCTGCAGAATTACAGAAAGTCTGCAGAACATGAAAAGATCCAATGTTTTTTTCCCTTCTGTGCTTTTTCTGTCACTCTTACCTACCTACTTAAGGGTTTTTACTCAATATTAACTTTCCACCATTTTTTCTCTTTTGACAAGCACATTTTAAAAGAAAGACCATTGTTCTAGTAAAAGGAGCATCCATAAAGGTAATGCAAAATATTCTGGAAGCTCATCCTTTTATTTTCCCCACTCTTCCAAACAGAAAATTGTTACAAGACAATTATGTTTGGTCCTTATTAGTTACTGCTCTGTTTAAAAGACAGCTGAGGATTTTAAGAACCTTATTAGCTGAGGAAACAGTTTGGACACCGTGCACAAGAAATGGAAACTAAATAAACTTTACTGTATTTCCTCAGCTCGAGAGCAGCATGGATTAGTGCCACTAGCATTCCCGATGTTCTCAGTCATATTTTCTGCATGTGAGTCTTAAAACTAAAAAAAGTAATTAAAAAATGTTTAAAAAACCAAAACAAAATGAAAAGAAAGTTTGGGGGCCATTTTCTAGTTTAGAAGCCACACTGTCCTCTTTGCAAGGTACGGGATAAGTGACTAGGAGGCTTAAAGGTGTCAGCATTCATCTAGATCAATGATTTAAAAAGCTTGCAGGCCTGTGTGCCTGCTGAGGTTTGTGTTGATTAGGAAGAGGTTTGTAATGGCTCTTCAGGAAAATTAATTGAAGACTGAATTAACTGAGGATAAATACAAACACTACCAAAATTACACACCGTAATTTGATTTTATAAGCACTCCACAGAGTACACTTTGAGTTCATGTTCCCCCTTTCAGAGGAAAGGAGGATTTTATTTCTGTCCCTGCAAGCAGGAATATCAGCAGCTATTTAACTGCTTTATATAATTTCTGAGATTCAACAAGAAGCAGAATCTGATTCCTCCCTTCTGCTTTAATAGCTCCTGTCATTCTGGTGAGTGAAACAGATTTACAAGAATCCAAGAGATAATCCCACAGGAGACTCCAGCAGACTGAGAAATTTTTGTCACTCAAGGAACTGCATTCACCCAACCTTTTAATTATACCAGATTCATCAGGGAACTGTACGCACCCAATATGACTGGATATTCTGGAACTCAATTCCAAAGTAGTCTGATTCAATCAAATTCAGATGCTTGTAAACTTCTGTCAATAATGCCTGGCCGTAACATTTTGACTAAGGAAGTAATAAAAAAAAATAGTTACAGTGAGATTAAAAAGAATAAACAAGAATAAGTTTACAGCAAATTCAAAACCAAATGGCATCTTTATAAACTGGAGAAAAACATCACAAAGATTTTTCACATTATTCTTGTCACTGCAACACACAAACATCTAATACACAGACACGACTCCATATAAAAATCCTTCTCAGAACCAGAGGAGATGAAGTTGGAAGGGGCCACTGGAGGTCACCTACACCCAGTCCCCTGCTCACAGCAGGGTCAGCACGAGAGCTGAGGAGACCAGCTGCGGGCTATTTGCGGCTCCCTCAATAAACCCACACGTTTGTTTGTGTAGCTGAGCGGTGTGGCCAGCCTCAGCTGCAGCACATGGAATCGGGAGCTGCCAAATCCCTGCTCCTTCCCACACAGACCCCTCGCTCCTTCCCACACCAGGAACCCCAGGGCCACACGCAGCCTTTGCACCAACCAGGCTGGAAATGCCTGCGGACAGCGGGAACCCAACCAAACCTCCTCTTGCATCACGCTTGCTGGGGAATCCTTTCAGTGAATCTCTCCCTCAAGAAACTCGCTCACCAACCCCTTCTGACAGTCCAGTTAGGGGCAAAGCCACAAACATCAGCAGGAAGTGGCTACGGCAACACAGGAGCGAACAGGAAACTTCCACAGCACACCCAAACTGGCGACACTTGGGGCTGCTGCTTCAATCACCCAGCCTTGCTCTCAGCATCTCTCACTGTGTGACTGCAGCAGGAGAAAACCAGCATTTATGAACCCACCTATCAGTCCCTCTGCATCACTTAGGAAAGACTCCAAAAGGCTGTCGCATCCCATTCCAGCAACACGCAAAACCCAGCAGGGTGCAGCAGGAGGTTGCATGGCCACCAAGCTGCACCTCGGACCATGGAAGCAGTCCCACAACCATGGTGACAGGGTGTGGCAGCATTCTGGTGGCCAGGTTATCTGGCAGAACACACCGAGGTTCTGTTCATTTGGAAAAGTCCAGGGATGGAAGACCCTAGACTTTCCCACCAAAGCAGGCACAGAGTTCTGTAACGACTCTGTACACTCAGAACAGTACCTCCTTTAAAAGTATTAGGCATTAGAATAAATTATCACAGAATCACAGGATGGTTTAGGTTGGAGGGGCCCTTAAAGACCATCCAGTTCCATCCCCTGGCATGGGCAGGGACACCTCCCACTATCCCAGGGTGCTCCAAGCCCTGTCCAACCTGGCCTTGGACACTTCCAGGGATCCAGGGGCAGCCACAGCTTCTCTGGGCACCCTGGGCCAGGGCCTCACCTCCCTCACATGGAACAATTTCTTAACAACATTTAATCTAAATCTACCCTTCTTCATTTTAAAGCCAAATTAGTGTTAGAATTAGAATAATTTAATACAATGCAAATTAAAATAACTGAGAGGAAGAATATGCTATTTTAGGCTTAAAAGGTAAAAAATAAGGTGAACATTGGGGAAATACTTTCACATTACTGAGGTGCATAAAAAATTCGAAAGTAATTGCCTCTTACAGGACAAAGAGAGAAACTGCCAATGTTTTTAGAATTGTGCAAATGCCTCTATAACACTTAAAAAAACCCCAAAATTTCATAGAGAAAAAGTCTGACAGCCATGCAGTGCTGCAAATCTGAAATAGCTTTGGTATCTGCAGGGGTGTGAGCGAAGTTGAGTCCAACACTGTAACCTCAGAGAAGAGCACAGAAGCAGGACAGACAATGACACAAGATGGGTTTGTCCCTCTCACTCAGGCTTTCACCAGCCGTGCTACCTATAAGAGCCACCAGAGCTTCAGTCAGGTGAATTCACCTGGTGCAAACACAAGTCATTCAAAAAGCTTCTTGGTATCACACTGGCTCAGACCACTAATGCTGAAACCCCCAAATAAAACTGCAGGTCAGGAGAAATGATCCCGTTCTCGGTGACTGCAGAGGGTACAGAGATGCCAGGCTGAGCACTGACATGGTTCATGAGCAGGAGTACTCATCTCTTTTTCTGAATAAGTGTGGTCATGTCTAAAAAGGCATTTTCTTGGTAAGAACACAGCTGAGGTTTTTTAGCCAAAATCTGTGCTTGCAGAAGACTCTGTGGGTATGGGTTTTGGTTTTTAAACGGTGACAATGAAATAAGGAATGATACAGGTAATGGCAAGCCACATCTCTAGTAAATTACATTCTTTCTCTGCTGTCTCCTGCACATTTCCCAGGCAGGTTACAGACTCTGCCACAGGAGACACATATGCCTGGAGAAATGCATTTTGGAAATTAAGTTTTTTAATTCCAATCAAAACACATTTCTTGCTATGGACTACTGCATAAATCTTCAAATAGTAACAGAAGAAAATATCCTCAAATATAGTAGGACCCTTTTTTTTTTAAGGTACATACACACTCATCTGTTATTGTACACCTCCTTCTCCCAGGCCCCACAGATCCAAGAAGGGAACACTTTTCAGCCAGCAGTGTTTGTGAGGAGGCAGCAATACCCTGACCAACCTCATGTGCAGAAGATGGGACATGCCACTTGCCTTTCCATGGACAGATCTACAAACCTCTAGAAGCCTCTGAACAGGAGGTGTCCTGTGACCCAGATCTCTGATTTCTCATTCGTGAAATAAAAAGCAGCTCTGGTTCCAACCACCTTCTGTTAGGACTGATACACTTGGATTAACTCCTGAAAGACGCCTGCTAACAATCAGACAAGTTTTACAGCCAAAATGTGTGCTGCACTGATCAAGGAATCTGTGTGCATGGCTAGTTCCATACAGGCATTAAAATTATCCCAATTGGATTCTAAAACACAGATTTCTTCCATTTAAACTGAGTCACGTCTCTGGGCTCCATCAAGTCCTGTGCCTGAAGACAATCCAGCTGCCTTCACCTCTCCCAGGAAAAGAGCCTGTATGGCACAGATCCCTGGCACGTCTCTCCTTCTGCTGTCAAGAGAAACTTGTCTCCTTCAAAAGAAACTGGAGATGAAAAATTAAGGTGGTTGGAGCTGGAAGCACTTGGCAACTGATTAAATTTATAAAGGTGCCATCCAAATGTTAAAAGTGTAAAATAATTTTGCTTGGGCTACCAACTATAATTTTGGGTGTCATTTACAATGACAAGCTAAGAAAAACCCCTTCAAGCTCAGTATCATTTTGCATCCTTCAAAGGATAAATGTCACATTTTGAAAGAATAGTATTAATTTTATTTTAAAATAAAAATGGGGTTCAAAATGGTTGAGACAGAACACAGTCATTATTATGCCTCAAATTCTTTGGGAAATCTCCTCTTAGAACTATTTAGTTCCTCAAGTTGTTTATTACATTTATAACCATCCTTTCCAAAGAGTTGAACATTTTGAAGTAGACAGAAATGGAAGTGACATAGTGGGCAGCTCCATGTCATTGTTTAATTTGCATAAAAGCAGCACAAAGCAAAATACTTTAAGTAATTCCTTAATTACTGTAATTTTGACATCAGGGCAAGTAGCTGCATGAATGCATTTCATAAAGGTCCTGCTTTCAATACAAATTCACAACATGGCATACTTTCCATTCCAAACTTCTCAATTACTCTTTATTTTCTGCCAAGACAATGACTACTGATATTACTGAATTATTTCACATAAAAAGAAAGAAGAAAAACCAGGGTAAAAAAATTAAATAGGCAGCTGACAACAACTTTCCTCAGTGACCCAGCTCTAACTGTACTGTAGGTAATTTTAACAAGTCATCACCAGAAGACTGTTCAATAGAACAGATTTATTTCAAATTGATTTCTGTAGTGAGATCAAGCTTGGAAAGTTCCCTTAGAGCTGTGCAAGTGCCAGCAGGGTACCCTGACAGGCAGTAATGGCACAGAGAGCCCTGTGTGGCAAGAGAAACTTCACCTTCAGACCCCGCTCAGTGCCAAGACAGCATCAAACAGGAACAAGCATTCCCAGCTGAAGTTTCTTGCCTCATGGAGGTAACTGTATTTTTTACTTTATCAGAAGAATAAATATATTTAATGTTAGGAATGCTTAGGACAGAGGAGTAAAATAGAAATCGTTCTTCTAAAAGTCGTAACAACAGTTATTTCTGTTTTATAGAACCATATAATCACAGGATGGTTTGGGTGGGAAGGAACCTTGAAGCTCATTTCATTCCACCCCCCACCATGGGCAGGGACACCTTCCACTAGCCCAGGCTGCTCCAAGACCCATCCAGCCTGGCCTTGGACACTTCCAGGGATGGGGCAGCCACAGCTGCTCTGGGCACCCTGTGCCAGGGCCTCACCACCCTCACAGGGAACAATTCCTTCTCAATATCTCATCTAATCCTGCTCTGTGGCAGAGGGAAGCCATTCCCCCTTGTCCTATCCCTCCATCCCTTGTTCCAAGTCCCTCTCCAGCTCTCCTGGAGCCCCTTTAGGCCCTCGAAGGTGCTGTGATGTCTCCCTGGAGCCTTCTCTTCTCCAGGTGAACACCCCCAGCTCTCCCAGCCTGGCTCCAGCCCTTGGAGCATCTCTGTGGCCTCCTCCAGCAGATCCATGTCTTCCTGATGGGATCTCACCAGAGCAGAGCAAAGGGGAGAATCGAGCCAAGTGTTATTTGCTATTTTCTCAAATATCACCACCTACCTGGCAGATTCCCCCTCTGCCACAATGTCTGAGCTTAGGAAGAGAGAAAAACAAACTCATAGCCTAGGATTTTCAGTAGATCATAGCTCAATATTATCAAAATTGATTCTTCCTCTCTAACTCCCAAATTTGTCTTCCAGAACACCTTAACCTTCTGCTTCCACATATTTTAATTTAAAAACCAAAACTCCCAGTATTTTCGTAAGGAGTATTCTCATCTTCCAAAACGGCAAGCTGCCCTTGCTCCAACTTTCCAAAAAAGAAATCCACTTTTGGCAGCAGATGAACTGGAAGGGAAAATCAGCCCAAAAGTCAAGAGTTTGGAAAAAACAGAGTTATAAAGCTGAGGTATAGAATGGAAACTCTTGTGCAACCAGAGCCAGGGGAGCCACGGGACACTAGCACCAGCAAACACCTTGGATTTTTGTGTCACAGAAATCTGCAACTGTCAGGAGACCAAATCCTCTAGTTAATAGTGGATGTGCATGAGAGGCAGAAGTTTAGATTTGACATCATCACTGACAAGCAGCCAACACAGAGCCAACATGGAGCACCCTGTGAATGGCCAAAGCAAACTAAACTGATTTAAATAAAGGTCCCTTCAACAGTCACAGATTCCTATTGGTTTTTCTTCTTTGGGGCACTTTAGGGGTCTTCCTAATAAAAGAGTGATTTTTCATTTTTTTGGCAAATTAAAAAAAATAGACAATTTGCAACTAAACATAGACTTGTTATTTCCTTTCTTAATCAGAAATATGCAAACATTTTGGTGAGTTTATAGCTCTGTTTATCTCCAACCCTTCTGTAATCTGTTAGATCTCTGTCCAAACGAAGCGTGAGACAGAAAAAACACCCTCAAAACTCCCTGTTAATAACCATCATTAATGCCACATATAAACAAAAATGCATTTCTGAATACAGGGTGGACATTAGAATCTTTATTAGAAAGAAGGAAATCATCTAAGATGGCAAGAAATGCCAGTCATTAACTTTGTGCTTTCATGGCTGAAACAAGATGACCTTACAGCTCTGTATCTAGTATTCAATCTGCAGACTGGAAAAGCAAGAAACAACTGCCTTCCTTTTCAGTACTTGATTAGTTTCCTCAATTTTGATTGGAAATAGTAACTCCAGTGAAAATACTCCCTGCTTCCCCACAAAAATGGACCAGGTAACAACTCTGTCAAATTGCCAAAATACTATTCTATTTTGATCATCTGAACATTTAACAACGACTTTAAGCTTCAATTCTTTCATTTTTTCTTTTAACTCTTTGCGAAGAAAATGGTATTTTAAATACATTTATTTTATTCACTCTTCCATACTGACAGGTCCCAACCACAGGTTACTAAGAACACACCAAGAATAGTCAGCAGAGCATTTAGCAGCTTACAGAGCACGGGATGCCCAGCTGGAGACACGACTCTCATACAAGGTCCTGACGACCTGCCACTGAGTGAGGATGCCAATCCTCAATTCTTCCAGAACTGGGGGAAGACCTATAGGAGCCAACCTAGCACACATGTGAGTTTCGTGAAACTTTATCCAACTTTCTGCCCTAGTTGCTGGTATGAATTTATTTTTTTTAAACGTTTTTTTCCATCCTAGAGAGCACAGTTCAGCTACCAGGTTCCCCTCTTGCAACAGCAGCCTTCCAATGTGGATTTATTATCACAAAATGAGACAGTGTGCACTTTCATCCTGAAAGTTCTTCTTTATTAAAAAGAAGTTATTATGTCACAGAAAGAAGAATTATTGTGTTACGGTATTTCCACACAGCACTGAAATACCATTTACTCAAATATGGAAGCTGCAAACCCAAGGAAAAATCTCAGAGCTATTTTAAGTTCCATTATTACACTCCATATTGGGCATAATTTTTTTTAGAAAAAAAAAATTCCAAGACTCTCTCCCCATGATTTTTTTTTTGTCCTAAGATTTCAGTGGTTGGTTTTGATGTGGGTTTGTCGGGGGTTTTTTTAAGCAGAATCCACAGCCAGACAAATTATTCTAGAAATGGAAGCCTCTGGCTCATTTAATTAAGGCTAGCTTTAAAATTATGATCATTTAAAGGATCATTTAAGGCAGTGTCAAAGCACATCACTGCCAAATGAACCAGCTCTACCCAACAAACGAGCTTTTCCAGAGCAGCTAGACCTGCTGGATGCCTGAAAGTAGGAAAACAACAATTGGTTGGCATGGGAAAAGATTCCCGAAAGGGAGGGAATTATGTGAATGAGACTGGAAAATGTATACTTAGGTAGAGAGCATGTGGAGACAAAAAATGGTGCTAAGTTTTAGAAATGGTGCTGTGCTGAAACACCTGGACTGCTTGGAATAAAACACACCATGCTCAGAGAAAAACCAAGCAGTGACAAGGCTGAGAGCACTCAGCCAACACACGGTGCCCAAGCGTACGAACAGCAACGTGGAGGAGACACAGACAGGGCACCACGCAGAAATTCTCAGTTGTTTTCCTGACCTGGAGAGGTAAATGGAGACATGAACCCCCACACCTCTGCTTCATGCACTGCTGTGGACTACTTAGGGAAGAAGGAAGTTGCATAAATTAACACCGTGGGCCACATCCTTGGACAGAGTTTCACAGGTACTGCTGGATGATTTGGCACCAGAGTTTCTGCTTGTTAATAATTAAACATCCAGGTGACAAGAGTGACAGTATCACAGAGAGGATCTGCTTTGGGGTAGCTGATCCCAAATTCAGGTTCATAACAGAAAGTCTAAGCACCTGCTTTGTTCACACAAGCTAATAAAGAGAAGGAACTAGAGGTTAGGAGACTGATCTCGGTTTTTCCCCCTTGAACTCTGTTCCAAGCCCCTACACACTTGCACAACCCCCTGAACCTTTCTACACCCATTCCCTTGGACAGGCCTGGCCACTCCACACACTCAGACTGTCGGTGCTTCTGGG
Source organism: Falcunculus frontatus (assembly GCA_013398115.1). NCBI lineage: Eukaryota > Metazoa > Chordata > Aves > Passeriformes > Falcunculus > Falcunculus frontatus. Next base: position 284,511 of record VZRV01005197.1, read on the forward strand.
ATCTTGCACAGCCTTATTTCATACGAGTGTATACGCACATAAATAAAAACTATATTTTAAAGTCAGTTTAAACACAGAAAATACTTTGTTTTCCTCTGTTCATAAAAAAACCTGCCTCACTAAAACTGCAAGTCTTTCTCCATTAATTAGGCTTTTGTCTCAAAACCATCCTCCATGCCCACATTCACCAGATTTGATCTGGGCTTTCACAGAATTCCAGAATGGTTTGGGTTGGAAATGACCTTAAAGACCCTCTCGTTCCAACTCGTGCCATGGGCAGGGACGCCTTCCACCAGCCCAGATTGCTCCAAGCCCTGTCCAACCTGGCCTTGGACACTTCCAGGGATGAGGCAGCCACAGCTGCTCCGGGCACCCTGTGCCAGGGCCTCCCCACCCTCACAGGGAGGAATTCCTTCCCAATATCCCATCTATCCCTTCCCTCTGGCAGTGGGAAGCCATTCCCCCTTGTCCTGTCACTCCAGAACCTTGTCCAAAGTCCCTCTCCAGCTTTCTTGGAGCCCCTTCAGGTGCTCAAAGACCACAATAAGGTCTCCCCAGAGATATTCCTTCTCCAGGCTGCACAATCCCAGTTCTCCCAGCCTTCTCTCCCAGGAGAGGTGTTACAGCACCCAGGTACTGTACTTCCCCTGCCAGGTGTCAGGCTGCTCCAGGCTGACACACTGCTTTGAGGAAATCTGCCCAAAGGAAATAGTTTAAAACATCAAGAGGACACTTGTGACAGCCTCTTTACACAAAAGAAATACAAATCGGGTATTTTTACAGAAAAGGCCAAAACTCCCTTTTGTTCTGCGCACAGCTGAAATTGTACCAGCTGTCCTAACATCACTCCCCACTGTACTTTGAGCAGAGGTTTGATAACGTGGTGATGAGTTAATAAATACCTACAGGCCAGAGGAGATAAGGCCAAGCTTTTCTAACTTCCCTCTCACCAGCAGGAGTCTTTCCTACACCACTGGCTTCAGGCTATCTGCCTGAGACACGGGCTGAGGGCACAGCAACACTTTTCCCTCATGACTTCAGTTGAAGACATGTCAGACAGCTCTAACAGAGTCTCTGCAAAGTTTGGGGTTTTTTTTTTTTCTTTTCTAATTCTTGTTTTTATTAATGAATGACTGCTCTGTCAGAGAGAGGGGCCTACCCCCCTCCCATATCCAACACTCCAGCCTTGAACAGCAAATCTCTCACACCAGGCATTGCCACCACAGCACAGCTTTTTAAATATTCAATGTATACGGTCTCTCTCTTACCCAAGCAGGCAACACCGCCCTTTCCAGACAAGAATTTGGCAGCAAGGAGAAAGGGCTGACACACAGGTGTGCTTTTGCAATGCTGCTTAGCTAAATGCACATCCCCAAGTCTGTGCTGCTCTGAACCCTGAGAGTACCATGCCACGCCATCCTTGCTCAACTCCAAGTCCCTTTTTTCAGTAGGCACAAACCTAAAATTTCTCTGATCTGCCTCTCAGCACACTGAACTTCTGTAGCTGTCTTTAGCTGCTCGTGGGTTGATTCTTGGTTTGGTTTGGGGTTTTTTTTCCCTTTCAGGCTCCCTGTATTCTACAGAATTACCCATCTGTGAGCCCAATCTTGAATGTAACCCACACCCAAAAAAAGATTTAAAAGGTTTCCAGTGGACTTCTTATTTTCGGTTTTTTTGTGGAATACAGCATTTCCTGCAGCCATTTTGGCTGAATAGCATAAGACTGATTTTAGCTGACTTTCACTATCCTACATTATGAAAACAGAAATGAACACCTGCTTAGCCATACAAACTGTTATGAATTCAATCCACTACATTAATATTTCAAGGACTGTGATAACACTTGATCACCACTTTTCTAAATGGCTTCTACGTTTAAGACATGCACATAATCAACTTTTTGCACAGGGATATTCAGACTTTTTTCTTTACTGCAGTTTAACTCAATTTTCTTTACACATAATATGACACCTAATGTCAAGAGAACTGTATAATAATAATTTTGGCTTATTATACAATTTAAGTTCATATTTTTCCTAAAAAAAACCCCAAACCAAAACACATTCAAATGAACAAAACACACATTCTAAATGTCCGTCAATAAAACGGCTGTGGTTTCACCTTTCCCCACCCAATACCACATTCCTACATAGCATCAAAAAAGCTTCCAAACACAAAATAACAGGCCTAAAAAATATATAGTGGAATCAAATGGTACACAAAATGCAAAGCTTTAGCTACCTTCTTTTTAAACCCTACAATAATTGCAAATTTAAAATAGTGAATTACTAACTTTCTCTTCTGAGGTCAGATAAAAATAAGTCCTAAGGCAGCTTATTTGCCATATTTAGGAGACTCAAACCGAAGCAATGACAAACATCTGGCTATGATTCTTTCTGGAATTTTGACTATTTCTTCCTGGCTAGGGAAGAAAAACACTGAGCTGACCAACAGCACCTCGATTCCTCCAGCACAGCACTTAATAGGATTCAGCAGCAGACTATCCCTTGACTCCTCACATATTTAACCTGTTAATACTTTCACAGCACAGAGGGGAAAAGCCTTCATGAAAGGAAGGTCTGAGCAGGCGCAGGGAGAGAGGGGCAGAGGCAGGAGGGCAGCCAGTGCCAGAGCCCAGAGCAGGGACTGGGCTGCCTGTCCCATCAGCAGCACGCCTGGGGCTCCCCATTGCACTCAGCAAGTGCTCTTCAGCGCCCACAGCGTTACCCCAGTTTTTAACATACACATGTTTCTTACTTTAAACTGCTCAATAACAGCAGTTGATAGTTGCATCTTTTCTGCATCATCCCCACCAAAGTTCTTGGGGCACTAACGCTACCAGAACGCTGCTACTGAGAGCAGCATTTTGCCGTGTGCACGAGTGGGAAACACTCTCTCCAAACCATGGCAAGCATACTGCAGCCAGATTGCTTCCTCTGCCATCCCAAAAACCTCCTGCAGTCCCAGCCCAGCTCCTAATTTCAGGGCCTCCAAAGGCTGGTCAAAAACAACGGGCATCCAAGGGGAAGCCACTTTCACGGCACCTTTTCAATGACAGATAACTGCAAACTGCACAGAAACCAGAATAACCTGAGTTATTCTATTCCATTCTAAACGTACAGAAGGAGAGCAGCTTTGCACTTTTAATAAGGCAATTTATACATTTCAGTAAGCCAAGGAAGTGCCCAGCAAAGACAGTATCACTATCAGAAGTCATCATCAAGTACACATTTTCAGCTTAGCATAGAATAAGCCACTTCGGTTTTGTACTAATGTAACAGTTTTTCAGGGTACCTCAATGAACACCAAAGTAGACATGAGCAGCGAGAGGACAATACTTCATAAGAAAATAAAAGGGGGAATTAAGGTGTAATCTTATCTAAGTAGCCTGTTCTCAAGAACAGCAGTGGAGTGGAGCATCTCCCTGCTAGGAGTCCACCTGCGTCAGAGGGAGAGGGACACCTCAGACAGCACTGCAGGGATGCAGAACATCATTACTTCATGACACAAAAAAACCTTAAAATTAACAGACCTCTGTTCTCAAAATGAGCCAACAAAGATTAGCACAAAAGAAAAAAATTCCAGTTTAAGTTTTCCCTTAGAGTGGAGCAGGCAGGGAGACCCTATAATAAAATGTAAAAGTATTTTTCACTCCCAAATTTCATTTGGTATCCAAGCAGAAGGAGAAGAGGAAGTACATGCCATTGAAGAAGCACCAAGCTCTCCGCAAACAATTTGGTAAACTTGAAGTGTAATAATATAAACTTCTTTTTCTGAGGCACTTCCTCATAGCATAGAGCATAACTCATGTAAAAGAATTTCCTAAAAGACACTTATTTCCTACACAAGGAATAACACACAGACAAAATATTAAACATTATATTATGGCAGCAATTCCATTAAATGTCATTTTGGTGAATTCAACCCAGCCCAGACCCTTCTGCTTAAGAGTCTGCCACATTTTTGTGCTGATCAAAAGCCTCCAAATCTCTTCAGAAAATCTGGAAGGCTGGCAGAACTTCTACTGTGCAATCCTGATTACTTTGAAGTGTACCCACAGTCTGAACTAAACTGAATTTGCCAATCATTCATCTCATAGTCTGCAAAACCACCCTTTGGACAGACTTCGTTTGGAGAGAAGAGGTACCCCGTGAAATGGCATATGCAAGATTTGAGCTGACTAAACAAGCTGGCTGTAAAAAGGGAAAACAGAACAACTCATGAAAATAATGAATATTGCAGCCTAGCTTTGAATGGATATGTTTCATTCTCTCTTCTGTTTTGGAAGGGAAAGGAGAAACCATAAATAGCCCATTTTCAGTTTTTTTTAAACTCTAGAAAACATTGAGTATTTCTCCATCCCCTAACATTCAAATCCCTGGAGAAGGGCTCTGCCCAACATACTTTAAAGAATAATTGCCTCTTAGTGATTAATAAAATTCCTAGTTAGAAATCAAACCCCATGAAACAGGTGGAGAAAATGGACAGAGGCAGGGGACTTCAGACAAAAGGTGGTAGAATGTAGCTATATGGAACTTTTAGCACACTGTTCCAGGTACACCAATAACACAAAGAAAAGACTCTTCTTTCCCATTTTGTTCTCTCTCCATCCGTTACGTCACTCTGTCAGTCTCTTTTCTTGCTCTTTGGCAAGTTAAAAAGTCAAGTGGGCTACCAACAAGGGCAACCACCAACTTCTGCCAGGAGAGAAGCAACTGTTTTAAACACATCTTGGAGAAAGGAGGGGATGACAAGGTAAAGCTGCATGGATTAAGCTGTTGCTGTGGCTACTCTGTTTATCCCATATGGTTAAAAATGTTACTGTGGCTCATTTTAGGCAGTGAGGCAATAAACAAGGCTACTGCATCAGGTTCCTCACCACACTGCACAGGGAAGGGTCTCTCCAGGAGCTGATCCTACACCCAGCCTGTCCTTCCATTGACACACCATTTTTCCCAGTAAAAAGTCATTTGCCATAGTTCTTACAGACAGAAGAGAAAATAATTTGAATAGGGGAAAAAAAACCCCAAAACCACCTTCTGCCATCACCTACATCTCCCTGAGCAGGCAGTGCCAAAACCCCACAGGAAAGGCCCGTGTCCCACTGCACTGACAAACTATTGCTGACCCAAATCAAACACAAACCCACAACTTCACACCTTGTTTTCACATCTAGTGACAAAAACTGCAAAAGCAAAGAGAAGTGGGCAAGTGGCGTGGCAATCTGAATCTCCACTCCTCTAGGACAGCTGCTTGGCCACCAGTTTCTGTAACTGCTTTTTGAAAAATTACTGTGTTAGCACGCAACACCTATTCAGGAATTTCACTGCCTTTTCCTAATTCCTGCCCTCAATCCCAAGTGAAAAATTCCCATTTTCCATGACAAACAGCAGTCAGCAGTTCCTGCTATCCCATCAGCTCACCAAAGAAATCAGGCACAGGGTCACAGTTTAATACCTCCTGCCTGTTTGCTATCATTTGCTACCTTATTTAGCCAAAACTGAAAGGCAATGGAGGCAATGTGAGCTGGACTGTAATGCCACAGCTGCTGACTCTGGACCTTTTTGTGCTCAGTGCTCTGAAGCTGACCCAAGGCTGACCCCTTCTCCTCACCACTCACAGCGTCAGGCATGAGGTTTCTAAGTTTTTCAGTTCCAACTGATCTCATAAAGAAAAGCAGCACAATATTAATTATGGCCTCAGCAGGCTAGTGCCCAAATTCGGGTGTTTCTGTGGGTGCCATAATCAGAGAGAGCTTTCCAGGTAAAAAAAGCTAAGATAGCTCCTAATTATGGGAAACACAAACAATACAACTAGCTGAAAGCCCCATAAACCTGGCCTTGCACTGACTTTCAGAATTACAGAGCTGAGGGTGTTGCTTGGGTGTTTTTTTTTCTTTTTTGAATCAAAACACAAAAGCACCATCTACATCAACTTGGAAAAATAAATAAAATTATCCTTCAAAAGAACCAAAGTCAGCGGATTTTCTAAAAAAGTACTCTAACGTAATTTAAGGGGAAAAAAGAGGCTTTTGTGTTCTATGCAGTACATGAGGGATGGGTGGGTTTGCAGTACCAGACACTGTGTGCTCAAGTGGAAGGACACAGGCACAGCCTCACTCTTAAAAAAAAAAAAGCCAAACAGATTTCATGTCTGAGACTTGAACAGCTGGACAGAATCTGTGGAAGACATCCCCAAATCCACTGTTTCTTCAGAGTTCCACAGACATTTTTTTCACTCTATTTGAAAAATGCATTTTGAGTCTATGCAACAAACTAAGGCTCCAAGTGCTAATTATAAATTACTGATTACAGTTTGATACTAATGAATATCTGATAGCTGAGCATGTTCAATAGAACACAGTTGTTTTCTAACAACAAATCTCAGGCAAACTAGAATTAAACTCTGAGGCTAATGCTGAAAATGTAACAAGAATTGGAAGAAAAAAAATTGTTTAAAAGCAGAATCTCCCTAATTTGTGCATGGCTTCTACGTCTTATGGCAGATTTCCCCAAGCATATTTTTAAATAAACGTTTTCAGAAACACTGAACTGACGCTGCTTTGGTGCATCCCTCCTTAAGTGTGCTGGCAAGCAAAGACTTTCAAATAGGAGCAAGTTTACTTGGAGAGGATACAAACCATTAAAATAATTAATATAAATCAGTAACTAAGGCAAAGCTCTTCTGCTCTCCCAGCTGCCGAATTGACAAAGCTGCATGTGGCTCAGGAAGCAAGAACAGTTTGGCAGGAGACATTTGGTATTCCCCCAAAGCAAACAACAAATAAAGACTCTCCTTACAGGATGTGCTTGTATTTAAAGTCTGTTAAAAACACAAAACATCTGTTATACTTAAAAGATTTTAAAAAACGAGCCATGCAACTGATCTCACTACCTGTAAGCAGGTAAAATCCCAACAGGAATCTTCATTCCGATACTGCCTCAAAACATCCAGCTCTCTATAAAGGCACATCCTTGAGAGCTTTAAATTATCAGAGGCTCAGTGTACTTGAAATCAGGTTTAAATATCTCTTACCTCAATGTCAAGTACTTCCACTGTGTTGTCCAACATCTTTATTTTGATGGGGAGGTCGCGCTCGTGCGCTTTGGCAGGCGATGATGCCATGGCAGTCAAGAGGTTCTGTCCTGGCTCCAAGGTACTCACTCCTGAGGTCTTCTGGGCACCCAAACGAGAGCCCGGCGTCTGCAGAATTCTGTAGGTTCCTTCTATCTCTCCCATCTTCCAACAGCGAGCAGAGTCTATAGAAACATGGAAGAAAACAGAGGGTTACAGCCTGAAAGATTTTCCACTGACATTCTGAATGAAAATATCACCCACCAAAGCACTATCACAAAATCCTTATTTAACACTCTTTATCCCACTAGCAAAATCAGTAATAACGTTAATGAAACTCTGGACAGGGCATGGAGCAACCTGGTCTAGTGGAAGGTATCTCTGCCCATGGGAGAGGTTGGAACAAGATGAGCTTTAGGGTCCCTTCCAACACAAACCATTCTATAATGACTAAAATCCAACAGCTGGGAAGAAAAAGTAGGAAGGAAAACTAACCATTCTGAAGCATGGTTAAGAAATGGGATAGTCAAACCTGTGCCTTCTGCCCTCCCAACATGAACATTTTAGTTTCTGATGAGTTTTTCTGCTGATGAGCCCCCTACCACCAGCAGCATGAGCACTGGGGACAGTGAAGGATAGGGCAGAACTGTACCTCCCACTGGTACCCAAACATCCCATTCACTGCACACTGAGGTAACAAGAACTATTAACTTCCTGCATCCCCAAAATGATGGTTCATGCAAAACCTTAACTGCTGGCAGCTCAGAGCCTTCATCAGGTAACAGTTCCTCACCTCACTAGCAAACTTGGGCTATACCTAGATTAAATCAGTGGGCAAAAAGAGAGGGACACTAGTTCAAGGAGGCCGATTCCTACAGCATGAGTCTTGCTGTCAGGGCTTGGTGGCAGCTGTGCAGAGCAGATGTTTAATCTGACATGGAGAAAAAGTGCCACGTGGCTCTGCCCAGCTCTCCCATGCCACCAGAGCAGGGGTGACATTTGCACGGGGAATCTCAGTGGGGTCTGTAGGAAGGTGAGGCCCATGTGCTCAGAATGCAGCACAGCCTCTGCCCCATGCCCACCACTGGCACCGAGTATTTGGCATCAAGGGACCCAGCAGGAACACACAGGGGGGTTCCTTGGGCCTTTTGGGTGAATTACCCAAACACCAAACTGTGTCTCAGCAATGCAGAGTATGTGGGTACTGAGCTGGGACAGCCTTCACACGGCTTCACATCCAAAGGAGTGATAGGTTATTGTTTTGTAATAAATGTGTTTCATCAGAAAAGAAGAGAGGCAGCTCATGAAAACACTCCTTTGTCTCTCTGTGCTCAGAGTAGGTAGGCAGCCTGCTCCAAGGATTTGAGTGAAGCCAGCCCTACATGTCCTTACTAATCAGTTGGAGGTGGTTTACATTTCAATTCTCACACACATAGAGACTGGTCAAATATGTCCGCAGCTTGCAGCCCAGTGCATTTTAACATTTTGGGGGTTTTATTTTTATACTCGCAGACCCCTGTAGAGATTAACTCATCCCAGGAGGGCAGACAGATGCCTCTCCACCTAATCACACCCACCACAAGGCTTGTGGGGCCTCTGAGCCCCTGCAGAGCCCTGCCTGAGGAGCATAGCTGAGACCACCCAGAGGCACCGCCGGCCTCCCAGGTGATGACATGCAACAAGAAAGTGCGACAATCACAGAATCATTACAAGTGGAAAAAGTCTCTGACATCATCAAGTCCAGCCATCAACACAGCACTGCCAACACCACCACTAAACCATACCCCCAAGTGCCCCACCCACACATGTTTGAACACTTCCAGGGATGGGGACTCCACCACTGCCCTAGGAAGCCTGTTCCAATGCCTGACAAGTCTTTCAGTGAAGAAATTTTCCCTGATTTCAAACCTAAACCTCCCCTGGCACAGCTTGAGGCCATTTCATCTTGTCCTGCCCCTTGTTCCCCGGGAGCAGAGCCCAGCTCCCCTTAAGCCACATCCTCCCATCAGGGAGTTACAGAGAGCAAGAAGGTTCCCCCTGAGCTTCCTGTTCTCCAGGCTGAGCCCTCCCAGCTGTGCCTCTTCTCTGACTTGTTCTCCAGACCTTCCCCAGCTCCACTGCCCTTCTCTGGACACGTACCAGGGACCCAAAACCAAACCCAGCTTGAAGGATGAGCTTAACCTTAAAAGCGGGCATACATTGCCCAGTGTCCAACCTCTCAGTTTTGGGTGACAAATAATCAGAAACTTTCTGTCTTGGGATGTTTTGTGCGTATTCTTTGGCTGAACTTCTTGGTTTGTGTGGCCACACAGCCAAAGAGAAAAACTTTTAGGTCATAAACTTTAAAACCACCCTAACAGCAAAATTCAGCAGGAAGAGATGCCCAGGTTACACCTCTAACTGCTAATCTGAAGAGAAACCAGAGCTTGATGTCATCTGTATCCTCTTGATACTGTGTCCCTCATCACATAATTGCACAGTAAGATTTTTGCTATTGGCATTCAGGAGCAACTGGGGCTGCCCAGGATCAGTCATACTCCTCACGAGGCTATTTATGAGCCACCCGCTCTTAAAATCAGTGCTCCAGGAGCATTCATTCCCTTCTGAATAAACAGCTCCTGGAAGAGACACACACTGCAGTTACTCAAAAGGGAAAAAATGCAAGCGGCAATAGCCGAGGCAGCACAAGGAACAGCCCTGCAGCACAGACCTCAGCAGCCTCCCCTCCAGCTGGAGCCAGCTGCTTCCCAAAGGCAAGGCAGGCAGGCCACCCAAGGCCGGGCTCATGAGGAGCTCCTGGGCACTCTCTAGCTTTGGTCACCAGCCAGGAGAGACCAAACTCATATCAAACAGAAACTGCAGATGTCAAAGTCCTTCCCCACAGGTGGTAACAGGAAAAGTGAACTCAATGGGGCTTGACCTCGTGTCCTACTGATGACATGTTCCTAAAAATATTTACGCCGGCCAATATTCAGATTTTAAAGGCCAAACAAGCACTAGGGCAGAACACACGATGTGCAGAAGCAAGCATGGTCCCCGGAAGAGCAGCAGCCTGCTGTGCCAGCTGGGAGCATCTCCCCCGTGCCACATCCTGTTCCAAGGCACCCCACTAATGCCATCACAACTATTAACAACCTCCAAAGAGCCTGGCCTGCTCCCATTGCCTTCAACATCTAACATGTGAGGAGTGCTAACCAAGCCGAGCACTATTTCCAGTTTCACCACCAGTTACGTATCATGTTTTATGTACTCTGACTACATATGACATTTCTTGGCAAAAACCAAAGAGTCATGGTTCAGGAAACACTTCAGTTCAAGGGCTGACTACATGAAAGGAGGAGGAAAATGAACTAGTGAAGCCTGAGACAGGCTGCAAACTTTCAGAACATGGAATTTCTACAGGCAGAGAAGAGCATCCCACAGCACCGAAAGCCTCCTGCTGTGGGTGAGCCACAACAAGGTCTCAACAATGCAGAACTGAAATGCAATATTACCACAACACTAGTGTTCTGGGATAAAAAAATCTTCCTTGCATTGCCTCTCCCCGAACTTGTTTGCACCTAGTGTTTATCCTGATAATTTCCTACAAACTGGGACCAGGCACCAAAGCTAAATCTGCTCCCTGAAGCACAGTGACTGAATGAGTGTTGCTGTCAGCCCTAAGTGAAGGAGCAAATTTAACAAAATTTACAAAATTTAGGTAGCTGTATATAATCTTTTTTTTTTGCTTTTTGTACCAGGTAATTTTTGAAATGGCTTTTAAATTGCAATGATTTTCATCTTCTACTAGGATGGAATAAACTTACTTTTTGGAAGCAAGACAGCGTTTTCAGCTACCAGCAAATCTGGAAAGGCAGCTTATACCTGAAGCTATGCAAGATCATAGAAACAGAGTGGTTTGGGTTTGAAGGGACCTTAAAGCCCATCTTGTTCCAGCCCCTTGCCATGGGCAGGGACACCTTCCACTAGACCAGTTTACTTCAAGCCTCATCCAACCTGGCTTTGCACACTTCCAGGATTGATACCAACGGCTTTCAAAGGAACTCCTCTGAGCACCGTGTCTTTTGGTCAGCGGCAGGGTCCGTGCTCCATCCCTCACCCATGCAGAAGGCAGATCTGAAGTAAGACCAGCTTCCCAGCTGCCGAGTGTGAGCAGGGTAGTCCCTGCCTTCCATAGGAAGGGATCGCTACACACGGAGCAGCAAGGAAGTACCCTCAGATCAGGTCCCTTCAGCCACCAGAAGCAAACTCTCCTCTTTTAACTTCCTCATTAAGCCATTGCCACCCGTTAGCATCACTCCACTGAGCTGGTACAACTGATGCACCAGGAATCCACCACCGCAAGGAAGAGGGATGAAGACTCCGAGTGCCCAGTCGTGAGAGGAGAGACATGTCTCCCTGGGACGCGGACCTCACGCTCCCCTATGACCACCGTCCCTCCTCACGGCCTCGAAGGGTTTCATGGCTCTCCCCTGCAGCGCTGCACGGCCACACGCTGGCTTGGAAGGAGCTGGATGGGCGGGGAGAGCGGGGAATGTCCGCAGCCGGTCCCTGCCAGGTGAGCGGGACTTCAGGGGCGCTCCTCTGACCCAGCAGCAGGGCGACGCGGGACCCCTCCCACCGCGGGTCCCCCTCACGGAGGCGGATGCAGCGGACGGGGTGTGCCGGGGCGCGGGCGCTCACACACTCCCAGCCCGAGAGGGCAGCGGCGAAGCCGCCCAGGCCAGACGTGCGGCAGCCCCCGGCGAAGGCGCTCTCTGAGACCCTGGCAGCCCCCGCGGAAGCCGCTCCCCAAGCCCCGGCAGCCCCCGGGAGACTTCGGCAGCCGGAGCCCTCGCCCAGGGGCTGGCGGAGCGCGGGCCGCAGACCCCGTCCCCTTCCCGGGCCAGGCTCCCACGCGAGCGCCCCGGCCCGGGGCCGCACCGCCCGGCAGCGGCGGAAGCGCGGCCGCGCAGGCGG
>VZRV01005197.1:296687-328856 GCA_013398115.1 Falcunculus frontatus
GGCGGGGCTCGGCTCCGCACACCGAGCTTCACCGCGGAGAGCGGCGCAGCGAGACCCGGACCGATCCCTCCTGCTGCCCGGCCGGTTCCGCCGAGCTTAGAGGATTATTTTATACCGAAGTGAAACCCAAAGTGTGGTTTTCCAGCACGACGAAGGCTTTAAAAGAATATTTCCATCTGAAGCTGAAGGGCAACCAGCCCACAGGCTGCTGCCCAATGCCTGCACCCCAGAAAGAGGCGCATGAAACCCCCCAATGCACATCGCAGACATCCATCACGCACAGCCCCTCACCCACCCCACAGATCTCGTTTGCTCAGGGAAACACTGCCCTGGGGGACGACACCATGCCAGTAACCAGCCCCAGGCCGAGTAATGAACATTTTAGGTCTTTACTTAGTTAGATTTCTCACATATAGATTTTAAGTGGAGATAGAAACAGACTCAGCGCTACAGAACAGGAGCAAAGGTGGGTGCTGCATAGAGGCATAGGGCAGTGCTGCTTGCCAAAGGAGCTGAAGACCACAAAAGCAGCATCCTCCTCCTCTTCCTCCTCACTCCCCATCCAGCAAGCCCATCCCTCACTGACACAGACAAGAACACAACACTGTAGGAAATTCAGCACAGGACAAACAGATCTTTGCACTGTCTGGATTTCATCAGCTCTAACGCTGAGGCCAAGGCTGGCAGATAACAGGACAGCCAGGAAAAGAGCTCTTCCTGAAAAGGGCCACCTTTGACAAGTCCTGAGTCACCTGTAGCTCACCAGAGTCTGCTCTTCAAGACAAGAAGCAACAGGAACGAGAGATATCCTTGGGTTTCTCTAGGTAGGGGTTGTTGGCCAATAGCATGAGAAATGCAAGGAGCCATCTTGTTTCTGAGAACTTGACCTTTTCACAACAATTTGAAAAACAAAATACTAGCATAGCATATGACTTTTGATAATAACAAACACATAAATTATGCAGAACAGCCCTTTCAAACAGAAGCAGCTTCAGTACTCTCACTCACCAAAAGGCAACTTGCAAATTTAATGAGTAATTCCTGACTAGCAGCATTCTCATCTCTTCAAAAGAACAAAAGACACAAGGTTTTAAAATATATGTCCCATAATTTGTTCTCCTTAAAAAGTGAAGTGGAGCTGAAGAATCTCATGGATACAGAAAAAAAACCCCCATAATATCAAAGTTGCAAAAGTGTACACAATATTTTAGACAACTCCATTCATAGGATCAATTGTGATTTCAGTCAGGTGAAGTGCTTCCATTACTGACAGGCTGTTTCAGTATCCTATTTGCATGGCTCTTTATTTGCAACTTAACTGCTAATACAGTTTCACATCCTTCAAAGTGCAGACACTTCAGAGTCATCTTCATTGCAATCACTTTCTTAAACATCTAAAAAGAGCACTAAAGTTTTCTTGTGCAAAAAAGCAGTGGCCACTAAGTCAGAGAACAAATCTGATGTGATTACTTTAAAGCCACATACCACCACACTCGGGAGAGGAAGCAATAATTACAGATATGGCAGAGTCTTTAGAAACAGCAACACCCTGCTGCTGCTCTTTCTGCTTCACTCAAGAGTCATGACTTTATTGCTTACCTGAAACACAAGTAATTTACTGAACTGAAACAATGCAGTAAGGAAAAGGCACAAAGGTTCAGTGTGTTTAATTGTCCACATCCCCAGCACCTCTGTTTCTACACGCAGCTCATTTCTACTCTTTCCACCCACACAGACAAAGAATTTATTTTCCATCATATCAGAGAATTCCAGAATAGTTTGTGTTGGAAGGGACCTTAAAGACCATCCAGTTTCAACTCCTCTGTCATGGGCAGGGACACCTTCCACTATCCCAGGGTGCTCCAAGCTCTGTCCAAACTGGCCTTGGACACTTCCAGGGATGGAGCAGCCACAGCTTCTCTGGGCACCCTGTGCCAGGACCTCACCTCCCTCACACAGAACAATTCCTTCCCAATATCCCATCTAAAGTAAAATAAAGGTAAAAACTCTCTGGCAGTGGGAAGCCATTCCCCCTTGTCCTGGCACTCCAGACCTTTGTCCAATGTCCTTCTGCAGCATTCTTGGAGCCCCTTCAGATACTGAAAGAACACAATTAGGTCACCGCAAGCATTCTCCTCCCCAGGCTGCACAGTCCCCATTCTCAGCCCTTCCTCACAGCAGAGGTACTCCATCCCTTTGATCACCTTTGTGGCCTCCTCTGGACTTGCTCCAACAGGTCAATGACCTTCCTGTACTGGGCCCCCCACCAGAGGTGGATGCAGTATGTATACATAAATATGTTTGTATGTGTGTGTGTATATAAGAAAACTCAAACATGCACACAAACCTTTGTAAGAGGTGACTTTTCCCTGTTAGAGAAGTCCCCATCCATTTTCACACTCCTACCTGCACATTTAGAACCAGGCTGCAAAGAGACACCTGCCACCACCTGCCACCACAAGCAGAGGAAGTGACAAGAAGGGACAAGACTCCACTTTTACAGTCTACAAGACGACAGCTCTACCCTCTGTAATTCCTACTCCCAACCAAACAGGGTACAATTAGGAAGGGCCATAGCAGGTTGAACCTCTGTTCTATACTCTCAATCATTTGATAAATCCTCAGCAACTGTAACAAAAAACATGCTTGAGATGTGGCGTTTGGTGATTCTGAAACCTAAAAGAGGGAGTGGATGGTTATCTCTACCAGACTCCGCAGTATGTTCTTCACAGTTATCCACAAAGACCTCTGAGTTTCTGTAACACCCATGAAATCAAACTTTTCAGCCATCCAGGCAGTGTTTGAAGCCTTTACAGGAGGAGGAAGAAGCTTAGAGACCAAAACTAGATGAAGAATGTCATTACACATGAAAGCCAGCTGTTGCTGTTGGAAGGATGCAGTGTCAGGACAAAGCACAACTTTCTCCTTTTGAGATAAAAACTGATAACAAGGTAGAACTCTCTCACTCTGCTAATATAACAGACAATCTGCATCACATTCTCCTCTCAGCCTGAGCAGGACAATTAGAATTACGTTTTCACTACACTATAATATCATCTTTTTCTTTAATCACTCTCTGGATGAGGGTTGAGGAAGTCCTTCAAAGCAGATTTCTTATCTAACCAAGATAAACAACAGCTGGGAAAGCCTCTTTTTATTCAGATCCTTCACCATGACAAAGAGAAACTCTGCAGACCGAAAAATTACACCTGTTGATGATTTTGTCAGCACATGTTTTCCAAATACACATTACAAAGCTCTGTCTCTCAGAGGTCTCCCATCTCATAACAACAAGGCAAGAAGTTTCAAAAGCTCACATTATGTCTTCCTTTCTGTCTACAGCAGCAAGTTGGCATAGCTGAGAGTAAAAATAGTTACAACCACTTAAGCCAGCATTTTATACCATGTGCACCAAACTAACTGGGCCACACATCACCAGTTCACTTCTCTAGTGTGTCGTACTGGGACTCTACAATGACAACACACATGGGCATGGCCAAGGATGCAAATAGGAAGATGGATTGGTATGGATTTCATTGCAGGTGGGTCACTGAAAGCAGCAGAATCCCTTTTGGGGCAGTTCACACACCTTAGACTGCCACACTTCACTGCCATTGTCCCGCTTTAGTTCAGGCCAGTGCCTTGAACAACAATTCTCCCATCTGTTACTCTACCTGGAGATATTCAACCATTTGCTGTAGACATCATTAACCTAAGCCTAAGCACAGTGTTCCTTAGGACTAACTGGAAGGGCTGAGAGCTTTCTCCACAAGATGATCACTCTTTCTTCCATCACTTTTGAGGCCCTGGTGACACCACACCACCTGCAGAGCACCTCAGAGATCCACTAAGGGAAAAACTCGCTTTTCCACAACTGTGTTCACATGTTAGATGAATTGTCATGACAATTAGTGACCACCCTCACCATGTTTCTGGTCTGGAAATGTTTCAGCCCTGAAGGGTTCAGCCAAGTACTTTGCAGCCTGTAATGGCCTGTGCAGCAGAACCAGACAGAGATCAGTTGTCTTGTCTTACTGAGCCATCCTCTGGGTTGCCTTCCACATGGCCTCAGACATCTCAGTAGGGACTAATCTACATGGATCAACAAATCATTCCCCAACCTGTCTCATCACTGATTAACAAGCTCTCTACCCAACAGTCACAAAAGCATTAGTTTGTTTCTTAAATAGCAAAATCAAGCCAATTCCAGCAATTTTAGTCAGGTGGTGTTCTGTACTAACAGTCCACCAGTACTGCAGATGGTAGAAAAAAAATGAAAAGAGCGAAATCAAAAAATTTGATCAATCCACCAACTGTCATTAGCAAATGACAAAATAATCAAATCAAGGTGAACAGGAATTGCTGCATAAGCAGAGACACGATCCACACGATGAGCACAAAGATTGAACACAGCCATACCCGTACATACCACTCACCAGAACTACTGTCTTACTCCAGGCTCACTTCCTGTTAAAATTGACCCAAAAGCAAAGGAGAAAAACTGTTCTTCAACAGCAATGAATGAAGATGCTTCAAAAACAGTCAGAATGGACCTCGTTCTACTGGTAGAGATGCAATGGCAAAGGCACTCAGCAGTAGCAGTACCTTGCTAAACCAACTTGACAAACTGATTTCTGTCCTACAGATACTTGTACACTCTGTGGGTGGGATTTTACACTTCCAACCTTAAATAATTTTGCCCCCCACAATCATGCTCTAGCACTTATTCGAGAAGGAAATCTCTGAGCTTCTCAGATTGTTCCCCTTTGGAGTATTTTTCAAGAGCCCTTCTACACACACTGCAACTACTAATTACAGTGGCCTTTATAAGGCACAAAGTCCACCAGCCTTAGACCGTGACCTGGAATTAAACCCTCAATATTAACCAGTTCTTTAGAACAGGCCTGGGTACTTATATACAGGAAAAAACTCTGCTAACAGAAAAAACCAAGAGGCTGCAATCCCTTTTTTTGCAATCACCTACTTTGACTTTCATAATTATATCTCTATTTTAACTTGGCTCTCATGGTGAAGGTGGCAATTAGAACAAGTAAATTAAGCACAGCATATGTTCATACCTGCACACACACAGACGCACTCACTCAGCAGCTTCTCTCAGTCTGACTGGTGAACTTGTCCAAGCACGTCCTCCCTGCCCAGAAGGTTCAGTCTGTAGCCAGCAGCAGCTCTGAAGCCACAGCACAAAAATCGAGAGTGTAGACAAGCTACAAACTGCAACAAAATAGAGCTGCTGAGCCACAACACTGGAACAAAAGTCTGGGCAAAATCTGACAGCTGTGTCTCCTGTGTTCTTATCCACAGGTAAAAGCTGAGACACAGGCAATCCCTTATTGCCCCCACGTGGTACATCGATCCTATTGCACAAAAGCACAAGTGTGACCAGAATTCCTCTAAATTTGCTTTAAATTGAATCCTAAGGTTTTTTGATAGATATTAGTTCTGTGACTGTAACAGCCTAAACATTAAGCAGCTACCAAATAGTCTTTTCTGCAATTACATTGATTTATTCCTCTCTTACACTTAATGATGTCTGCACAGCGAGGGCAACCAAGCATGTCTAAAGAATCAAGGCCTGAAAACCACCCCCCAATAAAACTGGGAGTGCCAGAAAGCTCACCCTGCCTTTTAAAAAAATTTTTAAATCCCATTGAGGTTCATCTCATTTCCCTGCCCATCAAATCAACTTGGGTTTTGTTACCTCAGAGAAGTTGCGCAAGGGTTCAATTCAGTCATGACTTGTACCATGCCTCAAAGATCTACATGAAAGACGTCTCTGTGTGTTCGGGGGGTTGAGAACAAGACATCCTCAAACTGAAAACACTGCTCCCCCACAATCTGACATTCTGACAAGGAAGAAGATCACCTCATCTTCACATACCAATTGACTTTAGTCAACAGAAATACACAAAAGTCTAGTTAAATATTAAGGAGAAAAAGGTCTAGTTCTATTTCATGGACAGGACACTTCAGACTAAAATGATAAATTTAAGGTCTCCAAACACTAGGCACGGATAAGCTTGGCAATTATTTTACTGCCAGATAAACCGCAGTTGAGGCTGTCAGTAACACCAGCTCGGCTGCATTAAGTTCTTTGAGAAATGAGGCAGCCAAACACAGATTGCTGGCAAAACAAACTGGCAGATTCCCCACTCTGCCCTCAAACAAAAGGACTGTTCCAGTTCTTTGTGCCAGGACACTGAGCACAGCAGTCCCACTGCTGCCAAGACACAGCCCCTGAGCTGAGCCCAGCTGTCAGACACATGGACAACCATCCCTGCCATGCTGTGCTTCCATGTTTCAAAGCAGCCTGAGACTACTTGCTGGGCAGGAAAGGAAGATTCAAACCAGTTTTCTTGCTCTGGGTACAAACTTTCAAAGAGACTGAAATATTCCTGGAGAGCCAAATCGCATGTTCTCTGCAGGGGAGAAGCTCTGAACTCAGAGCAAGTACCACTACAGGAACAGCTCAACCTAGGTTTTAGGCTCTCCTCTATGGAAAAGCCTCTTAAGAGTAAAAATAAATCAAAAACTTTAAAACAACTGAGGAATTGGAAATTGCAAGGCACAGGAGTGAGCATGTTCTGAACAAAGCCTTTTGCTGCCAGTGTCTTTCAGGTTTTTTAAATAAATATGCTATCGACGCAGCACAGGATCTGTTTTAATGAGTATTTTGCATTAGCTCTCAGGGTATGTATATTTACCTATTCTATAGAATACACTGAGTTACCTTCACAACACTTGTGACCTCCTATGCTTCCTACACGGGTTTTTTCCCATGAATTTTTGGTTCTGCTTATAAAAATGAGGTGACTCCTGATTGCCCCACCAGCTTCAAATTGTCAGTAAAAAACAGGGGGACAGCCAGCCTGAGGCACTTTAAGCATGATGCCTTAACATGGTGAAGTTGCTAATGGAAGGCATGTTGTATAACTCAGATCTCCCTGACTTTTTGCCATGTCTTGCCGGATGTGATTTACAGGGCTGAGTAGAAATTTCTGTCTGGCAACGTGGATCACTCTTGGAACACAGCCTTAAACCTGATACCATTTACATCACCACAGACAATATGTGCAAAGCTGAGAGCCAGGGAGGGCTGGGATAGAGCAAAAACAACCAGCTCCATCAGTTCTACAGAACTGTTTACAGCGGGTTTCAAAGGGAGCAGGATAAGCCCCAGGCTTGGGAGAGAGAGTAGAGCTCCTCACCCTTGTCCTATCTAGGAGTTCAGTGTTTCCTACGGCAATGAGAGCACTGCACTGCTTTCTCTGTGGCACTGCTCCATAAAGCCAGGCAGGATGGCTGCGGGGCTGTGTCTGCTCTCACCAAGGTAATTCCCAAAAGCGTGTTGTTCTCTGAGGTAGCTGGACACCTCCTCTCTGCCTTGCTGGACTGACAGGCTCTCATTCCTGTGGGTGGGAGTGAAATTCATTTGCCTTCTGCATTTCAAGCACCGAAACTAAACTTGCAAACATGCAGCTACATCAGATCTTGCCTTGCTAAATGCTGCAGAAACTCCACAAGGCACCTGAAACTTGGGCACACCCTGCCGTGGCGATGAGCCAGGCCCGGGTGATCCCATCATGTCTGGGCTGCACAGGCAGTGTGGCTGGCCATCACACCACTCCTTAGACAAAGCTCTTCCTCCTCATACTCCTTCCATTCCCAGATTCTGGGCTTGACCTATAATGACATCAAATGTAACTTCACTACACACGTGCTCACCTGCTAACTGTGACAACAGCCTGGTTCAGCACCCTTCGAGCCTTCATATAAAAGGACACATGAGCAGGTGGCAGCACCTCCCATTTTTTGGATTATGAAGGGATTCTTTAGGAAACAACAACACACCAACGGCTGCTCCAGCACAGGGACAACACCTGCTTCACTGGTAAACTAGCCTGCATTGCCAGCCACATGCCTTCGGGGCTGTCCAAAGGAACAGGACGTGCAGCAGCCCAGAGCCTCATTCAGCATCTCCAGGAAGAGGTGGCAGACATGGTAGGAACAGGGCTTTAAGACAACAAGCTGCTAATCGAACTGTTATCTCTCCTGAGAAATTGCCCTTGGGAATCGTGGGCTGTGGGAAAATCTCTACAGCAAGCTGAGTTATGAAGTGTTTTAATCACAGCTTTCTTGCACTGCAGGAATCCTTTAAGCATTTCTTTCTGGCTTTCTCTGACAGCAGGAGCCCTGTGTTAAGCTCTTTGTGCTCTATTCCATACACAGCGTTGAGAGAAAATAGCAAATAGGGAAGAGCACATAATTCCAGGGAGTCCTTTGCACTGAATTCCAGCACAATGTCCTTCCAAGCAATAGTTTCAATTCTCCCCAAAGCCTTGATGGATTATATTCCTGCACATTCCAAGCAATTAACCACCTCATTTGTCCTCTAGTTCAGACACTTCCCTAAAGCATGTAGCATTTCAGGATCTATTATCAAAGTGTCCAGAAAAATGCAGGAAAAGTTACATTTTTAATTTTTCTTAACTCAGATGTCATGAAACAGGGGTTTAAAGATACTTTGTTCACTTTCTTTTTCTTTTTTGTAACCACTAAATGTGTGTAACAAGCTAGCAAAATCCTGATGGAAAGCCTTCTTCAGGGCCTAGAAGCTGGATAAACCAACAACAACTCCACAGAGAAGCCAATGAAATGGACACACGAGGTGTCCTTAGCCCTGTCCTAATATTCAGAAAGATCCAGGAAATATTTGGCAGTGTGGAGCAGGAGAACTGCGTGAAAACAAGGCACTTCTCTGCACTCATGCTGTCTACTGAGATAGAAACAGCAAAGGACTCAAACTGACATCAAAGTCACAATCCATGAATCCGAACCTAATTTCTTCCAGTCTTGAGAGGATTTCCTACTAAATGCCTCCTGAATATAGCTGGGATTGGTAGCATTTGTTAATGAATTGCCAAACATTCCCTTCCACTCACATCACAGGACAGCTTTCTCCTCAGTCACTTACTCTGCAGTCATTAGAGTGTGTATGAAGACAGAGCTGTGACTAATTCATCCACAGGTGTCACACAAATGGAAACCCTGGGAGCAAGCGGTGTCAATTTGATCTCCAGCCCAGCCATCCTAATATTCAAAACTACCTGAAAAGGGCACACCACAGGCTCTGAATGATCTTTTTTCCTCATTCCTTGTTGAAGAGCCATGATGGCCAGGGAGCAAACTCAAACTACTCTCTTCAGAAAAGAGAACATTTGGGCATACAAGCCACCATCACTCTAACCAGGACAAGTAGAACCTACAAAAATGCTACTCCAAAAGTATGGATGAAATACAAGAAAAATGCTGGGAGCTTGCAGGATCCCAAATGGAAGGAGCAAAGAAAGGGAAGGAGCCTAAAGACACCCACAGTGCCTGTTGCTCTGCTTTCCTCCTCCTCACCTGAGGGAGCTCTCCAGTTTAGAGCAGTGTCCAGTAAATAAAAGTCAGGGCTCAGCACACAGCTCCTCTCTGGAGTTGCCACAGCATTCTCCTTGCAAATATTCTGTCACTTTAACAGGGTCCTGTACTTCTTTAGTGGCGAACTTCCAAACCATTGTAAGCAGAGAATTTCCCCAAAACCTGGCCCATTTTCTCCCATGCTACGTATGTCTACTCACCCTTGGGGGCAGATCTCTGAATGACCTCCCTAGAAATCTCTGCCCTGACTCTAAACATGGTATGGAGCCCACTGAGCAGACCTGGCAGACTTAGCAACAAAACATCCTTTCCTTAACATACAAAGGGAGTTCAAAACTCTCTAAAGCTGTTGTAACAGGCCTGAGGGAGGGAAAAGGGGTGAAAAGCTGGGGAAAGTCATCCTTCCCTGTTCTCCCTGGATAGCAACACTGAACACTCATCAAGTGACACTCATTGCCCTTCATGTCATCATGTCATAAACTGGCATCCCACAGTATAGCAACAAAGCAATCCTGACTGCTCTCCCTGCTCCGAAAAAACTCGCCACGAGGAGCATCCATGGCAATATATACAGGTAGGCACCACACCCACATGAGCAGACCAAGCAACATTGTGACCAGTGGCTCTGTACCAAATACAGAAAATGCTTGGATCAAAACTGTTTCCAACCCGTTCTGCGCAGATCTGTTGTTACCTCACCCTTTGTGCCCCACACTGGGGCCTAATTAAGGCTGTCCTGGTTTAGGAATGCTATTACCCAGTTTGGTGTTCCCACTGAAACTCCAAACCACGCTGTCAATCACTTCCTCCCTCTTCCTCTCTCCCTCTTCTCTGCATTGGAATGGAGAGGAGAACTGGAAGCACAAAATATAATGATCACACATTGTTATAAGAACAATTTACTGGAAACAGGATGAGATAAGAAAATGAACAGTAATAGCAACCATATTAATAACAAAAGGGTACAAAAGAGAGAGTGATTCACATGCAGAAATCCTTACCATGGACCCCAACCCCACTCACTGCCACTCCAACCCTGGCCTTCCTGGCTGGAACAGGACAATATTTCAAACATATCACCACAAATTAATATTGACTATAATAAAGAATTAAAGAATAAACACAAAATAGCTTTTTAGCAATTTTTATTACAGTTTTGGCTAATTGTAGTACATAGAATATAATGGGGGTTTGTACCAAGAACAAGTAATTTTTGCTATCAACTATTAAGCTCTGCAAATTCAAAAGTATTTTTACTCCTAAAATAAAAACCGTCACAAGACAGTAACAGAAAAAGAACTGTGGCCAGTTTAGCAAGCCACCAAACAGAATTTACCTTTTGTCCCCAAGTCCTTCTGCTGCTCATATCTTTCTTTTACCAGCAGCTTTTCTGAGAAAAGCAGTCTTGCTTTTCATGCCTTAGCAAAAACCCATGAACTTCAAGACCATCCCAAAAAAAGTGAGGGGGAAACAGACCTTCAGAGACATCAGGCACACTACGAACAATTGCCCCAAGGGCTTGGGAAGAAGCAGCAATTAATTACCTGTCTTGAGTACTGCAGCTAAAATAGCTAGTGCCATAAACTTTTTTCCCATGAAATACCAAAACAGCATACAAAAATATTTCTCCTGCTGAATTTTTAGATCAAACTTTTTTTGCTTAAGAATCAAACGAAATGCTTTATCCTGATGAAATATTTTAATAGATATGTAAATATTCCAAAGAATCACACGTTGCCTGAAATAATTTCACAGATGGTGACCGAACAGTGCTAAACAAATGGACAATCTGCTCTTGTTCCCAGGCTAAAAATACAGGGAAAAAACTATCAACCCAATATACACAGCGAGAGTGGCAAGTACAATCAGGCCCCTGTGCAGACATTTTACATTTCACAGTTTTTCTTCAAGTACAGGCTCATGGTAATAGAAATAAATAAGGTGGTACAGAGTGTTCTCTGACAGTGCTGCTACATTACTTTGGTCCTACACCTCCTTTTGAAAAAGCAACTCAAGAATTTAGAAGCACATGCTTTTTCACCCAAGTTCTCTATGTAAAGATTTGACAAAATGGGGCTTAACTCTTCTGTGCATCTTGGCATACAAAAAAGTTCTCATTTTCACTTCTGTAGAGGTTAGGGAAGGTCAAACGAGTCGTGTCAAACTTTGATAGTAATTACTTTTCAAAAGAGAGCTGGACCTCCCCGGCAAAGGCTATGATGCAGGATTCTACTTCACATTTTTAGAACGGTTCAAACATAAAACAGTAGTTTCAGGCAGGTAAAAATTTCAGTTGATTAACAGGTTTATATTTAATCTAGCCACTGAAGTACCACTGACATCATACATTAGCTGTAGAAACTATTATTTTTTTCAAAGAAACATTAACAAAACTATAAAAGTCACTATAAAAGCTGCACCTGAGCTCAAAGAGCCAAAAGAAGTTGCAATTCTATCTATCTGTTTATTAGCTGCTCAGATAAGGATGTTTTGGGACAGATCAGATGAAGAAATCTGATTGCTGGCTTTATCAGAAGCAGGAGACAACCCAAGGTGTGTCACAGCTTGCCCTGCCAGCCACCACCTGGGCAGTTGTGTGCTACAGTGTGATTGCTTGCTGCAGACGCAATACAAGGCAGGATCTGCAGCACAAGTCAAGATAAGAACAGTCTCCTTTGCTGTCAGTATTAAGAAAGTGACCTTGGCCTAACAAAAAAAATCAGAATTGCTCCTGAAGTAATACTGCTGAGTCCATCCTGGAGCAAGAAGTTAAAATACAGTTTGCATTGATCCTGCCAGGAACAAATCACTTTTAAAAAGATAAGCATGCTAATATATATTTTTATATATTTGTAATTTTACTACATATAACAGTTTGCAATGCCCTAAAAATAGTACGAAAATACTTATTAGGAATTATAGAATTTCTTATGTTTTTGGATATAGGAAACACCCATGCATAGAAAACTACTCTTTGGAGTTTACCTCATTCAACAAAATCAGCCTTATTCAAGTTTATTTGGCTACAATAATGCCAGAAAATAGCAGGAGTGATTTGTGATGGCCTACAAAAAACTATTCAAAATTGGCTGCAATAGAGATTTTAGGAAAATAATAACCCTCAAGGTTAAATCTAAAGGAAATAATGCCTGTCATGTAACATACAGCGTGCCTCTCACAGAGGCATTTCCTCTTCTTTCTTTTGCTAAGACACAAGGCATGCTTGAATTTTCATTTGGTATTTTGCAGAGGCCAAGGAAATCCTCTGCTGTGAGCAGAGACAGAGAAAGGGCTGCTGGTCTCACACACACACGTAAAAAATGCAATATATATAAAAGTAACCTTGTAGGGCTGCAACCTTAGTGAGGTGACTGTTACCTAGCACTGAACAAGGTATCACTGACAGCTGCTTATTTCTAAATGGAATAAAAAGTTAAAAGCAGGGAGTTAATAAGGTATATTAAAAAATATTATTATCTAATGCTTATCAGACTAGAAAAGTTTCAATGACTATTTTGTATCCCTAATATAATATGAAATTTAAAATAACCCCAATATAAGAAGGACTAAAGAAAACAAAAGTCAAATGTGTATAATATATAAAAATACCAACTGACTACATGTTATGAAATACATCTCACAAGATGTTACCACAAAACATTCCCACATTAAACTCTACAGCAAGCTCCAGATCACATGGAAGCAGGAGGCATCCTTTCTGCCTCCACCACTGCAATCCAACTCCAGAAGGTCTCCTGTGAGTCAGGGGATAAAGTCATCTAAAAACAAGACAGGAAAATACCATTTCAGATCAGCAGTCTTCTCACATTAAGAAACCTGAAAGAACTGCACACTTTTTCACAAGGAAACAAGGAAAGTCACAAGGAAACAGTGACTTCATCTTGAGTTTGAGAAACCTGTTTAAACTATTTCAAAGACTTCTTCCATAATTCTTACCAGTATATATTGTATTGACTTTCTGGAAAATTTTCATATATACACACGCACAACATCACATTGTTTACTTTGACTCCAAGCCATTTACCTTCGCAAGCAGCCGTTAATCCTTATAAATTAAAATTAAGACTGGAACCTATGCAAGCTCATGTTGTAAACATTTTTCCAAAACTTCTTAATACCAAGCACATTAGAGAGCAGCTAAAGGAGCAGCCCTTTAAGTGGCTTTTTGAACATCTTACCCAAGACTTTACACATGGTGCCCATGAACTGCACTGCTGTCACCTTCTCCACTTTGCATCTGCATCTGCATCTGTGCCTGCATTCTTGCAATCATCTCCTGCATGCGACGGAGCTGGAAAAGCAGCACAGAAGGATTCTGTAGCCAAATCTCACCTCAGAATATAATTTTTCATTGTCACCACCCTATTACTTATTTTTATTAAAGAGGGACCACATATCTGCATTTTCTTTATCTGACATGTAATGATCCCAGGTTATGGCATCTTCTTTTATTGCTCTTCATCCCTGAAGAGGCTGGTATTTACTGACTGAAATAAATAGGCTTTATTATTGTACCGTGGGATGGGATTTTTAAGCATCCTCAAGTGGAAGTCTCTGATGTTAAATGTATAAAAATTATGGTTCTGAAGCACTGAACAAGCATTTACACTTACTAAAGTCTATCGGAAAAAAAAGCAGCTTGTTTATGTCCCTCCAAACTACTCCTATATCTGTCATCAAAAAAAAATTGTCAGGATTACTCCCCAACTCCCTTGCTAGCAATGACTAGGTGGAAGCAAGCAATACAGGCAAACCATCCAGGGAGACAAATGCATAATTAAACTTGGTTGAAGCTCAATTTTGGAGTATTGCATTGAAACATATTAAACATTTAAACACAAGGAAAGCATGTAACTCACCTACTAAGATTAATTGAACCATGTTGCACATACATTACTTAAATCCTTTTATTGCGCCCAGCTCTGACAGGTGGCAAGTCAACTTCACTGTGGAAATAATTTTGGGTGGCTTTGTGCACTTACACTGTTAGCTCAAACTAAACTGTTAACCTTAACAATAAAGTTAAACCTGTAGAATGTTTACACTATACTTGTTTTTCATATTGCTTGAAACAACAACCCTTTTCATTTTCACTTGGTTATGTTTTGGGACTTGGGCCCCCACTAAGATCACTGGTAGAAGTCTGAGCATCTGCTTGTGCTAGGGCAGGCTAAGGAGTTCATCTAACTCAGCCATCTCCCCAGTACCAGCTCTTAGGAAGTGCGTGGAAGAGCCTGACAGCCAGGTGCCCACTCCCAGTACTTATCCACACATGCTCAAAATCAAGAATCTTTCCCTTTGGAGCTTGCCAAACCAAAAAATTCTACCTTTGCATTTAGTGAGCACTTTCATGGAGAAAGCAAACTCTCCCATCTCGGCATTTTTGGCCTTAACTGCTCAAAATTACCTTGCTATGTACAAATTTCATGCCAATGAATACCTCAATTTACAGACTATGTTAGAAGTATCTTTTTTAATTGAAATCAGCTATCTATTAATCCCATTAACCACGACCTCTTGCTTGTGTAGTAGATTCCCATTCATCCTGCCATCTGTCATCAAATTAGTCCCTTTCCCTCCTGTCATCTACTTCTCAACAAGGCTATTAATCTCATCTACCCTAGCACAGGATCTGCTTCAGGTCTCCACTTCAGCCTTTCTGCCCACATTTTGCTTTTCATTGCACTTTTTCTAGTCTTGCCTATCAATAACCTTGGGTTAGAGGAACAATAAAAGCAGCATTAGAGCTAAGCATTATGAATTTGTCATAGTGGCAGAATGAGAATTTCTGTTTCATTTTTTATTTCTAACCATTTCTACCATCATTCCCTCTTCTGCTGCAGGGCTGAACTGACTTCGTCCCAGCCTGCAGTTAACTGTAGAATCCTTACTCCCATGAGGATGCCTCTCCTTGCCCACACAGTGTGCGTTACATCCATCACTGATCACTACAGTGGAATCATGTTTTACCAGATTTTACCAAAAAAATCCCTATCCTGAGCCTCCTCTCACCTCTTCTCATTCTGTTTTCTTAGTGAATCTTAAATATCTTTATATTGGCATATAACTGTTTTCCTTTACGAATTACCAAGATCATATAAATATTTGCTCTAAAGTAGCAACAAAAGAACAAAAATTCCCCCATTACAAGAATATATAGTTCTGTCGTCTTACTTCTGCTTCCTTCTCAAGCAGAATCTGGTCTTTATTTACTTCTTCATCTTCTATTTTCCTAAAATAATATTAATATTGTTAGAAACATTAAATCATTAAGGTTGGAAAAGCCCTCTAAGATTTCTGAGTCCAAGCATTAACCCAGCATCATGTTCACCACTAAACCACGTCCCCAAGTGCCACATCCAAAAGCAGCTTGAACACTTCCAGGGATGGCAGCTCCACCACTGCCCTTGGACAGCCTGTGTCAGTGCCTGAACACCCTCTCTCTGAAGGAATTTCTCCTAATAGTCAATCTAAACCTCCCTGGTGCAACTTGAGGCCATTTGCTGTTGTCCCATCCCTTGGGAGAAGCGATTGACTCCCACATGGCTTTATTCACGATTACCTACCACTTTGCTAAAAGCTTTCTCCTACTCCATGTCACAACACGGAAGATCTACTAATGGATCTAATCAAGCAAGTGCCATCAAATATGCAAAACAAACTGGTGTTTGTTAAAAGGTTAACAGAGAAATAGATTGTAAAAAATCTGCTGTGCCCCAAAACCTCTGAGATCATTAGTGAGTACAGTCAACAAGCACCTATTGCCCAGCACTCCTGGGAGCAGAAGTGCAAGCTTGAAATAAATTCACATGAAATCTATCCTCACTAATAGTAAACCTAACTATGTTCTAGCACCGTTTCAGAAATGTGAAAGCAAAGGTATACGGGCCACTTAACTAGACAAGATACAAAAACATGTTTGAGTTTCACATACCCAACTTAATAGCAACTTGAAATCCTCTAAAAATTGGATGACCTTAGGTCACATTACTTCTAAGGCCTTTGTACACACCTGTTGGACAAGAGGTGCCAGAACTTGGGAAACCTGGGGACTTTTATCTTGAATTTCAGAAAGCAGGATTTAAAGTCAGGAGAGAAGAGCATTTTATCTTGCCTGTAGGCCAATGCTACAGGCAGGAACAAACTCCTTTTGCTGAAAACTGACCAGATGTGTGACAAAATCTCTGTCAACAGCAGGATGGGGAAACTTTTGCAAAATGCCCCAAAGCCCCCAAAATGTGCAATTCGGAACCCTCTAGTGGCTATAAGAAGAGATGCAGCTGAAACACCTAAACCAGCAAACACATGGTTTACCACAACAGCTCACCAACTCATCTTTTACAGATCCTGCTACTGTACTTAAAAATGGGGTGTTTTACCCAGTTCTCTTCCTAGGAAAGCTGTGCCCTACCCACCCCAGCTCAAAACAGGGCTGACAGCCATCACCCTGTGACTGCTATGTAGAGAAAATTATTTATGTATGTCATGTTCAATAAAGCACCTCAAAAAATTTGATCATCTCTTCTAAAGACCCAATCCAAATATTCCAGTTGTTAATTCTGAAAAAAACCCACACTCATTTAACGTATTAGCTCTGATCTAGCCTGCAGATTTTTTAAGACAGCATTTATGATAGACATCTGTCCTACTTAGTACCTTCAACATTCCAATCCAACTGCGTTCAAGCCTCAGACCAAAGCACAGATCACTAACTAGTCTCACAATTCCCCAACTCCACAACTGTTGCTTCAGATTTACCAAATATTTTTTGTTACACTCTTTGTAAGCTGGTCAATAGAACTTGATGTTGACTGGAGTTACAGAGCTGCCCTTGATCTACCAAATCCTAGCAATGCAATGGTAGGTGAGACACAGAGAGAGCAAAATATAAATTCAGAAGAGGAAGAAGCAGCATGTAACCATGAGATGACAACCTGCTGCCTCGTTTGAGCCTCTCAGAGCGGAAGTTCTCATAGTGAAGATCTTGGGTCACTTCCTGAAGGTCTTGCATATGGGTGCTGGAGGAAGAAAAGTAATTAAAAGATAAAACATCCTTATGTCACATCAGTTTGCTTAAACAGCTCTCACATTCAGCACTGTCTTGGATCAATGTGCTCAGCATGCCCACCCACTTAGCACACCAATTTAAAAGCTAATTTCAGTTAAATTGGTGCAATAAAGGACACAGAGAGATCACCCCAGCCCCGAGACTTCACTGACAGAAGCTGTACTCCTGGGCAAGGACTCTGATGAATCTGAGGAGGTGAAACAGAGTAGCAAAGACCATGAAAAAGACAACCAGTGGACTTTTCAAGTCTGCTCCTTTGCAATTGTATCTAGTTGTAGATACACTGAAATGTATCTATACAGAACAACCTGCTTTATGTTCCCGGGGATCTGAGTAGCAATACAACGCTACCTTCGACAAAAGGATGAGACAAATCATTATTTTCACAGAATCACTAATTCAGGTCGGAGAGAACCTATGGAGCCTGTGTGGTCCAGTCCCTGACTGGGCCTAGCTCAGCTAGGTCAAGGCTGCTCATGGCCTTCCCCACACGAATCCTGAATGTCTCCAGGGATTACACAACTGCTGCAAACCCCCAATACAGTGCTTCATTATCTTGGTGATTGTTTTCTAAACTACTACTTAATTGGAATTTTCTAACTTACATTAACATGGTCCTCAGCTTCAGGAAGTCATTATGCTCTGGATTCTCCACTTCAACTACACCCCATGGGTAGAGCCGACCTCTAACTTTTTTACCTTTTGCTTCAATGAGTTGATTGGACCCCACTACACAAAATGGAATGCTGGCCTGAAAGCCAAAAGTGCAAAAGTTACTTATAATGAACCAGAATAAACAACTCCAAGAACAACTCTTGTTCTGCTCAGCACTGCATATTATGGTAATAAGTTCATAATTCTTTAAATTAAAAGGTGTAAAATAAATAGAAGTAATTGCTGCCACCATCTTCCAAGCTAGGGAAGCCTGGGCAGAGACACTGTGACTCACTCCAGGTTGCATTGCAGGTCTTCTAAAGCCATCTGAGCAGTCTGAAAAAATACAATATTTTATCCACATATATAACCTATTAAACCAGTCACACCTTCAGGAGTCTGGTCTGCTCTTTAAAATCTTCATCCTCATCTGATTCAGCATCAGGCAGATGGTAAATCTTGATGCCATGCTCTTCTATTTCATCCAGAATCTGAGATATGTAATAAAAGAAATCGATATAATACACATGTAGAATCAGTACTTTTAAATCTTAACATAAAATTACTTAATACACAGTATCTTAAGAAATCTGCATTTATCTTACTAATCCAAACTGCTCAACAAGGATCTGGTTTTAAATACCATATTTCTTCATGATATTCAATAACTTTCAGACAAACAACAGTGTTCACAAAAACACCGTCCTTTGTGGAAACTGTTTTGTTAAACCTCTGCAATTTTTTTTGTGATAATAAAAGCATTGACTCAGAAGTCATAGTTGCTTTCTACAGCTTAACCTCCTTGCTCTTACCTCTGAATTACAGCTTGGGGGGTAGAGGTGGGGGTGTGGTAGGGGTGGGAGTGTTTGAAAAACTGAGGTATGTACACAACACTTTTTTCTTCATGACTGCCAGTAATGGCATCTGCAGCAGGAATCCATTTGTCATAGACCCCAAATTTTGCTCTTTAAAAAAGAATAATCTTTATTTCTGCAGAATTCTAGCACAGTAAACGTACCTACTAGAGTATACTATATATAAAGTCTCTATTTTTATTCCAGATTGGGAAAGACAGCTTATAAGGATTTCCAGAATAACTGACAAAATTCATAAAGTTTTCAATGCAAGAGCTAAGACTGGAGCATGCCTTTGAGAAATTAATTCTAACACTTCTTTCTAAACTTCACAGCTGTTATTAGCTCATGATGGTTTGTTGAACTCCACCTCCTCCCAGCAAATACATCATCAAGTCCTGCAAGACTGAATGTGTTAAGAGGTCTTGCCCCTGGAAGAAAGAACTGGAATGCTTTAGAAGGAGTGGCATAGGGGAAGAAAAACAACCCCAAAATCAGAAACATCTCTGAAAATCCCATTTTTTAACCATCAGAATTCTGATGGGGTAAAAAAAATATATATATACATATGCACATTCTATGTGCAGATACTATCTCTGCTTTGGGACTGATTGAACAGGTAACAGAGCAAATACCATCATCAAATGCATTTAAATATTTTTCCAAAGTCTCAAAATTCACTCATAATCTAATTGTAAATGTAGCCAGTCTGCCATTTTGCAAAAAACATTCTAAGGACAATTTCTCAGTTAAATATGCAATAAAATAATTTACAAGATATCAAACTTCATATTAAATGATGCTACACTGTGCATGAGATTATATTTTCCTCAGCTACGACAGAGTAAGGTTAATGAGAATGCCCCTCTCTTCAGCCACCATACTGCTACAACCAAAGCACAACACATTTCTGCAAGCTAGAAAAACACTCACCCTTTTCTTTAGTCTCTCTCGCTCTTTCAGAGAAAGTGTATCAGCTTTTGCAATCACTGGTACAATATTTACTTTGTTGTGTATGGCCTTCATAAACTCAACATCCAGAGGCTTAAGGCTAAAATTAAAACATGGAAACATTTTATTTATTTTTACTCTAAATTACCAATTTATTTTCACTCCAACATAAATCTCTCTCTTCACAAAGAGAGAAAGAACACAGCCAATTAATGCCAGTAGTTATAGCACTTGCTTAAGTAACGGCAACCTCATTCTGAAAATTTAAGTCAACAGGCACAAACCAACTTTCTAAAATAAAATAACGAAAAAGAAATGACAGAGAAACACATACCCATGACCAAATGGTGAAATGAAATAGAAACAGCAATGAACTCGATTATCTATGATATGCCTTCTGTTCAATCCACTCTCATCATGCAGATATCGCTCAAACTGCTCATCAATGTAAGAGATTATGGTCTTAAAACTGTAAAACAAACACAGATTTGAGAAATCGCCAAATGGTCCACAACTTCAGGACTCTTTCAAAGGTAATATTAAACCACTAAGATACCCTGCTGATGAACCAATCTTCTGATGGACAAAAATTCATTTACTGATTCTATAAAACAGGGAAAATAGAAGAGCACATATCTTAAAATTTTAGTTGAATTCTAGAATAACAAGCTCCTACGCGTATTTTTTTATATTTATATATATATAGTAAGATAAAATATACATAAACCCAACCTCAGTTCTACAACAAATTTCTCTTGGGTTAGTGCTTATATCTTGATTAACATTAACCACACATTTTCAAGATATTTTAAGGTTCTTGTTCCAAACTGATTTAAAATCATAAATGGTTGGCGTTGGAAGGGACCTTTAAAGATCACCTAGTTCCAAGCTACTGTTATGGGCAGGGACACCTTCCACTATCCCAGGGTGCTCTAAGGCTCATCCAGCCTGGCCTTGAACACTTCCAGGGCTGGGGCAGCCACAGCTTCTCTGGGCACCCTGTGCCAGTGTCTCAACACCATCACTGTCAAAAAGTCTCTGCTACATCCAACCTAAATCTACTCCCAGTTTCAAGCCATTGCCCCTTGCTCTGCCACTACAGGCCCTGGTATTAAGTCTCTCTCCACGTTTCCTGTGAGTCACTTTGATATATTTCAAGGCCTCAGTAAGGTCTCCCTGGAGTCTTCTCTTTTCCAGATGAAACCCAAACTCTCCCAGCCTCTCTTTGCTGCAGTTCTAGCCCTTGGATCATTTTTGTGGTCCGCCTCTGCACCCGCTTCAATAGGTCCATGTCTGTCTTGTGCTCGAGCCCCAGAGCTGGATGCAGGTTTCACAGGAGCACAGCAGTGGGGCAGAAATCCCTCCCTCAACCTGCTGGCCACACTGCTTTTGATGCAGCCGAGGATACTAATGGCTTTCAGGGACTGCCTGTTCATACCCAACTTTTTGTCCGCTAGTGTCCTGGTTCTGGCCCAGATCAGCAGGAGGGGGCAACTCCAGAGAGAAGCAACTTAATCCAGTTTGCTGAGCCCTGGCTTTTATTTACTGGACACAGCTTGTCACTAGAGAGCACCCACAGGGGAAGAGGAGGAAGAAGAGCAACAGGCGCCGTGGCCATTCCAGCTGCAGCTGAACCACTGCAACAACCTGTGCCACGAACAGTTGCCCCTACACAGAAGAAAAAATCCAAGACCAAATCAGTTTGCTTAGTGAAGGATGAAGAGGAAGCAGGGCCCTCACAGCAGGAGGAAGAGGCAGGGCCAGAGATAAGCACCTGATTGCTATCCCTGGTGAGCTGTGAGATGCATGAAAAGAATTCAGCCACCATTTGGGGGAGCCCCTGGCAACCCGGCTGCTCTGGTACTGGGATATCATGGCCCACGCTATGGAACCAGATGGTAGGGAAGCCAAGCAACTGGGATCCCTGTCCTGGGACGTGGGCATTGACAAGGGGATTGGGAAGAGGACAGAAACCCTAAGCTCTGGTGGTGACTCCTGTCAAGTGTGAGGGAAAGGTATTCTCTCAAGGATGATCTAACAGTGTGACCAGGCAGGTGGAATGCCATGGAGGAAGGTACCCGATACCTGAGAGAATTAGCTGTGCTAGAGGCAATCTACAGGGGTCCAAATAACAATCAGTGCCCTGTACATCCAGATGAGGTCCACTATACACAATCCAGGTGGCAGAAGTTTGTACAGAGTGCACCGTTGTTGTTGATGAAAGAAGGAGAGCAAACAGTGCTTCAGGTGACCCAACTCTGGCAATAATATAATATTTTTTCTTCCCTACCAACCTGCACCTCAGCTGTGGAAAGACTGCCTAAGACTAAGAACAGATTTGAAGAACTCGAGCAAACTAGAGAGGAAATGTTCCATACCCAACCAGTATGGGCCAGAGTCTCTGCTATTGGGAGCAAACACCCCTGTCCTCAAGAGACAGGATATACACCACGAGCTAACCTGTGGTTGTACCTGCGTGACCACAGAGGACATCAGGAAGTGGGATGGAAAACCCAGCACTGCCTCAGCAGCATGGGTGCAGGAGTTGAGCGGAAGTACAACCACCACAGGAAATTCTTCAAGCATAAACGCAGCTCCAGTTTCCAGTGGGCATGTCCTCAGACAGAATAGAAGGGCTGATGTTACTTCTGATCCTCTTGGATGGAACCTACCATGAGAGGACTTCCAGGTCATATCTACAAGAAGTGAGCAATGAGTACCATGACCAGAACCAGCCTCCAGCCAGGTGGAGGAAAGGGGCAATCCCTATTAGCCTGTGTTGATCCGATGGCCTGGCGCAGCAGAACAAATGTACCCTGATACCCTGATCGAGATATGTAGGGGCAGAATTTATCTCTGTTTCTGGGGTGACGGGTGAATCTCAACAGCTGATTGCACTGGAAGCTGAAGTACACCTGGAACTGACTGCCTCAGGGTGGAAGCACAGCCTACCATTTGCCATGGACTGATCCAGACTGCACTGGAAAAGTGTAAGGCTTCAGAACACTTGCAGTACATCGATGACATCATTTTGTGGGGAAACACGGCAGAGGAAGTTTTTGAGAAAGGGGAGAAGATAATCCAGATCTTCCTGAAGGCTGGTTTTGCTATAAAACAAAGTAAGGTCAGGGTACCGGCCCAGGAAATCCAGTTTTTAGGAGTAAAATGGCAGGATAGGCATCGTCAGACTCCAACAGATGTGGTCAACAAAACAGCAGCTCTGTCCCCAGCGACCAGAAAGAAGGAAGCTCAGGCTCAGCCCAGGTGCTGTGAGTTTTTGTAAGGTGCATATTCCAGAGTACAGTCAGATTTTAAGGCCTCTCTATCACGTGATCCAGAAGAAGAATGATTTCAAGTGGGGTCCTGAACAACGACAAGCTTTTGAACAAATTAAACAGGAGGTTGTTCATGCAGTAGCCCTTGGGCTCACCAGGACAGGACATGTGGTCTTGAACCTGAATTTCACTTTAGCAGGAGGCACTTAATTTCCAAAGTTCTGGGGAATGCCAGAGGTTACCTTGAGGTTCAGGGGCTTGAAAGATGTGGGAGAAAGGATTACCATTGAAAACTGATTGCCATTGATCTCAAGATTACTTCTCAGTAATTACTATAGTGTAAATTTGTAAAAAAACCCCAAACAATCAAAATTTAAGATGATGAAAAGCAGTTAAAAATTAAGCACAGAATCTGAGAATGCTCAAGTAACTGTGCACAAGATCTAGGGGTGGATTTTTGCTCGCACTGAAGAGTACGTGATTTACTTTCTCAGAGTATTATTGAAAGTCAAGGTCACAGTTCACTTACAGCTCTCTCAAGCAAAATGAAACTTAACAAAGAAAAAAAGTTCCAAAAATTTTATTTTAAGTTGTGTTGAAGCTATTGATGCCTCTTTACATGTATTGGAATTAATTAATGACACTGAAGTTAAGCTTCCTCAAAATTAGAAAACAAAAAATCCCACCTCAAATTCAGCATTCCACAGATACACACCACACTTCCACCCCCCAGGACAGATAAGAAATCTATGTCAGTCTCCATAGATAGATCAAGATATATTCTCTGTGCACGTACCAGTCTCGACAATTGATAGCATCCCCATATCCTGGTGTATCCACAACTGTCAGCCGCAGTTTCACACCCCTCTCCTCAATTTCAACAGTTGAGGCTTCAATCTGCACAGTGCGTTCAATCTTATCTGAAAGACAACAAACTCCATCTTTCAGAATCAAATTCCTAAGACCATGTCATTTTGAGATAAGCTCCAAAGATTAATTGGCAGATAAAACTGCATAAATATTATTCTATCGATTACATTCTAAGGCCTGATAACCAAAAGACTCAGTGCATAAATTCTTTAGATGTTATTACAGGACTACACGAGATTTCATACTTTTCTTAAAAATAATGTAGAAATTAAGGCTAAAGGGACTGAGACAAAACCATAGGTAATTGGAGAACAATACAAAACTATACATAATGGATTTTTTTCCTAAGGCTAGAAGTTACATGTAATCATCAGCTAACATGATAAAACTCTTACAGCAAGTCATTCAACAGGTAGCAAAAAGGGAAAAATTGCATCTTTTACTTTTTTACGATATCCTCTTCTGTTCGATTATTGCATGCCTTGATTAACAGAATACAAACAGGACAAGGGAATGAAGAAGAACAGGGAGTGAAGTTCTCATTCACTAAATATCAATCCAAAGTAAAGGAATTAAGGTGCAAGCAGGTATAAACAATTCATATGTTTACAACTGCAACAGATTAAAACGAAATAAATTCTCTGATTTACTTGACTGTTTATTTTACTGTGACACAATGACTGTTTATAAGCAAAAGAAGGGATTTCTAGGTGCTAATATGAATACACCAAGGACTAAATAACAAAGACCCGATGGACATCTTGGGT
This sequence comes from Falcunculus frontatus, assembly GCA_013398115.1. Taxonomy (NCBI): domain Eukaryota; kingdom Metazoa; phylum Chordata; class Aves; order Passeriformes; genus Falcunculus; species Falcunculus frontatus. The sequence goes on from VZRV01005197.1 coordinate 321,589, forward strand.
GCAGAAGAAAATGGTTTTATCAAACAGCTCAAGTGTCAGAAATACATTAGAATCTATTACAGCTAGAAATCACTGCTGGCTGTTACCAGAATTCAAACATAAAAGCACTCAACTTCAAAAATCATTGAGCAAAGATGTATTTACCAGCAGCTCCCGGGATTATCCTTTCTGGGTAGAGATCTGTCAAGAAGAGGCTGTTTATTAATGTAGATTTTCCCAATCCAGATTCACCTGTGATTCAATATAAAGATAAATTCAACATATTTACATAAATAATTTCAAGAGTATCTGGACAGTATTATCTGACTATACATTTTTTCATATTTCTTTCAAATTAAAAATGTACAACTTACAATTTTGGGTTAGCAAAGTTTGCACAAAAAGGTTGAATAACAATTTTTACATCTTGGCTTTGTAATGCACTTTCCCAGAGCCTTCACTGATGATTTGTGATTAATTCTGCTAGTCAAGTGGAGCTGTGATCCATTTAGACTTAAGATTTCCCATTTCATGTCTCCTGATTTTTTAAGACATGCTTTTCTGTTATCACTCGAGAATGTGAATTATCATACCCAGTGAGAAGCTATATCCTGTCAAGGCTACATCCTCAATTGAAACCATGAAAAATGCATTGCTGAACTTCTGTACAGCCAGGCATCACACAGCGGGATTTATTTCTCCTTTTTATGCCAATATGGCAAACAAGAACTCAAAGCAAGAGGAATATGGCCACTGAGCCATTTTCTTATACTGATGAACTTGGGGATTACCAAATTGTAAATATATTTTTGTTCAACAGATACTGATGGCCATGAGGAAAGTTCAGAGGGCAACGAACTAGTTAAAGATCAAGATTTTAAACAGAACACATGTTCATTGCATAAAAAAGAGCAGCAACTTGTAATGCTCAGTACTTGAATTCACTGAGGAGATCTTTTCCTAGAATTTTAGTTTTATTTGAGGTGTTGATAGAATCAAATTAAAAAATTAGATGTTAAAAAATGATGGGCCACAGAATCCCTGAGTAACACAGACTATTCTGCAATATGAATCTGACAAAAATATCTGAACAAAAGAAAAAAAAGGGGAAATTGTTTTTAAATAAAGATTTGAGTGGCAGCTGCCGGTTTTTAATGCCTTATAGAATGCAGCTTTCAAGATCAGATTGTGCCAGTGCAGTCTTCATCAGTGAAGGTGACATGCACCCAGAGTAACTCAACAGTCACATGGAATCATTTTGGCAAAACCAAAAAAGTATGATTTCATCCAATGCCACATTCCATAGTTTCAGTATGGGTAAACATTACACATGAACCAAATCAGTTTTCATAGTCACTGTCAACGATTACACTGGCTACAGTAGTTTAGTGACTCTTAAGTGAAGAGTCATTTGGATGAAGCTGTTGCTAAATAATGAGAATGAACATAAAATTGTTAATAAATACAAGTGATTGGGATTTCTTTGGGAGCAACACAGCCAAGCAGCCAAATTGTTATAAACTCCAGCTCATATTTTCAGATACCATAGTAAACAATACCAGGAAAAAAAACCATAACCAAAAGCAATGTGAAAAAGCAAAATCATTGATTAGGATTCTGTCAGCATGGGCAACTTTCAAAGTATTATCCTGCTCAGAAATGAAGAAAGATGGCAACTGAATGAAGAATGGTAGTTCAAAGCAGGCACTGTGACACAGCCCACAAGAGAACATACTTAAACTCCATGCATATTTGAAGAGAAAGAATTCACATTCCAAACTGTTGAAATAATCAACAATTTAAAGCACAGTTTATTTTATCTTACATCAGCTGCCTCCCTCTGCTAGTGTATCTTAAAATACCACTCCAAATTTTCAATGGAATTATTTTTTTTCCAAGTTCTCTCCCTGTAGTTTTCATTTATCCCTTAAAATACTGGCAGGCAACAACCGTAAAGTTCCACTTTACTCCAGCATGGGTGGATTAAATGCCTTTCTGTTACTCTTACACCATGTCATTTCCCCTCTATTTCTATTTTACAAGAGGCTGGAAACAACTGTTGGTCTATATAATTTTACATTGCTTCTTCCTGAACTGTTTTACGTGGCACTATTTGCAATTAGAATTCAAAGAGATCTGGAAGTTAAGTTCAGCTACAGCAGAGAAAGCACATCTTTTTTTTCTCAAAACTGTTCACATTTTTAGGATCGCTGAACAGTAAATTCTGAAGAGTTACAGTGGATAGTGTAATTTAAAGCAGCGATTTATAGTTTGGCTTTACTCTTAGATTTTATAAGATATCCTTTACGGTATCATCCAAATCAAGTTCAATGAAAGATACAGTAAACAACTACAACAAAATTCTAGGAAGATAAAGATAAGGGCAGACTCTGTGCAACACTGAAGAACAAAATACAGAAGCAAGCCAGAAGCAGTGCTAGGGCTGTCATTTGGCAAAACTAATGAAAGGTTTGAGGGTAGACTCTCTCTATAACTACTGAAATCAAAAACAATTGAGAAGTTAAACGCCTCCTATCATGCACTATCTCACCTCTCCTGCTCATTCCCACTGTGATCTCTCTTAGGCAAATCTAACACACAAATGGGATTTATTTCTTGTGGTGCCAGGTAATAAAGAGCCTAATTCTATTACGGTACTTCTTGTGAAAGCCTATTTAAAAGCAAGAATTACAGAGTCCAAACACCAAAACTCACAAGTTATGGCTCACAAAGAGAGACAGAGAAGACACCCAAGCCTGATTTGGGAGTCTACTTAACTTTCAAGAACAGCAACCGATTTCTCAAAGGATCAAGGTATTTCTTCTGCAGACACTAGATTTTTCTTTCCATTCCAGATACCAACACAGACTCCCAATGAATTAACAAATACAATAACACTTTAAATTACAACTGCTAACATAAAGTCATGATCAATGTAAAAAGTAACACCTCACATCAAAACCAACTGGTCCAATTCTCAGTCTCACTCTTTTACAAGAGTACTTGGAAAGGTTGAAAAGACTAGAGTTCAGATTCTTTTGAACTACAGAAGCATAAACAGCATTTTAAACAGAATGGTCACCTTAATACTAGTCTCTTAATCAAAACATGCAAGTGAACCAAGATTGTATTCAAATGTAAAACCAGTTTAAAACTACATTTAAAATGGAATGCTGGAACCCTGTAAGACAGGGGAGAAGGAAGGAAGAAATGATTGCTGGAGTGCACAAAAAATTTCTTCACTTCACCCACAAACTTATTAATGTATTCAAGCATGGTTTGTAATGTGGTAAACAACTGCTGCAAGAATCAATAAAATATAAAAGAAAGTTAAATGCTACAGTACAGGAAAGTTTCTGATGGAAGCTGAAGCCTTACAACAGTGGAAGTAACATTCATTTCAACTTCAAATTCCCTGTGAGCAAGCGCTAATTGTGAGAAAAAACTATAAAATGCTTCCTTACCAACCACCATAAGAGTAAATTCAAACCCCTTTTTCACAGACTTTCGGTGAACCTGATTGGGAAGGTTTGCGAATCCAACATAGCCAGGAGTTTCTGGATTGGTAAATTGAGCAGGCTGTTGCTAAAAATGAAATTTTAAAAAACAAAATAAGACAACAATAAGCAACCACTCAAGACTTACTAGTTTGTATAACTGCTTTCCTCACTTATCTCAAAAGGTTTGAAGCTACGTGACATACAGAGAGGAAACTACTCAGAGGTTCCTACTACTTGACGGTTTCACAAAGAAGTGCAGAACAACTATATTGACCTAGAGCTTTAAAAAAAAAAGCTTCACTTGTTCAGCTATCCAGTCAAGATCACCTTAAGTAGAACAGAAACAAAAACCCACGTAATTATTTATTGAAGTACGACAAAGTGTGAAGTGCAGCCACTAATCACACACTTTTTGACCAGTCTCCACACACAGTTAAAATAAAATAGTTTTCTATGGACTTGAATAAAAAGATGACCATTTCTGATCCATTTTTAGCACATCCAAAGGAAAAGCCTGAGCAACTTGTGAAGTGACAGCCATCTGCGGGAAGTGCTCTTCAGAGAGCTCTTTTAAAGTGTGGGGAAGAACAATTTACACAATAGTGTTTTGACTGCTCACTGCTACAGATTTGGCAGAGAAATCTTTACATCTCTTAGTTCCCTCTTCAAACACATTACTCAAGCACCCTTTATCATTCATTTCACTCCAATAAGCCAACATGGATGTTTTACCCATCATATCAAATCCTGGGGGCCAAAAATTAGATGAATCCCAGCACGACAATAGTATTTTAGGTTACAATATTTTAAATCAAGGATTTTATTGGAAAACCAGTTGATTCTAGTAGTAAAGAAAGAAATTATATCTAAACCATCATTTTCTTAAACTATTCCTACTCAGAACAAAGTCACAGAAAGGAAGTTTCAAAGAAGATGCACCAAGGAGCTTGTGTACAACTCTGACCAAAATTAAATCCTTCCAAGAGTATTAATTAACTGCAGAGATTTATACTTGCACGAAACTACTTTAATATATGTTTTACATCACTCATCTTTCAATATTATGTCTCCTATAGACAGTAAATTTAGAATACCCTTCACCATCAAGCAGATGCAAGTTGCACGATTTGTGATTGAAGATTAATATTTAAAAACAAAAAATATGTTTCACACTGTTACATTGGAAGACAGAAATGTTATTCTTACCTTAGACATTTTTAGGGAAGGACAGGAAAAAATCTGAAAAAATAAAAATGTTTTTCAGCTTATTAAAAATTGTATGAGAAAAAAACTCACCCACAAACCAATGTAATATCCACTGCTGCACACTAAATTGAAAAAGGAGCATCCCTGACTGGATGTCCAGATTCTGAAACAGTGTCAACTTCTCCACAGAGCACAGGTATTTGACTCTTGTGTACTAACAACAGGCAGAATTTTCAGCTACCATTGCTCCTATAAACACAGTCAGACAATAAATTCAAGCAACACGAATGTGGGGTGGTGAAGGCACCAGATATGTGACAAACCACCCTGAAGCCTTGAAAGTCCACATCCTTTCTGGAAACTAACCAAACCAAACACCCTGCTAAAAGACACCTTGCTCTTTAGAGGAAACAGTTTCTTCAAAGCTAAAAAAAACCCCAAAGCCATGTATTATTTTTCTTTTCAAGCCTCTTTCTCCTCAATATTTCCATCCATGCTCGAGTGTTTTGTAAAGAGCTAACAGCTTCAAAATAAAACTTTTATTCCTCCTCTTTTATCTAGATTCTTACAAACTCAGTCATTCTACCTTCTGTTACCAATATAAAATTTTCACATGTAGCTGCATGTGAAATATAAAACAGCCAGGCACAGAAAAAAAAAATTAAGATTTCTTATCTAACACTTCTGTGCAAAAAAGTCTCTTAACAAAGACTCATCAACCACTAACTTGCATGATTTCAAGAGATCATGTGATTTACTGTGGCAACTTAAAAACATCAGCATTTGCTGTATCTGCAAGTGACAAGAGCTCAATTCCCTTTTCTAGTCCCTCCCCTGGCTCACCCTTTTACCACAAGGTATCTGTTCCCACTCTCAAAGCCCACAGTCATCTCTTACCTAGCTCACTCACACTTCAATTCTACACATTTGAAATTATGGCTTCCTGATTCTTTCCATCTTCCAAGCAGATTTTTGTCAGCAAGTTCAGCTTCGTGTGAAATTACACCAAGCTGCCTCAGTCTGCAGCACGCTTCAGTCTGTTCCTCCCAGCAAAGAGACATCTTGGAATCAAAACAAACTGCCCAGTGTTAGACAGCAGAAGCCCAACTATTTGTGTCAGGCACAAGGTAAAGCTGTTTTAATGTGGGGATGATTTCCAGGATTTTCTTCTCAAAGCTACTGTATAGTGTAGGTTTACACAATTGCAGCCTCATTTGGGTTTGACGGGAGGTACAGACTGAAAATGTTCAACACTGAAGCAATTTGGTGTCCTTTCTCATGAAGCCGAAGTTGCTAACAAAAATCCGGCACCCTGGTTACTCACACAAAATAAAAACTGGATAACATGGTTCTCAAGCAAAGTTTCAAGATAAAAATAAATTCTAGTATCTGCAACAGCTGCATTTCAGTCCATAAAACGATCTATGACCTACGATGTATTCAACTAGTGAAGAGGTTATCCGTGAGCCTTTTATCATGTAGGATTGCTCTGATAGCAACTCTTCCTTCCAAGAGTGTTTCCTGCCAGTGATGTCATTGATTCCTGCTTAAGCATTCTCCATGAGAGGTTTTCAATGCCAAACAAAACTAGATCCTGCTGGAACACAGAGGAACATTCTTTTAATTTGTGAGACTTGTCTGTCACCCAACTATTTCTCAGAGGCAGGCTAAGAGCAGAGTAAAGTTTCTCACAGCTACAAAGAAACGAAGCAGCGAGCAGAGTTATGCAGACGGCTACAGCTACATTATATTTTGTCATAGAGACCAAGCACAGAAATCTTTCACGAATGATCTTTCCCACAGCGTTCCCAGGTCTGAGCGCTCCGACACAGGCAGGAGCACACCCGAACCTAAAGGCCAAGGCCCCGCCCGACCGCAGCCCGAGCCCAGGGGGTCGCACGGGGAGCTTAGGGTTCGGGTGCCTCAAAGCAGCCCAGGTTTTCCTCAGGAGCTGGTCGGTCATGTTCTTCACCCTCCGGTTTCAACAGCGCGGCTGGAGTTTTCTACGAGACCGTGTTCAGAAGCCTTACACGCTGTGGGAGGGGCCCCGCTCCTCCGCGGCCCCCGCTCGGGGGTCCCATGGCGGCCCACACAGCCACTAGATCCCGCGCTGGGCGGGCGGCCAGGGCGCCTCACCTCCCCGGCACCGCCCGCAGCGCCCATCGTCCCTCTCCCTCCTCACCAGCATCACCCAACCTCAACCAAACTCCTCAGGTTCGGGGGTCCGTCTGCGCGGCTGAAAAGGACAGACCCTTTCCCAGCGCTCCTCCCCGCCGCCTCCCCTCATCCCCGGTCCCTTTACCGCCGCGCAGAGGGACCCCGAACTCCCCCGAGGCAGGGCAGGGCCCCTCACCTCAGCGCAGCTCAGTTCGCGCCTCCCTCAGCCGCCAGCTCCCAGCTCGGCTCCCGCGCGCGCACGGCCAGGGGAGGGGGCGGGGCCGCCCCGCCCCAGGCCCCGCCCCCGGGCAGTGCCGGGCCCCGCGCGCACGCGCGCGCCCCATCCCCATAGCAACCCGCTGGGACGGGGCGGGGCCGCCCGCATGTTGTAGGTCACGCACATCCCCTCTGCTGCACCAAGATGGC
>VZRV01005197.1:330735-344340 GCA_013398115.1 Falcunculus frontatus
GGGGTTTGGGGGGGGGGGGGGGTTCCCCAAACCTGGCTTGGAAGTGGTGTTTCATGTATTGTTTCATAGGTGGGTTGGATATCCCTCTCTCTGGCAAAGGAATATGTATCAGGTGAAGCAGGAAAGGAAGTGGTAACCTAATGTTTAGCTGTGTGTCTGCTAAAGCTCTGTTTAAATCTAAACCCTTTGCCTGTTTAGATTTAAGCTGTTAGAAAAAACGGTCTTCCTATTTGTACATGGATTTTCATAAAGCATGGCCCAAATCATAGGCAGAGCCATCTGCAACAAAACCATGCAACCTTTTTCATAAAGGTCCACAGTGTAGTTTTACAGGGATAAGAATGACAGGCACAGGAAAAGCTCTTGCTAGATATGGAACAGTAACTGTCGGTATGTAACTGCAGGGTGGCAGAGGCAGTGTCACCAGCCAGCCTGATCTTTGCCACTCCTCCAAGGTACAGTAAATCCAGATCATTCTCAAAGGACAGTTTTCCAAGTAGCTTCTAAGAAACAGCTAAAGATTGCTCCATGTTTGTTCTATGTAGATCATTCTGGTGTGTCCACAGGTGGTAGTGTGATACACACTCCTGTCTCCTCTTTTGTATCAAGTTAAGCTGTTTGGGGGGGGTTTTGGCTTCTTTTTTGCCTCTCCCCCAGTTTTGCCTGATAGGGTGAAAAAATTGACATATCTTATGATTTTGAAGGTTATTATGGTCCCTACTTTTTCATTGGTCTCACTTACGTAGACTGGGATGATGAGGGAGGGGGTTTCCCCTTGAACTGGAATTGGATCATAATGTTGTTGTTGTTTGTTGCACAATGTAATGGTAACAATAGTAATTTGGTTTTGGTAGGTTAAGGGCAGTTGTTCTTAGTCAAGTAGCTGGTCATTTTCCATTTCGTATTAAGCTGCCTCTTGAAGGTTGTATGGTCTGTTGGAAGAGAGCTTTGTAACCTTGGGCTTTCCATAGCTGTTATCTGAATGGGAGCCATCCCAGACAAGGCAAAATGTGCAGTTTGCACCTTTTTGAAGAAAATTGGTATGTTTTACTGGTTACAGTACTTCAAGTGATACTGCCTTTTGCAAAGCATAGTATTCTCTTTGTATATAGAAGCTTGTTAAGCTGGTACAAATGCACTTAGGATTGTGCTGCTGGGAAAATTTGGGTAGTTCATTCAGTCACTACTGGTCAGAGTAGTCAGCAGTGGCACTGGGACCAGTCCAGAACGTTCAAACTGAATGCAGGTGTGTAGTTAGAATCATGGGATCATTTAGCATGGAAAAGACCTCCAGCATCATCAAGTCCAGCCATTCACCCAGCCCTGCTCTGTTCACCACTGACCTGTTCTTCAGGTGCCATGTCCATACAACTCAAATACTTGCAGGGATGGTGACTGATGGGTAGCCTGTGCTGCTTCCCAATACCCAATCTAAACCTCCCCTAGGAATGAATGGTTCACTTACCATACCTGGCAGAGTTCTGACAGTTTCATTGGTGGGTTTCTGTAGAGTATCAGATTTATGTGAAACTGTTTCTCTTTGAAAAAAAAGTCGCTCAGCAGTAGTTCAACTTTGTTTTGTATTCAGGAATTCTACAGAAGGAAATCCTCAGGCCTGTGCTGTGCAGAGCTTATAAAATAAACCTCAGAGTGAAACAGCAAGACTGGCAAGTGTTCCTATGGGTGTTTTGAACCCTTATGGGAATGTTGTTACAGTCTTGACAAAGATATACAGAGTAGCAGTGGCTTCCCCATCCCTGGAAACGTTTAAGGCCAGGTTGGACGGGACTTGGAGCAACCTGACCTAGTGGAAGGTTTCCCTGCCCGTGACAGGGTGTGGAATTGGATGGTGGTTAAGGTCCCTTCCGACCCAAACCAGTCTGTGATTCTGGGATTCTACGCATTGCTGAAGAAGTTGCAACAGGGTTTTTAAACAGACTGAGAAAGGCGTGTTCATCCAGGAGGTAACAAGTCTAACTTGTCCAGGAGTGTGTTACTGAGAGGCCCAGAGCCTGTAGAAGTTCTGCAACATGTGTCTGCGCAAGAGTTAAGTAGGTGTTATTGTGTTATAAGATGAAAACAGATAAATAAGAGATAGGAAAATAAAACCCATCTGCAGGATTAGGCCTCTGTTCCTCTTCCTAATTACTGTGCCCTTTGAAAGCAGAAAGCTGTTGTGTAGCTTGTTGGGCTCTGCTCATGTTTTTTTATTTTACTTACTGTTTTTTCTAGGCCTTTGGTCTAGAAGCTATTCCTGCATAGTCTCTGCTTCAGGAGGCTGTGATGTTGATTGTGGCCTGTGAAACTGCATTTGGAGTGGAAGGGAGGGCCCTGCTCAGTAGGGAGGGATTGCAGAGGACTCAGTACACCTGGAGCTGGCCTCTGGCCTCCAGGTGTTTATGCTAGACTGGTCATTAAGTCAAGAATCTAGGGCTTGTTTCAAGAATCTAGTGCTTGTTTCAAGAGCTCTTTCCATTTTAGAAATTCCTGAGTTTAGAAGAACAATTTTGGGTTACTAGCTTATCCTGGATGTGGAATTACACCTGAGAAATTTGTATTTATATTTGTATTTATATTTATCTGTCCTTTAAAAGAAAGCAAATTTTTAGGATATAAACAGTCTATTAAAATCTTGTGATTTGCATTCCCATCTTAAATGTCCTGAATGCCTAATAACTCTAGTGATCTTTTTCCACATCTTCTTCTGTGAGCTCATGTTGCCCCTTAGTTCTCATGGTATGACTTCAGTGGAAGGAAATCAAAAAGTCAGGTTGGAAAAAGATGTATCAATAAATGAGGAGGAAAAGTTCCATCCAAAACAAGGGGAAAAACTGAGTTGCTAGATGATTTATGTGTTTAAGCTTTTAATTGCAACAAGGAGAAGTAGTCAGGCTGTGATTAGTGTCCTGAGTTTGTTTGAAAAAAAAGGTATGTTAAAGCTGAAATAGTTATTTTTTCCTTCATTTAGGTGATCTTTGGTGTTTCTACCTACACAAGCTCTGATATTTCCCCAGCGGTCTTGCAGAAGTACAGGAGTAATTTCTGGCAGCTGCTATATAACACAGATACTTTTCTTTGATCCTGCTGGTAGACTTCACTTGTCTCTCACGAGTGGTTCTGTGTTGTTGAATCTTGCATTTGGTAGATTTTTCAAGCCTCAAGGATACCTACTAATATTTTGCGAATTATTGCTAGATATATTAGCATGTAAGTAACTTAAGTACATGTAAGTGCTCCTCTGGGTGCAGAGGGCTGACCTTGGCCACAGCTGCCTGGCCCGTGGGAGCTGCCTGTGTTGCTGAGGCAGCGAGGGAAGCATGTCACTCTTTTGTGAGGAGCCAGGGGTTGGAGCAAGGAGTTATGTCCAGCTAGAGGCACAAAAGAGGCACTTGCATAGCAGCAGGCAGAAAAAAACAGGGAGAAACCTGAGAGAAAAGATGGACCACAAAAGGCTCATCTAGAGGAAGTCATAATGAGTTTAACTTCAGTGGAAAAACAGCACTAGAAGAAGGGAGGGGATTGGTTCGGTAACTGCAAGACACAAAGAAATGGTGACTCACAGGAAAAGTTTTGCCTTTGAGAGGATTGAATAGCACAGTCATATTTGTGCGACCTCCCTTAAATGATGTTATTTAATTTAATTGCAAAATAAAATGGATTTACTGGTTGAGGCAAAATGGAAGTAGTACCAGATTCTCTTACACTCCACAGCAGAGTGTCTGGAACTGTTTTCCAGCAACAGTTTTTCTGTCTTTACTGAATATTTTTCAGCGATGAGAAAGAACCACTTGGGAGAAGTTTGGGGATGGAACAGATAGATTTATTTAGCATTAATGGAAGAAAAGAGACACACCCATCTCTCCCCCCCCCCGAAAAAAAACCCCCAACAACAAAGCAAATGTGAAAATAAGGAAACAAAGCAAAACCAAGAAACAGAATTCTATAAGGAACTTGTTTATAAATGTATGTCAGTGTGATTCTGGTAAAAGTATCCACACATAGAGCTTGTGTGTATGCCACACTTTTTACCTGCATGAGAAATACCTGTGAAGAAGAGTTTCTGGGAGCACTCATATCATGACAAGTGATACTGGTGTACTGTAGCTATGAATTCAGCAACATCCCAGCAAATAACTGGATTTTAAGGAGGAAAGACTTGGAACCGTGTTGTGTTTGGACTATTACAATCCTGTTTGGAGGAGGCAGGACCCAGGCTTCTCTGTGTGTTACTGAATTGATAGTTGCTTGTTGAGATCTCTGTCAAAGCCCGTAAAGTTCTGTCTGACCCCAGGTCACAGGCCAGGTACATGTCAGGACTCTGGTTTTAAAGGAAGGTTACTGGTATCATATCTCACAGTAAATACCATGAGGCAGGTATAGCTGACTGTCACAAAGGTAACCTCTGGCATATTTTCTGTCAGGGATTGGACAACTGGAATAATCTTCTTACATCATTCAAATGTCAGGCTTGGTTCAGGGTATTGGCACACAGCATGGGCATCACTCCCCTGTCCCTTTTCCCCACCCCTCTTAGTTTTGGTTGACTGGTATTTCAAAGGTTTTACAGCAAGTTGCTGAAAAATCTGCAAAGGCTTTTTTTCAGAGGAACACTGACTGCCTTGATGGCCAGTGCTTGATTCAGGTGGTACCACCTGCTGTAGCATCACTTGCTAGTTCTTTTCTGCTTTTTTGTAGTGTTGTGGTTTTGTCTATCCCTGCATTTCTGGCGCTGGGAATTAAACTGGATATTTCACAAAATAAACTGGGTAATTGCCAAGGATGAGTGACAAACAAAGGCTAGGACAGGCTGTGTGGCTGGAACAGGGACCTTGGGCAAGGGATGGGTACATGGGTTGAGTTAGGAAAAAGGAAGAGAGTAAGGGACAGAATTAAGATTTCCCCACTGGCAGGGACAAAGGCAAAGCCAGGAAAAGCCACAGTGGGGCAGGAGGCCAGGACTGATTGAAGTGGACTTATTACTGCTTGCCCCAGAAGCTGGGGGGCATTTTTGTGTCTCCATTGGGCACTGGAGATGGTGTGGACTGCCTGACTTCTCTTGCCTTTCCAAAAGAGGAGAGCAGGGTTCTGCTGTTTGTACACCAGGCCCCAGCTGTTTCCATTGCTCAGGAGAAAGTAAGTCGGCTGTTATCTCTGTGCCAGTGATAAAGCTGAATGTAAACCTGTGCTGGAGCAGTTGAAAGGAAAGCTGAAAAGAACAATTCTCAGAGCAGGCAGGGTGAGAGTGGGAATGGAAATATATTATGGTTGACCTGTTGATGCATATGCCTTTGTTTTCGAAGTGATTACTTCAGCAGTTGGTGCAGCCTGCTGGGATTTAGGTATTTGGTCTTACAAGGACCCTTGGAATGTCTGGAGAATAGCAAGTTGTAGATATATGACTATTGCTTAAAAGTAGAGCTGGTTGTGTAGCATTGAGGAAGCTTAAAAGTCAGATTTTACACCTGCTCTTATAAATAGTTTCATGAAATTAAAATATTGAGTTGATGGCTCTGTTGCTTGCGGTGTGGTTGTGGGTAAAATAAGAGCAAGCAGTGAGTATTTACAGAAGAAGTTCTTGCAAGTTTAGGAAACGTTAACCCCTCTATTTTATTTGAAAACTCATCTTGCTCAGGACACCATTCTATTAATCCAAAAGACAATAACAAAGTGGGTGGAGGACTGAGCAGCATGAGGTATCAAAACAAAAGAATTGTACCCTAAATGGTTCGTGTCCTGTTCCAGTTCAGCCCAAAGATGAGCAGGGTAGAACTGGGAATGATTCAGTTATGAAAAGGGGTTTTAAGCGTAAAATAATATTATTTGTAACAATTAGGGGGAATAGTTTTACTCTGAGTTCTCACTATCTCTCTTTCTCTCCTTTCATAGCAGGCTTAGAGTGGCCTTGCAAATTTGGAAGGGAAGACTGTCTGGGTTTTTCACTGTCAGTTTAGATCACCGTGATGTAATTCTGTCTAACACATGAAGAGCCTTTTGCTTGGCCTAGTAGAGATTAGGAATTAGTGCTTGTCTGTGGATATGCTGAGCCCCTGTTGCATGTGCTATGAATAGGACAAAGGAGAGGCAGTGCTTAAATAGTGAGGGTCCGAGCATTGCTTTTCCAAAGTGGCAGTTGGAATCAGATCTTTACTTTAATGCTTTTTCAGAGGAATTGTTGCCAAACTGAAGGTGGGTTTTTTTCAATATTAAATAGTTCTGTCCTGCTCCAAACAAAGCACTAGCCTCCCTACAAGTTTCAGACTTTTATTCTTTTAAGTGTTTTGTTTGTCACAATAATGCTGACTTTTCTGGGTTGTAATTTCAAGCTGCTTATTGCAACTGAAAGATAGAAATAAAGAAAAATAAAATTTATAGAATTAGAGAGTCTTGTGAAGCCATGTGACTTGGGAAACTGGAATTTGGAGCAAAACATACCAGAGCGCATAGGAAGTTTATAAAAATGGAACTCTGGCATTCTCTTGAGTCTTCATTATCCAATAAACATTAGAAACTGAGGAATCTTTAAAATCTTTCAAGGAGCCTTGAACAACTTTGCTGAGGTTTTTTTATATAATACGTCAAATCAAAGTAGCTAAGCAAGATTAAAAAGAGCTGTAACCCAAACAAAACAGACAAAACCAAATGTCTGGTTTTGCTTTAGTTGCAATTTTTCCGTTCCTCCCCTCAAAGGTGGCATTGTGGAGGTCTCATTTAGTTTGCCACTGTTCTTCTTTTTTTTTCTTAATTTTCTGTCTATATTTATCTAATCAATGTGAAAATAAGTGATCGTTGTCATCTTTATAAGCTGCCATAAGCAAGTACTTAAATTCTGTCCTGCAAAACATCAGCCTAAGAGTATCTGGAGGAGCGTCTTAGTGAGTCTGGTAACAGGTTTGAACTAAGGGACACAGTTGACTTTACATTTTCTAAGTATGTGGCAGTTAATGTGGAAAAAGGTAAGTTGAGGGCTTGCAAATCCCTTGCCTTTTCAAGCTGGGTGATGTATAGTGCATGAGAGCTGCTGGCAGCATTTCTTTAAAAAAATTGCCACGTGTTCATTTTATATTGCAGCGGCCAATGGAGAGAGAACAGGAGACACTGAAAGGTAAACAAAAGAACTTCAACGCAGTAGCCAAAGGAGAGCGAAGTGAAAGTTTCCATTTGAAGAACAGAAATAAAATAGTGCATGCTTTCTTCTGCAGTATCTCCAAAATCCTCGTTTCTTGGGTAACTGAGATATTAGCAGGCTTTGGGATGTGCCTCTCAGCTTGCTAATTGTGGAAGATTTTTGTTCTTCTGCAGTGTAGAAAGGCAAGCAGTGCTGCAGCACCACCCTGAAAGCACCTGGGAGTGATAAGCACACAGTGTGGTGGTAATTTAAACTAAAAAGCGAGTTCAGATCAGCATAAAGAGCCAACGTTGAAATTAGAGGTTCTAACTGCAAGTTAAAAACCTTTTTTCACTGTAAGCATAGTCAGGTATTGGAATAGGTTGCCCAGAAAGTTTGTGCAGCTCTGAAGGTTTTCAAGACCTGAGCGAGGAAAGCCCTGAATGCCCTGGTCTGACCCTGCTTTAAGCAGGCCCCAGAGACTCAGACCTCCATGTGTTGCCAAATATTCTGAATTTCTGTTATTTCTGTGCAATGTATTTGGAATCTTTTTTTCTGAATCACTTTTTTCATTCTAGAGTTAAAACAGTGTTTTGCTCTACTGTGAAACTGGAAGATACTGTATTTTACTTTATCCTTCATATTTATTCCTCATGAAAATGTTTATTAGCTCCCCAAGGCTGGGAACCTGAAATTTGCTTCTACTCCTTAAAAATTCTACTCCTTTGCAACTTGTTGAAAGCCAAGTTTATGTTGAATCAGATTCCTCTCACATTGCAAGTAGAAGGGCAGACTCAGACTGCTCCTTCTTTTTGCTTTGCTTTTGAATTGATTTTATTAAACTGCCCATTGATTTTTTTTTTTTTTTTTTTTTTTTTCCCCCCCCTCCTTCCTCATCTCTGGAAAGGCATTTGTTTTGTCATAGCACCTGACATCCAAGGATCACAGTCCACAGAGAAAATCAAGATGGTGTGCGTGCACAGCCAGGGCAACCAAGAGAATTTTGCTGGCCAATACACCAAATATGCAGCAAATCTAAGAGCAGAGCTTGAGTCTCTTTACTGTTTTGTTTTGGGTTTTTTGGGTTTTTTTTCATTAAATCTCATTTTCTCACAGTGTGCCTGTGTAAAACCAGCAGCTTTTCCTCTGTCTGCAATCAGAAGGCCTGATGCTCCTTGTTCACACTAGAACTCTGTCCACACCAGGAAGTTGCTCCTGTTCTTCCTACCTATTCTGCTTGCCCCTTATTATTGAGCACCCTGTGATAGGCTAGGAAGGGCAGTGTACATATTCTTTGCTAGCTGATGGTTGCATAATTTTATTGTCAGAGTGCCCAGGAAATAAGTCTTTTAAAGACCCATATTGGCCTGAGAGCCCTGCTGAGGTTTGTCATTTTCCTTCAATATCTAGTCAGCTCTTCTGTTCCTGCAAGAGAATTGCCCTCAATAAACAACGTAGATTACCAGGAGAAAGGCAAGTTGTGTTGCAGCCACCTGGGACCCTGTATTTTATACCACCCAGATCCTGTGTGAGGCAAACACACATAGTCACTCCTCTTCTTTCCACCACCCTCCATTCTTCACAATATCACTAAGTGGTTGGAGCTGGGATTAGTGTCTAGGCTTGGGTAGACTTTTCTCTTTCTACTTGGTATTCTCTAATTGGGTATTTACAGTGGGCCTCTGAAGATGGTGGGGCTGCATTAAGTACAGCCGAGGGACAGAATTTAGCCTATAGAATCATTTCTTCCCAGCCCTGGTGTGTGAATGGGGAAGATAAGTGTCTGATTTGCACATCCCTGGAAGTTTTGTTCCTCATGGCAAATAAGTAAAAACTAATCTCAAAGTCACAGAGAGATAAGCAATGTGGACTCATGTACATACATTTATGATGAAACTTTTTTTATTCTTGTAGCAGAACGATCTATATAATTTGACTCTTAACTTCAATAGAGATTTTCTGTAGAAATGCAAATGTTCTATTGGAAGATCCCCTGGCGAGCCACAGCGATAGCTGTAGAGCTGAGACACATATCCTGCTTTGGCTGAGAACCTCAGTACTCTCTGGCATACAAGTGCCCTGCATCCTGAATCCTCTTTTGCTTGCTTTTTCTAGTGTGATGCAAAGTATACCCCCAGCCCTCTTCTCTTAATGCCACTGGCAAGGGATGTGCTGAAATGGATGCTGTCAGGGGTAGCTCTTTTGTAGTGTTCTCTGACTTGAGTCTGTGGGATAAGCACCCAGAGTACAAAAAGGGTGCTTTTTTGTACAGTTTTAGAAATCTGGAGTTATATTTAACAGGAAACAAAATCACAGCACACACTCTTTGGAACATACTTGGGTTGCTTTCCAAATAAGGCTTTTGATTTCTGGCAGGAAAATTAGGACTCTCTTATAACAACAGAAAATACAGATAGGCTAGAAGAAATGCTTTGCAAAATCCCAGCTCAGCTGAGGGTAGATGTGCCAGGAAAGACCAACCTTTTTGCTCCAGTCGTTTAAGGTGCAGTTTCCTCTCCCTTCCCCGAGAGTCCTGTGGTGAAGTGATTATGGAAAGCTTCTTAACCTCCTCAACCTTGCCTTCACATGGGTGAACACATGTTCCAAAAAAAACAAGCCCCAAACCTGCTCAGTATTAGTTTTATCTCTGTGCATGTTTGATGTTTTTGCTGGTCCCATTTCTGTGTCCTCCCTCAGACTGGTGATATGAGCTGCCAGTCTGATAAGCCGTGGAAACTACGCACTGCCCAATCCTTTACCCTTTCTGCCACCCTTTGGTGCTCTCTTTGGGAGGCTTCTTTTTCAGTTGTTCTAACAAGTCGTGAAATTGGGGTCTGTTGTGATGCTGCCAAAATATGGGTTGCTTGAGGGAGAGTGGTAGGTTAGTGTTTGTCAAGGGGTTGGGTACCTTCTTCTGTCTCCATTCCCCCCAGCTACCAAAAATTCCTACACCTGGCTTATAGAGGAGCTATTTTACACTCATCTCCATGACAAGTGTATTTTTAATTTATTTTTTAGTGTGAGATTGTATTTGTGGGCAAGTAAGTAGACAGAACAGGCATGAAGCAATCCCTGCAGACCCCTCTCTGTCCATACTCTGTAGCCCCATTGAAAGAAAGGTATGGGGTGGGACACAGATGGTCTGTATGCTCACGGGAGCAGGAGGTTGAAATAAGCCTCCTGGCACTCTCTAAATGTGCTTTTGTCCATGCACAGGACACTTCTGTACTTACTGAATGCGGGAGGAAAGGTGAGCTCTTCCTGCCATACACACGCCTCTTTCCTTGTGGAAGATCTTCCCCTAAGGAGAACAGCCTGTGACAGGTTTCCTTCAGCAGAAATCATTATTTGAGGGTGGCACACAGTGAGGTGCTCTAGGCCTTCCAGTAGCTTCTGGGACTGGCAGGCTTCCCTCCCACCACTTGCAGCTGCAAATAAAGGAAGAGCAACAGGCAGAGGGAGACTGCCTCTTAAGCAGACCTGGAGAAGAAGCTGTGATAGAAGCCAGAAATCCACAATAACCTGGCAACCCGTGGCTGCTGCAGCACTATACAGAGAGAGCAGGAGAGGGCCATGCGGTTATCCCAGAGGGACAAGGTAGCATGTCCCCACAGAGGGCCCCTGCTGAACCAGATAATGAGGTGGAGTTGAGGGAGAACGATGTTGGTGCCTTGGTAAGATGCTGTAGGCTGGAGGTTGTGATGCTTCTCTGGTTCCCTGGCACAGGGGATCGTGGTACTTAACTCATGTTAGAGTTAATTGGAAGTTAGAGTGTTGGAAGGAGCCTGCCTGTTTTGTGCTGGGGAGATAAACACCAGGAAGCAAAAGCACCAGAAAAGCATCCTGCACCTTAAGCAAGGTTCAGAGTCCCAGGCTCTGAGTCCCAAATGACAACACCCTGCGCTGCAGCTGCTGCCCAAAGTTTGGAGGTGCTGAGGTTTGCCCAGGTCCCTGGAGCTCTGCTTTTGCATGAGCCATCAATGCCTTGGTGGGCACCAGCCTGCTTGTGTGCCTTACGGATGCTTGTGGCATCCAAAGGCCAGGCAGTTTGTGTTGGAGCAGCCAGAGCCAGCTCCTGGAGCTTATATGACTTGGCAGCAGTGGTCGCTGCCTTTCTGTAGGGACCCCCATGCTTGGAGCGGGATTCCTGCATCCTCACAGAGATAACAGGCTTTCTGAGGAGAGGCTGGGGTGGGGGAGATAGATCACAGAGGTGCCTGGGCATGGTGTCAATTCTTGACGATTGTTCTTCTCTGTTTAGCAGACTTCCTGATTTCACCCACACGTGTCTTTATTTATAGTTATAAATTGTTTGTGTCAAAAAATTCAAGTGCTTTGGTGATGTCCTCCCAGCCATAAGATAAAAAGAGGAGAAATTGAGAAATCTACTCTTGTTTATTAATAAGTAATAATTTTACTAAAGGCTAAATACCATCCATGTTTCCATAAATACAGTGCATGAAATCTCTAAAATTTACTGTGTGTAATCAAAAGCAGTTATCCCAAAGACCTCAAATTTTTGTGGTCAGAGCTCCACAGAGCAGCTTCTTTAGTTTTGTTTGCTAGGGTCTGGGAGTGCTCTCTCAAGGTGGGAATGAGAAAACCAGTCATTAAGTGTAAATTAGGAATTATGAGAAAGATTAATGCTGTGTAGGAAAATGAGCTAACACAAAAATCAGTTCAAATTCGATGTATTTTTACAGTGATGGGACAGGGTTTTTTCCTTGGTTCCCTGAGAGTGCGGAGCTAATAATTAAAAACATCTATATTGCACAAACTAATAAACATCCTCTATGCAGGAAAGGAGGGTATTGTGCTTGCTGCCTTGCCTTTCCCCTCCTCTCTTCCCCATTTCCAAATTAGAGACTGGAATAAGAAGAGGGTTGTTTTTTTTTTTTTTTTTTACTTTTCTATGTGAGAGGGGGTGTGTTGTGGTTTTGGGGATTTTATGTGATTTTGTTTGTTTTTCTTTTTTTCCCTATTCTTGCTCTTACCTTGCCCTTTCTGCCTGCCTGCAGCCTCACTTCAGGTAGCTGCTGCTCTGTCACGGTCTGTGTAGGAGGAGGCGGATCAAGGGGCCACCTGGGGCCTCGCGGTCTCTCTCCACTCGCGGGACCGGCCAAGAGCCCCAGGTGTTTGCTCTCTCCGGTGCCAGCCGTGGTTTTTAGGCTGATCAGAGCCCTCATGAGCCACTGCTCGCTAACCCTGCGTTAAACCGGGCTTGACCAAAGTGGGTAATCCGGAGCTCTGGGGCCGTCGCGGGGCTGGGTAAGAGCCCGCGGGCGGTTCGGTGCTACAGCAGCCCCAGCCCTCTCTGCCGCTGGGGGGAATCCGCAGGGAAGGTGGAAAGGGCCTGTACCGCGAGTATCAGCCGGGGAGCAGGCGGCGGCGCGGTCCCGAGGCGCGCAGAGCGAGCGGTAGCCACCCGCGACTCGCTTCCCTCGCCGTGCACCCCGCGGGCCGGGCCGGCCGGCGGGAGTGAGGCCGCCAGCAGAGCCGCAGGCTCCGGGGCCGTTCGNCGGGCGCCGCGCTGTTCTCCCAGGAGCGCTCCGTTTCTCCAGAAGGGCGGGCGAGCGGGCACCGGCCGGAGTGAGTCACGGGGGACGGGGGGCGGCCCCTCCGCCGCGGCCGCGGCGCCGACGTGGAGGCTGGCGGGGCGGCCCGGCCCGAGGCGGCCTCGCATCCTCCCCAGGGCACCGACGTGTCGGCGCTGCCTGGAAACTCCGCGCTAACTTCCCGCCGGCCGGGCCGGCAGGGCAAAGTCCGGCGAGGGAGGGTATCCGGCGGCGGGAGGTGGGGAAAAGTCTGGCCCCGCGGCGCGGCCTCGGACGGTGGTGGCATGGCTGTGCCGGCCGGCAGCAGCTGCCTCGTATCGCCGGCATATGGAGCCGGGCCGATGGGGAGGCCGGGCCCCGCGGCTGCGTGGGGAGGGGGCGGCCCGGCCGGGCCGAGGCGCAGCGTGACTCCCGTCGTCGGTTGGAGACGGTTAGCGGCGCAGGCCGAGGCGGCTCCACGCCGTTCCCGGCGTTCGTAGGGTTTGATTCCGATACGAGTCAAAGCAGCCGGCGGCGAGCGTTCGTCCAGTGTTGGTCAGCCCGCGGAGCGCCGGCGGCGGGCAGCCCAGCCTGCCGCGGGGCCGAGCGCTCCGCTCCTGCCGTGGCTATAGAGGGACGAGCGCCCTGGCCCCGCTTCCTGGCCACCGTCGGCGGGAGGAGGTGCCACCGCCGGGCCCGGCGGCCGCGGAACCGCACTCGAGGTTGTCACTGGGCCCCGCGGGAGCGCCTGTCCCCCGCTCACCTGATGCGGCCGCCCCCGGCCTGCAACCCGCAGGGCCGCGGCGGGTTGGGGCTGCTGGGGCTGGGACTGCAGCTGCCCCGTGGCACTGGCCGCGCCCCGGCCCCGTTCCCGCACGGTCCTGGTGCGCTGGGCGCGCCCCCGCCGCCCCCTCCCGCTCGGCCCCGCGGGGGGCGCGGTGACAGCGGGGCCCGCCGGGCCCTTTA
>VZRV01005197.1:344357-436205 GCA_013398115.1 Falcunculus frontatus
CGGGCCCGCGGGGCCTGGCGGCTCCCCCGCCCCTCGGCCGGGCACCGCGGGGCCAAGCGGAGGGGCGGCCCCGTGCCGCTGCCCCGGGGGTCACGGTGGCGGTGCAGGCCTGGGTAGGCTCCGGGCGCAGACAGCCCCGCGCGGGAGGCTCTCCCGGGCCGATGGCCCTCTCGGAGCGCGGCCGTGGAACCCCTCTCCCAGCCCTGCTGAGAGGCACTATCTGTGCCTGCCCCGCTGGGTCGGCCAGCAGGACGCGGCCGGGTGCACGTCCTCGGTGGCGGGGCCGCCACAGGGCTCCTCCTGTCCGGGGCCAGACGTGGTGGCGGGGCCGGCGCTAGTGGAGGAGTAAACATGGGGGATGGGTCAGGGCTGCCCGCGGCCAGGGCTGTGGTCGTGTTGCACTCTATGATGTACTAAGTCGGGAATCGCTACGAAGGGAGACTGCATTCTGCCACACAGCAGCTGTCTGTCAGCGTGATTCCCCCAAAACAGGGGCCTGGGCCTCCAATCTCTAAGGAAGCCCGTAGGGTTTCAGAAAGCAAGTATTTTCATCTGTGTCCACTCATCAACCAAGAGATTGCCCTGTCCTGCATGCACGTTTGGCAGAGGGCAGTGCCTACCACAACCAGCCCAGTCCTATTGCTGTGTGCAGTTCTCACTGCATGGGATTAACACAGTGACAACGTTTTTATTAAATATACTTTTAAATAACATGTAGCTGGCATTTCTGTCCGCAAGAGTTGATTGTATTGGCAGTGTAGCTCATGACTTTGCCTTTGTTTCTCTTCATACAAATGTTTCCCGTGTGATTAGGTCTGGCCCTTGCTGGAGGTAATTTTTAGGATTATTTCATTCTCTTTATTGAGGTGTGCTCTAGACTTCTGTAACTTCTTTTGGTGCACAAGGCCAGCACTACAGGCAGCGTATCAACCAGGCAGTTTGGAACCTGTTGACCCAGTCAGCTGCACACTGGCGTGACGTAGCTGTAACCTTAGTTTCAACACCGAAGTGGGAAGCCAAGGAGGTGTAAGATCCAAATGCAGTGCTTGAGCTGCTGGTTTTGACATTATGTTTAAAATACCATTCTAATGGTTGCCTCTGATTTTGGCCGGAGATGAATCCCCGAGGCCTACAATATACCAGATGCTTGGGATTGCTGGAGATGAGGAGTATTTGTTCTTAGCTTCTTGTATGGGTGACGAAGCAGAAATTCATATGGATAAACACTGCCCTTTGATTTCTCACTGAATGTCTGGCTGTTCTCTGAGGTGGAGGCTGCAAGGAAGATCTCTGCAGCTGGTGTGTACACAGTGAAACCAGCAGCTGTGCCTTGAGGTTGTGGCTTTCAAGTAGGTGCTATATTGGGTGTCATACACTGATTTCTTATCCTTACCCTCCTCCTCTAAGGAGCAGAATACATGCAAAATCAACCAGGTGGTGTTTTCTGGAGAAATTAGAGTTATAAGCACATCTGTGCCATTATCAAGGCTCCAGCCAGAGCCAGAGTTTGACAGCTGTTTGTGATGTCTAGGATGCTTCTCCCTCCTGCTCTCGTTTGGAGCTTGCCATTAGGTGGTGGCACCCTCGTTAGCGACCCAACAGGCTGGAGGAGCTGCCACGGAGTCTGCAGGCCTTGCCGAGACAGTCTGGAACAGGTGCCATGGCACTAACTTGCTTTCCTTGGATCTGCAGCAGCTTGAGCCATGCAGGCGTGTGCCATGGACACATAACCACGTGTTACAGCGTGGCGTAACCCTGGACAGCAAGGAGATTTCTCCACGATCAGGTTACTAGCCACCCTTTCTGTACACCAGCAAATGCCTTGCAGAGATCTGCATTGCTGCAGCAGCTGTACTTCAGCAGCATGACTGGCTGTCCTGATACCTGCTGCCTCATTCCAGGATTAATTGCAACATTAGCTCTATTGCTCTGACAGCACAGTTTGTGCTGCCTTCTGCTGTAAAAGGCATGTTGAAGTAGGGGAAAACAACAGCCTTGGCTGAGGTGCAGATCAGGCCTGTATGACTCTGTTGCATCACTGCTCTCCCTGTTCTTCCCTCCTTTCCTTCTGCCACCATCAGCTTCCCTTACTGCATCATAGCTCTAGCATGATGTGAGACACCCCATCAGCAACACTGCCTTTTCAGGAGTGGCACTGGTTTGGGTAGCCTTGTCTAGCACAATGGAAGGTCAGAGATGGCAACTGTCACTTTCCTGAAAAGTGATCAAATTTGCTGTACAGAAGATGGTCCAAGCAGCACTGCAGGGTGTGTGTGGGAGAGGGACCTCTTGTCCCATGAGCAGGCAGAGGCACTGGATTTTAGGAGAGTGCAAGCTCTGCAGAAGCACACAGAACAGCTCTGGGTGTGGATGCTGTACAACTGACAGAGTGTGTACTGTACTGGCTTTTACATTTTCACCTGTGTTCCTAAACAGTTTTTCAGTAAATCTGCAAATCCGGATTCAGGAGATGGAAAGTCCTTCCCAGCAGTGTATTTTTCTTTCTGGTTCTGTCTTGCATACATGTTTAAAATAGTCCATATAAACCAGTGTGAATTGTCTTCTTCCAGCTTTCAGATTTAGGCCTGGAGACAGAATTTAGTGCCTGGTGCATGATCTTATTGCAATAAAAACTGCAGAGCTGGGCTGCCCAACAGCTGAGTGTGGAGAGCCCTGAGTGTTTGCCTTAGTTTGTGAGGATGTCTGCGTTGATTCACCCAAGCTCCACTGAACTACATTCCTAACTTGTGACTGATGGCAGTGTTGTTGGCAGGTTTTCAGGTTGTTAGTCTCTTCTGACTAGAGAAGGTCTTGCTTGCAAGCCTGAAATTTCATGTCTTGAACATCTGTTATTAATTGACTGTATTTTTGCCTGATATTAGATGGCTACTCTTGTAGCCAGTGTGATGAAAGAGTAACTACTCTAGACTTCCTGCTGTGAAGTTTGAGTAGATGTGGCACTGCCTGCAGAGCTAGCAAAACATGACAGGTGTCATACAGGGGGAAATGCAACTGGGTATGAGAGTGTTTTGGATAAGGTGCAACTTTGAAATGTACAGGTGGTGCTCTGTGGAAAGTTACAGTAACAGGGGTGTCACGGCTTTCTGTTGTCTTGGACCTAATTTATTTATTTTATTTTTTTTTTCTATAAAGCAAAAGCTGGCAGGCTGACAAACAGGCAGCTTACAGGACGGACTCTCTGGCTACTGACCATTTAGCTGGTAAGTTCTTATTTTGGGAGAGCCAAAGATCTTGCTGTTGCTGAGCTTGCTAGACAAAGTGGTTTTCTGAATGTCTCCCTAAGTCGAGCACCTAAGTAAGTTTCTCAGGAAGAGGTAGTTTCCTGGGTCCTTTCTCTTTTCTCTCCAGGGATACACAGTGGTCTTGGACTGACTATCTAGATGTTCACATACTCATTTAAAAATTGCACACCATTAATAGTTAATAGATTAATTAGACCGTACTTCAGATTAATTAGAATATGCTTTAAAAATTTGTGGTGTCCCCCTTTCCAGTGACCTTCTTAGGTTACACATCCTCTGCCTTATTGGGGAGGAGCTCTGGTTTTGGTGATGACTGCGTAGGGAGGAAATATCCACTCTGAGTTCCTGTCTGGTTCATCAAGGAAATTGGGTACTGTGGGTGCTTTTCAAGAGGATGACTGGAAGAGTGCTTAGTAACAGTTACTTTGTCTTCCTGGAGTGACTTTGTGCATCCTGAGTGGTGTTGGTAATAGTGTTGCCACCTCCATCTCTTCCAGTGGCATACCCGGATTGTGTGTGGGTGGGAAGTCGACAATGAGCTCCGTGGCAGTTTTGACCCAGGAGAGCTTTGCTGAACACCGCAGCGGCCTGGCCCAGCAGCAAGTGAAAGGTGAGCAAACACAGCTGAGTTCCTGTGATGTGCCTCTAGATCCAGACTGCACAGGCAAGGATCCTTGCTCTCACCCGAGCTCACTCCATGTGTCTGGTTCCCCAGAAATGTGCATTCTCCATTCCTGATTTAGTGTTTTGCTAGACTCTAGCTTTCCACCCCCAGCAGCACAGTGGTGGTGCTGCACAGTGCAGGGCTGTGAGGAGACAGGCCTGAACACTTCAGAGAGTTCTGGCTAGCAGTGCTGTCAGCCCTGGGATGGGGCGTATGCAAAAGTGGGGCACTGAGCTACACGAGAGTCTCATGGATCAGTGTGCTGGGCTGTCATTTGCACCCTTTGCTCAGCCAGGTGCTGGGGGTGATCACTAACCCTATGAACTGACTCAGTGATGGGTTTTGGCATCCATCCCCAGTTGTGAACTGCCCCATTTGGTATGGCCCAGTGCACAACTGAGTCGAACATGATGTGCACGCTTTCTCTAGACTTTGCCCTAACTATAGCCCTTCTCTCTGCCTTTTTCCTGGGCTTATGTTTGTCTTATCCTTTTCTGACCTACACCCTTGCTCTGGTCCTTCCACTTCTTTCTGCTCAGCCTGTTTTCCCCTAATTGAACCCCTGTTGACAAAGTTGGCAATAAGGTGCTGTTTGCTGCCACCGTTCACTTGCATGTTCACTCCCTGCACCCACTGTGCCAGCTCAGACAAGGCTGGTGGTTTGTGGCATTCGCTGCAGTCTGTGCTATGCTGATGTCAGTCGTGCTCCAGACTTGGCAGCCCCGTAGGCATAGCTGTAATAGGATTAATAGCAGGGCACAAGGCTTTTGCTCCCCCTTGTTAGTGGTGCCTAATTGCAATTGCACTGCCTGTGAACAGGGGCATTTCTGCGGGCAAAGTGACTCATTTACCATATTTGCTTTACCCCAGTTACAGCTTTAAACTCTGAAGAAGAGAATGATCCTCCAACCTACAAGGAAGCCTTCCCTCCACTCCCTGAGAAAGCACCATGTTTGGAAGCTGCCCAGGAACCTGCTGGTCCCTGGAGCAAAATTCGACCAATAAAGGCTTCTGTCATCACTCAGGTTGGTGGGAGTGGATGTCTTATCTCCTGTCTTTTCCCCGCTCCCAAAAGTAGGTGAAGTGAAGCATTCCTGAGTATGAAATCCTTGTTATGCCAGCCTCTTTGTTGTGTTTTACCCTGGTCCTACAGCTGAGAGCTAGGACTGCTCTGGAGGGGAGGGATGTGTTGGAAAACTGTCCAGAAAGAGCTCTGCATCTCTGTTCCACAAATAGCTGATGCAGGCCTGAAGGATTGCAGAATTCCTGTAGTGAGTGCTAATCCCCCTTTAGGAAGACTCCTAGTGTGGGACAGACTGCCTGCTGCAGTGCTCCTGCCCTTTGCTGGGCACAGCTGGTTGATGCACTGCACAAACCTGGGAGGTCAGCCTGCCACTAAAGTCCTGTATGGGCCTGAGAGAGAGAGGAACTGTCAGGCAGAAGCACACTGACAGCTTGCTGTGCCCTTTTGTCTGTCTGTGGCTGAGCAGGTGTTTCATGTGCCGCTGGAGGAGAGGAAATACAAGGACATGAATCAGTTTGGAGAAGGCGAGCAGGCCAAGATCTGCCTTGACATCATGCAGAAGACAGGAGCTCACCTGGAGCTGTCTCTCGCAAAGGACCAGGGCCTTTCCATCATGGTCTCTGGCAAGCTGGAAGCAGTCATGAAGGCTCGGAAGGAAATTGTTGCTCGACTGCAGACTCAGGTGAGGGCAGCTAACTGTTTCTCACTTGATCCTTGCTCTTCCCCAAGACTCCCAAATGCTTTGAGACCCTTGGGTGTGTGTGCTTATAAGCCAAAGAGGTGTTATTAGATGACTAATTCGGCTTTGCCATGTATTTTCAAAGCATGCAATTGGCAATTTGGAATGGAAATGAGGCTTAAAATAGGGTTCAAAGCTAATTACAGGTCATGGTGTTGCATGAAGGGTGGAGTCTTCAATCTGTGACTTTGTGCTGAGGTGCTGGTGCTGGCAGGGTACAGGCCCCTCACACAAAATTCGTAATGTGTGAGAACGGAACGGTGCTTTCTGTGAAGTGCTTCAGAGAAGAATGTGGAGGGATGAGAGAAAGAAAAGTAGAGAAGAGGGTGTTCTGCCAAATGCTGAAAGCTTCAGGTCGGGGTTCTGCGTTGTGTAACTTGAGCCCCACTGGTAAGTAATTGCAGACTCCTTGTTTCAGTTGCTTCTCCTTTCAGTCCTCTGAATTTTGATTTCTTACCTTCAGGTTCTTGAGTTCATTATCAAAATGATAATTCTTGTTAAGATATATCACAGCCATGTGTCATGGTGTGTTTTAAAGTGTAATGTCCAAGGTAGTTAATGCAGTAGTTAATACCATGTCTGCTCAGTGCTGTTCAGCCTGTGTGTCATACCCTGCCAGAGGGAAGAAAAAGGAACAAACCCTACATAATGTGCATCTGAAAAAATAGTTTAGGTTGTACTACCACAGATCCATACTCCACTGTCCTCAAATATGCCTCCTAATTTGCCCCAGATCTGAAAGGTGTGTCTTGTATTGCAACTTCTCTTAGGCTTGACTGGCATCAGTATGTGGACAGAAGGTTGAAGAGTCACACCAAGTGATCTATTTTTTATTTGATTTATTTCTTTTTTCATCGTAGCTTGAATTGTAAGTGTCTAGCTAGTTAGTAGTTACATATTCACAGGGATCAAGAGCATAGTAGCAATCCTAAGCTATCAGGTCAGTAAAAACTCATTGAGAAGGGAAGAAGTCAGGAATCCCTGGTACAAACTAGCCCTCTAATGCTAGATTGAGAGAAGCTCTGAGTACCTCTTTTTCAAGAGGAGCCATCTAGAAGCAGTCCCTGAAGCAGCATGTGCTGCATTAAAGACACCTTAGCACTCAGTTGTGATAAGCATATTTGAGCTGTCTGCCTGCTGGAATAAGTTTCTGGTGTTGAATTTCAGTTTCCTAGGAGTCAGACTATGTCTTCTTCTCTGTAGCCTTGGCAGCAGATATCAGAGTTCAGATAAACTCTGTCCCAGAGCTGTCATCCCAGGTGCTCTCTGGTGCTGAGAGACTGTGAGACAGTGGAGCATAGACACCTCCTCATCTGTGCCTGAAGGCCTTTGCTTATTCAGAGTACTGCTCCAGGGCAAACAGAAGGCTTTTGAGGGAATAGTGGGGTTTAGACTCCTGGAATAGAGGCACCATAGATCAACTCCTCTGGTGTAGTATCAGTCTTTGGACAGGATGTGCTAGAAGACATTGTGTTTGCTCCTCAGTTGTGCCACTAAGCAGCATCTGAGAAACTTTTCCTGTGAAGGCAAGGGCTCTCATAGATGCTTGGCCTTTGTGTTGCAGGCTTCAGCGACAGTTGCCATCCCCAAGGAGCACCACCGTTTTGTCATTGGAAAGAATGGTGAGAAGCTGCAGGACCTGGAGCTCAAAACTGCAACCAAAATCCAGATCCCCCGCCCAGATGACCCCAGCAACCAGATCAAGATCACTGGCACTAAAGAAGGGATTGAAAAGGCCCGACACGAGATCCTGCTTATCTCTGCTGAGCAGGTACTTCAGTGCTGTGGTCTCTCTCATGTCATTATCTGAACGGCCATTTTGGTTCTCCATGGTATATTAGATGTTTGTAGCCACCATGGCCACAGTCAGTGATAGCACTGTTGGTCTCGAGGGAGGTGGATACCCTTCCACTGGCTGTTTGAGCACTGCTTCCAGGTTCTGCACCTTCTGGTGCACCCTTTTGTCCGTCTCTAAAGTCAGATAAGCACTTTTTGTATTTTGAAGTGAACCATATTAGATGCCAGCTGAGATAAGAGGAGATTATAGAGGTGAATATCATAAATTTGGAACAGCAATCTTTATAGATGGAAAGGGATGGAGCCTGCAAACTGGAAAGGGTGCTTGGGCTAGAGTGTCAAGCAAGATAGCACTGGGAATTCAGCTGTATGTGGCAGAGATGGTAATATCGACAGCAGTTTCCGCTGAGAACTGTTCTGGATTCTTCTAGGATAAGCGTGCCGTGGAGCGGCTGGATGTGGAGAAGGTGTACCATCCCTTCATTGCTGGCCCTTACAACAAGCTGGTGAGTGAGCTCATGCAGGAGACAGGGACACGCATCAACATTCCTCCGCCCAGCGTTAACAAGACAGAGATAGTCTTCACAGGGGAAAAGGAACAGCTAGCCCAGGCTGTGGCTCGTGTTAAGAAGATCTATGAGGAGAAGGTATGGATGGTCCCTAGAGCTTCCCATCTTCCCCCCACCTGCTCACAGCCCCTCTTCCCTTCTTGTTCTACTTTTGTGCGTCCCTCAGTTGCATACTCCTTTGCTCAGCAGCCCTTGCAGTACATGGACCTGGGTCTTACCATTTCCTTGCTCAGCAGAGTGGGACTTGGGGTGATTCTACCGGGGAGGTGACAGATCTCCTGCTTTTTTGTGTAATGGAAATTAGCAGACCACAAAGACCTCTCTGGGTGCGTGTTTTCACAGGTGCTGCACAGGAAGGAGGGAAGTGTGAAGGCTACAGTGTGGCCAACAGTATCAAAGTTGTTACATGAGTAGAAGTTGCTGAAGAGTAAATTTCACTTCAGTTTATTTTCCACTGCCAGCGTCACTGTGAATATCCTTGTTGTGGGCTGTTGGTCTGTTTTCCCTCATGGTTGCGTCTGTATTTGTACCAGTCTGAGTTTCAACACAGATAATCAGCTTATAGCGTGGTGTTGCATTACAGCACTGCCTAGGGACAGCTGGGCATTGTGCAAGGGCAGGGGTGTGTATGTGGTCTTTTCCATGTCATGTCCCAGGGAGCTTAAACAGAAATTTTGTATTTCACCTGTAAATTTTTTGAGAATAGGGCTTTCTGTAGTTAGGGTCCCAGAGATGGCTAGGGTACTGCAGAACTCCTGTGCTCACCTTTGCTTTGATCTTTCCTGGGTGCTGAGCTTCACTGCATCTTGTGTCTCTTCCTTTCACTTTTGTCCTTCCCTGCTCCCTTGTGATTGATGCTCCAGTGCCTCTGCTCCTACAGAAAAAGAAGACTACTACCATCGCTGTGGAGGTGAAGAAGTCCCAGCACAAGTATGTCATCGGCCCCAAGGGTAATTCCCTGCAGGAGATCTTGGAGAAAACTGGAGTCTCTGTCGAGATCCCACCCACTGACAGTAGCTCGGAGACGGTGATACTGCGAGGCGAGCCTGAAAAGCTTGGGCAAGCATTGACTGAAGTCTATGCAAAGGTACTGACCAGATGGGCCAGGCCTCCTTTGAAAGCCCCACGAAGATACATCCCTGGGCACTGACAGGTGGAGGGGGGTGGCCTCTGTCAGGCTGTCAGAGATGCAGCTTAGAACTCAATAACGAGGGTGCAGCATGGGAATTGGAAGGGAATTTTTGTGAAGGCCTCTTCCAGTCTGTCCATCCAACAGCTTCTCTGTCTCTCAGGCCAACAGTTTTACCGTCTCCTCGGTCTCAGCCCCCTCTTGGCTTCATCGTTTCATCATTGGAAAGAAAGGACAAAACCTGGCCAAAATAACTCAGCAGATGCCAAAGGTATGGATGAGCTATTAGCTTAGCACTAGTTGAAGTAGAATATGGTTTAATCCAGCTCACTCTTGGTAGAGAGAGAAATGTATTCTGGCATGGATAAAACCAGGGAGGAAATGACACAGATCTTATAATATTCAGGGGAACTACCAAATTCTACTGCCTTGAACACTTCCCATCCTATGTTACTTTCAAGGGTTGAGTCCTTCAAAGGAAGCTTTATGTGTTACTCTTTGGAGAAGTGATGTAGTAGATGAGCTGGAAATGCTGACTTCAGTGAGGCTTCTCCCTGGTGAGTTAGATGGTATCTGGAGAAAGGTTAGGTGAGGAACTTCTCCAAAGCCCTTGCAGACTCCAGGACAACACCAAAACCTTATGCTCTAGACACTGTGATGTGGCCAAAATTGTAAGTTGCCTACTCGTGAAACCATGTGTACCCTTAGTGGTAGGGATTGGTGGTGTAGGCCTGAGTAACAGCATTGACCTGGCTTGTGTCTTGGAAAATTCTTACTGGTTTCCTTGTCTTGTGACTCAAGGTTCACATCGAATTCACTGAAGGAGAAGACAAAATCACTTTGGAAGGACCTACAGAAGATGTGAATGTGGCTCAGGAACAGATTGAAGTCATGGTCAAGGATCTGGTAAGTTGGTGGTACTAGTTCTGGTATATATGAAGAAAGTGGGGAAAGGTGGAGCAACAGAGCAGAGATGAAGTGTAGCTCACATCTGTGGGTATCTTCACAGGCTTAACAGAACTTGCAGAAGGCAAGTTGTGTGGCAGATGAACAAAAACCTTGGTTATGAAGCTTTTCTTAAAAAATCACCAGCACATCTTAAGTCTTTTGATGGAGAGATGGAAAGATTCTCTTTCAGTCACAGCTGGAGAGGCATTTAAGTCCCTTTAAATTTTTCACAAGCATGAAAAATTTGCTCTCAGCAAATGCTCTCAGCTCAAAGCAGAGGGGTGTTCTGCTCTGCTCACTAGAAGGAGGAGTGCTTGTAGCTGGCAGCTGGAGGCAGTGCCTGCACTGGCAGTGGGCACAGGCAGCAGCAGAGGGGGCCTGCCCTGCCTAGCCCTGTACAATTCTTTATAGATCAACCGGATGGATTATGCAGAAATCAACGTTGACCACAAATTCCACCGACACCTCATTGGCAAGAACGGAGCTAACAGTAAGTGGAGTGCCTTTCTTATCCTTCCTGTGCCCAGACTCTCTGTGATTAGTTGATCATATCATGGCTCTGCAGCTCAACTAGGGTGCTGCCTCCATTACATTGCCTCTGCCCTTCTGGAGTGAAGTTGGCACAAGGAGATAAATGGGCAGTGCGGCCTTGGGATGGCTTTAATGTGTTGGAAATGTCTTGGAAGGTTGAACAGATTACTTTGCCATGTCCTGGCAGAATTTTTGTATTTTGGCAAAGTTGGAGAGTTGTCTTTTTTCTTGTTTTCAAGAAAGGCCTATGCAAATTTCATTTTAGAACTCAGTTGGGGGGGGTAGAAATCTGCATGGTGAGTTTCTCCCCAAAAAAGAATTTGGGATTAGAAATGAGTAAGTGTCTTCTAGTCTAAATATGGTGCTTTTTGGGGAAGAAACAGATACCTCACTCTGGCAAGTGAACTATTGGCTCTAGATGCCATAGTGTTTAATTGTACAGATTCCTGTGTAGCACTGATCTGCTCTTGCTGAACCCTAGCGTGAAGAGGCCCTTTCCCCTGATTCAACTCCACCCCTCTGGCCTTTCCTCAGAGGCTGATGTACTTCTTGAACAGCCTCTAGTCAAGGTGTCTTTGCTTCCAAATCTTGGCCGAGCAGAGTGTGTCACCACAGCCCTTGCCTTGCAGTTAACAGGATTAAGGACCTCTACAAGGTGTCTGTGCGCATTCCCCCGGACAATGAGAAGAGCAACCTGATCAGAATTGAAGGAGACCCACAGGGGGTCCAACAGGCCAAGAAAGAGCTGCTGGAACTCGCTTCCCGTATGGTTAGTGGGATATGATGCCTGGGAGGCCACAGGGTTTGAGCTCTTGTGTTCCCTAGTAACCTTCCTGTGGAGGTGTGTCCCCCTTGCCCACTGAGCACTTGGATCTCATGACAAGTGCAAGTTCCTCTATTCCCTTGGATCCCCTTCTCTGTCAACCTGGAGTGAATTATCTCTGGAGGAAAAACACTGGTGACAAGTAAGCTGTCAGGCAGCAAACTGGTAATTACAAGTATGTGGCTCTCCTGCTGAATACTCCGTGTAAACTCTATTCTCCACAGGAAAATGAACGCACCAAGGACCTAATCATTGAACAGAAATTCCACCGGACCATCATTGGGCAGAAGGGTGAGCGGATCCGGGAAATCCGGGAGAAATTCCCAGAGGTAAGGCTTTCTAGGAGATGAGGAATTCAGAGGGCATATTTCCTACTTTGGTAATAGACACATGGTCACTAAAGTAATAAATGTAGTGTGTGTGTAAGTATGAGAAATATCTTAACTGATATGTGTCTGCTTGTACATCTAATGTGTATGAGAAAATGGTTCTTCTGGCCAGAGGCTGCTGACATGGTTACCCACTTCCGAAAGGGAAAGGGAATGTGCAGGATCTCCCCAACCTTGGCACATGTCTGACATGACAGTGCTTGCATTTGTTTGAGTTGACTCTAAGTGACCATTTCCTGCAGGTTATCATCAACTTCCCAGACCCTGCACACAAGAGTGACATTGTCCAACTCAGAGGTCCCAAAAACGAGGTGGAGAA
Organism: Falcunculus frontatus; assembly: GCA_013398115.1. NCBI lineage: Eukaryota > Metazoa > Chordata > Aves > Passeriformes > Falcunculus > Falcunculus frontatus. Next base: position 356,553 of record VZRV01005197.1, read on the forward strand.
GTGCACCAAGTACATGCAAAAGATGGTGGCAGACCTGGTAAGGGAGACTTCTATCTGCTGTTCTCTCTTCCATGCCTGGATAACTCTGGAAAACAGCGGAGCTGTAGTGCTTGGCTAGGGCTGACACCCCTCAGGATGAGGGAACTGTGGACATTGTTCTATCTGTATGGGGGCAGGAAGGTAATACCTGTTATTTAAGGGCTATAGGAGAAGGTACATGTCTTTGCTTATTCTTGGAAGTGTCCCATATAGAGAAATCTTGGGTCTAAGCCTGTTTTCAAAAGCTTGTATATCAAGTTCCTGGGATGGGGCCTCACTTACCACGATGGTGTAATCTTCAAATCTCCCTTCCTTTCTCTCTTAGGTTGAAAACAGCTTTTCTATTTCTGTTCCCATCTTCAAACAATTCCACAAGAACATCATAGGGAAAGGAGGTGCCAACATCAAGAAGGTGAGATATCTTTCCTGTCTTCACTGCTCATTATGGTGACTGCCTGCAGCGAAATCTCATTCACTGCTCTCCCCTGCTCATTGGTAATGTAAAATAAAACCTCCAAGGCCTTTTTTCTGATGTGGGGCACTTCTCAAATGATTTTGCTGGGATTTTTTTTTTGTGGCAGATCCGTGAAGAAAGCAACACCAAAATAGATCTCCCAGCTGAGAACAGCAACTCTGAGACAATTGTTATCACAGGCAAAAGAGCAAACTGTGAGGCTGCTCGCCACAGAATTTTGGCTATCCAAAAGGAACTGGTGAGTGAAAAAACTGGCCTGTGGCAGATTAGGGACTTGAAAACATAAATATAGGAGTTATGGGAGATATAAATATAGAAGTGCTTGTAGTGAGGCATGGCAGGGGGGAGACAAATATGGATGTCAGTCTGTTCTTGACTCTTCAACTGAAGTTTGTGGCTGCTCATGTGTTAGGAGTGGCCAGTCTCAATTCCCTCTGGTCAGGCATTTCTCACACTCAACTCTGCAAAGCTCCTGACAATGTGGGAATTAGAGGGCAAGCAGAGTCTGTGCAAACACATTGCTACAGCTTGACTAACACCCCATACTGTCCTCACTTAGGCCAACATCACAGAGGTGGAGGTCTCTATTCCTTCCAAACTCCACAATTCCCTCATTGGCGCCAAAGGCCGCTTCATCCGCTCCATCATGGAAGAGTGTGGTGGAGTCCACATCCACTTCCCCACGGAGGGCTCTGGCAGTGACACTGTGACCATCAGGGGCCCAGCCCAGGATGTGGAGAAAGCCAAGAAACAGCTGCTACATCTGGCAGAGGAGAAGGTGAGCCTTGTCTTACAGGGGAAGGAGCAGGTTGGTTTGGCCAGCTGTTACTTTTTGGGGATTGAAGTGATTCCCTCTGTCTGCATGGAAGCCATTGGCATCAGTCAAACAAATCCTCTTTTGAGGGATTTGAGTACAGTTTGGATGATTAAAAGAAAGCTGTACTTCTATCCTTGTGACAATGAGTTCTTCTCTCATGAGTAGAAGAACTGTCTGTAATGCATCTCTGCCCAGGCTGATGACATACTGAGAGTTAAGGTTCCCTGCTTCTGTGGTTTGAATGCTCTTGGGTATCCACACTTCTCTGAAACAGTTTACTCTGCAGATCTCCTTTTTTCTTAATCTCTGAATTTCAGCTCCAGTCTTCCATTTCACTGTATAAATTCAGATTTGAGAGCTTTTGGTTATAAGACCTTGCTCTGAGTTGTGGCTGACTGACTGGTCATTTTAATAGCAAGCTTTCTAGGGTCAGCATGTGAACATGTTCTCCCTGGGAATTGGCCTCTGGGGCCTGGCTTGCAGCAGTCAGTTAGCAAATGATTGTGTTGCCTTTTGTGCTGTTCAGACCCTTCTCCCAGGGAAGTCTCTGCTCACATTCTCATTGCTCATGCTGAGTGTACAGTTAGTTTTTTGGCCCTGAGAACATCTTTAGGGTAGTGTTTTTAATTTAAGACATTGTATACCTTTTTTAGTTTCAACGGCACACTGCACCTACCTTGCTTTTGCAGCACTCTGCATGTGGGTGCAGGTAACATATCTAGATGCTGACTGTTGTTGATGGATATTTTCTATATATTGACATGTTCCATGGGTCTCTGGCTCCTTTCAGCAAACAAAGAGTTATACTGTGGACCTCCGTGCAAAGCCAGAGTACCACAAATTCCTTATTGGTAAGGGTGGCGGCAACATCCGTAAGGTGCGAGACAACACAGGGGCCCGCATCATCTTCCCCACCTCTGAGGATAAAGATCAGGAATTGATCACTATCATGGGAACAGAGGAGGCTGTCAAAGAAGCACAAAAGGAGCTGGAGGCCCTCATCAAGAACTTGGTATGAGCTTTTTCTACTTTCTTGCCTCTCACTGTGGTGAGGTGTAACGAGTCAGTGTGGAGGACCTGATTTTCCTAAAACCATTTGCCGCCCTTCATGGGAGCTCAGGAAGATCCTTCCTTAACTTGCAGTGAGGTTGCGAGCTGATTGCTGTTGAGTGCAGCCAACTCGTGCCTATCACCAGGACAGGTGGGGTTGACTAGCTGTTGTGTGTTGGCAGGATAACGTGGTTGAAGACTCCATGGTGGTTGACCCCAAGCACCACCGCCACTTTGTCATCCGTAGAGGACAAGTTCTGCGTGAGATTGCAGATGAGTATGGTGGTGTGATGGTCAGCTTCCCACGCTCCGGCACCCAGAGCGATAAAGTCACCCTCAAGGGAGCCAAGGACTGTGTGGAGGCAGCCAAGAAGCGCATCCAGGAGATCATCGAGGACCTGGTATGTTGTAGAAAAACCGTTTCTTCTGTACTCCGTTCCTTCAGCAGTGTCCTACTTGAACCTGCTGTATGACCAAGCTCTTTGTGAACAAGTCCCTTGGTAGTTCTTGGATTTGAACCTTTGCTGTCAACATACAGGGTCTGCAGACTTTAGATCCTGGCCTGGGGGTAGCAGCTGGCTCCCAAATGGCAATGCTGTATGAATGAATTTCCTCCTCTGACCATCTTCTTGGTTTTTAGGGGTAGACGTAGGAGACCACTCCTTGATGTATGTCTAGACATTAAAAGATTGGAGCCTTCTTGTGCCTCTCCATGTCTGGCCTGGGGCAGTGGTTGCTTTCAGGGGTTTCCTGCACTGTTAGTATTGGCTTTTGGAAGCAGTCAACTGTCAAACCTGTTCTCTTCCCTTCTTTCTGTTTTTTGTTTTCATTTCTTCTAATGCTTCCTCCTCTTCAGGGTAATAGTTTGAGCTTTGCTCTTGGAAGCCTTTAATGTCCTGAGTTGAAGGCAGCCTTCTTTAAATCCTCTGCTCTTCTCTGAGAGAGGAACAATTCTAGGAAATTTTCAGTTCTTCCCCTGTCAGCCATTGTTATCTTTTCTGACTCCTCTCTGTGTCCATTTTGGATTTCACTATGCACAAACATCCTTTTTTCTGGTGTGAAAGAGGCTGCATTGCAATAGAGCGATTCTGCTTTCCCACAGGAAGCTCAAGTGACAATCGAATGCACCATCCCACAAAAGTTCCACCGCTCCATTATGGGCCCCAAAGGATCCCGGATCCAGCAGATCACCCGGGACTATGGTGTCCAGATCAAATTCCCTGACAGGGAGGAAAACCCAGGTATACCTATGGATGCATGTTCACATGGTAGTTGGGATGATCAAATGAATGTAGTGTAGCCTACACTCTGCTCCAGCAGACATGTTCTACTTAAAATTTATGGAGAGAACTGATCCCCAGTGTTCCTGCAGTGTCCTTGAATCTGGGCTTAGCATCAACCTTGCCCTCTTGGGAAGGGGACAGTTTCAGGAGGTCAAACCGCAGACCTGGGTGTTGTGAACATGTTGTCACTGCAGAGAACAGGGAGATTGAGGACTTACCCTGACAAAAAAGGCTCTGCGGGCTCACTGAGGTCTCTCTGAGCTCTCATTGATGGCTGAGCCTGAGGATCTGGAGGAGGGAGATGATGAGCAAGGAGGAGGCTCTGTGCATTGAACGCAAGATTTTCCATGTTTTCAGCCCCTGTTGTGGAGCCAGCTGTGCAGGAGAATGGTGAGGAAGGTGGGGAAGGCAAGGAAGGGAAGGACACAGATCCCAGCTCTCCGAAGAAGTGCGATATCATCATCATCTCTGGCCGCAGGGAGAAGTGTGAGGCAGCAAAAGAGGCCCTGCAGGTGTGTGGCTTTCTCAGCCCCTTACCCTGTTAAGGTAGTGATGCTTGGACGTAATTTTTGGTGGTGGTAGTAAAAGGTGCTCAGTCCTGGTGCAGTGCAAGTGGTCAATGATGCTGGCTATAGAGGGGGTCTGCACTGCTCAAGGAGGGCCCCTCTGCTCTGACAGCCTGGCAGTTTGAATCATAGGGCCTGACCTTGCAATTGCTAGAGCTTGTAAGCAGCCCCAAGTTACTTGCCATAAAAGCATGACATGCTTGTTTTATGGAGCACAGCTGGGAAGAGGAGGAGTCTGAGGCTGAGTCATTCCAGGTTCAGTAGACCTTGCCATGCTTCTGTAGTGATGTTTTCCAAATCTCCAAAGGATATGAAAACAACCTGTCCCCCAGGTGGGGTTTCAGATGGCTTGTTTGGAAAACATGCTTTAACATGCAACAGGTCATTTTGGTGTTCTCAGCTGTCCTCTCTTCCTGTCAAATTTGTATCCTGACTACAAGGGAATGTACCCCTGTTCAGCAGTGTATTCTTTTGGGCAAGCATATGGCAAGCTAGAAGACAGGAGAAGTCTTTCCACTGGTAAACCATGCTCCCTCCCCTGCAGGCTCTGGTTCCTGTCACCATTGAGGTGGAAGTTCCCTTTGATCTTCACCGTTACATCATAGGCCAGAAAGGAAGTGGGATCCGCAAAATGATGGATGAGTTTGAAGTAAGTTTTTGCCCTTCCTTCCATCTCCTCTTGTCCTGGAGAATCTGTGACTGTGTTTGGGGTTTGGACAGTTACCACATACTCAGGTCTGCCATGGAATTCAACGTTCCACAGTAGGAAAATGATCCCTGTGTGTTTTGGGCCCTGGGTCCAGGGCTTGGCAGGTTTCGTGCTGAAGCTGTATGATTGGTGTTGATGTTGTGAGTGTTGCATGACTTGTCTGGTGTCTGCAGGGATTCCTCATCAGTGTGAGAGTTGTTTTCCTCCTGGGCCCTGGGAAACAGCTCTGCTGTGCCTACCCATTCAGGAGAATTTTCCAGAGCCTCTGGGGTGATGCAGGTTGGCTGCAGTTGGTGTTGTTGAACATATATTTGTTTCCTGGCCTCTTTAGGCCGTCACAGGGGCTGGAGAAACAGAGTTCTATTCAAAAACCATCTAGAAATGGTCTCAGGCAACTGACTCTGGGTGGCCCAACTCGATGACCTCCAGACAGAGGTCCTTTACAACCTCAACCATTCTGTGGTTTTTAGGCTGCCTGGGTGTGAGCTGGTCTTGGTGTCAGAGGAGACCAGCGGGATGCCAACCTGCAGTCAGAGGCTTCACAAGTGATACAGAATGAGCAGTGATACAAAATGATAATTGCTACTTGTTACTCAGGTGAACATCCAGGTGCCTGCTCCTGAGCTGCAGTCAGATATCATCACCATCACTGGGCTGGCTACCAACCTGGACCGTGCCAAGGTCGGGCTCCTGGAAAGAGTGAAGGAGCTGCAAGCTGAACAAGAGGATCGGGTAAGGCCTGTGCCTGTCCTTCTTCCTTCCAGCCAAACATGGCTTCAGCCTTTTGGCACAGACTCCAGGAACACCTCATCTTTTAGGGGCACCCTTAACTGCTCTGTGGGTGTGGAATGCTCATAAATGGGTTACTCAAAGGTAGCTCATTTACCATGAACTGACAGGAAAGTTTGGGAATGTAACTTTGGATTGTCCAGGTCTCTCTCACACCTTCACATACCTTTGAGACACTGGTGGGTGAGAACCTCACTGTGCTGCGAGTCTCTCTGCCTGTCCTCACTGAATCGTTATCACAGCTCTGAATAATAGCTGAGGGATGAGTTGGATGGTTGTTTGCTGTTTGTAGTTTCCCCCTGAACTTGGTGAAAGCACAAGGCTCCAGTGGATGGATGGCTTGGGTGCTCAAGCATGGCCCTGCAAAATCTGTTCCACGCATCTTGGAAGCCAGAAAGAAATGCTATGACTTAAGTGGACATCACTGGAGCAGCCATGGTGTGTTCCCTATTCTCACACTGCTTCTCCTGTTCCAGGCCTTGCGAAGCTTCAAACTGACAGTCACTGTAGATCCCAAGTATCACCCTAAAATCATTGGGCGGAAGGGAGCAGTGATCACCCAGATACGCACAGAGCATGAGGTCAACATCCAGTTCCCTGACAAGGATGATGAAAGCCAGGTGAGAGACCCGACAGTGTGAGGATGGCTCATGGTTGTCTCTGAGCATCTTCTCGAGAGCTCTGAACTCTCTCCATTGCCTTTGGATAAGATGGATGGTAAAGGGGATTAGCAGGGAGAAAGCTTGGTCGGCTGCTTATGAGCTTGGTCTCTCACACGAGTCTGTGCCCCAGGCCCAAGACCAGATCACCATCACTGGCTATGAGAAGAACGCTGAGGCTGCCCGGGATGCCATCATGAAGATCGTTGGCGAGCTGGAGCAGATGGTTTCTGAGGATGTGACTCTGGACCATCGTGTCCACGCACGCATCATTGGTGCACGTGGTAAAGCCATCCGCAAAATCATGGATGAGTTCAAGGTGAGCAGTGGGGCAATGCAGTGGAGCAGCTCAGGCTGGGCCTGGGCAGCTGCCTTCTCCTGTGTAAAGAGCTTGGTGCTGAACGAGGTTCACATCTTGTTGTTCTTGTGTCCTGTGCCTGTTGAGCACCTTCAGCTAGAACAGACATGAAAAAAAAGCCAGTGCTGCCCTGCTTACCTTCAATTCCACTGACATATGAGCAGCATCCCTGGCCCAGGGCACCCTGGTATGCCCAGGGCAGCTGGGCTGTCTGGACACTGTAGCCAGACACCAGCTGAAGCATCCCCACACCACCTCAGCTCTGAGTCACATTCCTCTGGGAGCCAGGCCAGGAGCTTTTCCTGTTTTGCTGGAACCCAGACAGAAGAGGCACCTGGGAATTCTTCCTTGGTGCTCAGGATTAGCCCTGCAAGCAGCACTGAGCTCTGTCCCTCTCTGCAGCCCTTTTGTTGTGTTTCTTGCAGGCAGGGTCTCAGTTGATCTTGAGAGAGAGGAGGAGGGTGTGTATGTCAGCTACTCTGATTACTGGAAGCGGGCAGCCAGGCCTCTTGCTGGGAGGCTCTGTGAGGAGGCTGTCCCCAGACACCACAGCTACTTGAGCTTAACTCAGGGAATTCCTCTGGATTTCCTCTAGGCCACTGTGGATCCCCTTGACTTTGGGAATCATGGTGTATTCTCAGGGCTATGGATGTGGCAAAGTCAGCTGGCTTTGGGAAGGTCAGGGACCTCTGCCCTGATGGCATATGGCATCAGCAGCAGGCTTCACTGCAGGGGCAGCAGTGAATGTGAATACAGAGGGATGGGATTCTGGAGACCTGCATCTTGGCTGGGCTCAGTTATTGAAACAAACTGTTTGGTTCCCAAATGAGCAGCCTTTGGGGTTGGTCCTGTCTTGTTTAGATTTCTGGCACCCATCTGGAAGGCAGGGTGTAAGAGAGCACAGTGCTTGTGCATGGGGTGCACTAGGCCAGCTCTGTAAAGGAATTGTCAGCCAGGATTATTCTGTGGCAAACACAGAAAGCTCATTGTGCTTCATGGCGATGGCTCAGTGGTGAAAATGCTTGCAGCACTGTGAGGACATTGTCTGGAAATGCAGCCCATGTCCTACCTCTGCTGCAGGAGCTGCCCAGAAATCAGTGAGCCTCTGGGAGTGAGAGCAGCAGGGGCTGCTGGAAATTGGGTCCTTACTACACACTGCTTTGCTTTCCTTCACAGGAAACTGGACAAGCTTTGGGGCCAGGTATATACCTGCTCACCCCTCAGTGTCTGAGCTGTGGAGAGGTCCAAAACAGACTTGTGGCTGTGAACAGACAGTAATTAGGGCATCAATGACAGCGATCTGTGATTCTAGTGACAAGTATCATGGGGAATGTCTGGTGTTTCAGATGTGCAGGTATAAGTCTTGTGCTGTTCCTTATGTTACAGGTGGATATTCGCTTTCCCCAGAGTGGAGCTCCTGACCCCAACTGCGTGACTGTGACAGGACTCCCTGAGAATGTGGAAGAAGCTATTGATCACATCCTGAACTTGGAGGAGGAATATGTAAGTGTTCAGCAAATCTGTGCCAGGGCTTAGCAAGAATTTCCCCTGCCACAGAGCTGGATGTCTGAACTATGTCCATGTGGTATTTTCTTCCACTGCATCAGAGAAATTGAGCCCTGTGCAGGTGGCTGTCAGCCTCCACTGCAGCTGTCCCTCAAACCAGTTGGACTGCCCCCTCTGTCCAGGAGAGGACAGCGAATGAGAGTGCTGGGACACCCCAGGATGTGCATGTTCTTGCCTTGTAGCAGCTTGCACCAGTTAAAAGTTGTGGCCCTCGGACTAGTGCAGACACACCGTTTTTGGACATTGTAGAACAGGCTGGTGAGCTTGAACAGGTTGCAGTGTGGTGAGATGGAGGGTCGACATTTTATACCAGGTTGAGGAGCTATCCAGATCCCCCCTCACTGGTTGTGTTACTGCAGCTTGCAGATGTGGTGGACAACGAGGCAATGCAGGTGTACATGAAGCCCTCCTCACATGAAGAGTCCAAGGCCCCATCCAAGGGCTTTGTGGTGAGAGATGCCCCCTGGGCCACCGTCAACAACGAGAAGGTGAGTGCTGCTTGTACTGCAGGCTGGAGACACAGGGTGTGGGGATGCTTCTGTCTGTGCTGGGGACACAGAGCACTCTCCTTGGTGACAGAGGAAGCAGCTTTTTGCTACTCTTTGTGGCCTGAGCACAGGCCTGGGCTCTCCTGTCCAGCTTTCAAAGCACTTTCCCAACGTCTCATCCAGTCTGGCTACACCACTGTGGAGCTGTTGGGGAATGGGGGATCCTTACCAGAAAGTGCCCTGCCAGCTTGTGTTATTTTTAGGGGTAGGGATAGGGCCTGGGACTTGAGACTCTTGCTGCAGCACAGAACTGGCTCAGTGTTTGCATCTCTGAGTTAGAACATGTGGCATCTCATCCTCAGCTGCCCCAGTGCTGCTGCAGGACTGGCCTGACCCTACTCCAGTGGCCCAGTTACTGAGCTGGGACCCTTGGAGCCCTTTGCACCTTATCTGTACCCTCCTCAGTGTCACCTCCAGATGGCTTGGCCCTCCAACCCGGGCAGTCCTGGGGCCACAATGATCCTTTTTGTCCCTTCCCCATTGTCTCTTCTCCTGGGATATCAACGATGCTGTTTAGCTCAGGGCCTCACCCCGTAAGTTCACAGCAGGGCAGGAGCTTAACTTGTTCCCTTTTTGTTTGCTCTAGGCCCCTGATATGAGCAGTTCTGAAGACTTCCCCAGCTTTGGGGCTCAAGTGGCCCCCAAGACTCTTCCCTGGGGACCCAAACGATAATGACCTGGAAGCAGAAACTCCTCCAGCCCGCTGACCTGACACTAACCTGCCACAAATACTTCCTGTCTGAAATCTGACCCAGCGGCTGGAGCACAAATCAATTGTCCCAAGAGGTCTCCTAATGGTGTCTGGAGTGCTAGACCCCATCCTGCTCCCCTCAGCTATCACCGTGTCTAGGACCCGCCCTCATCTCTTGATGGATATTCTTTCCTCCTTTGGAACGAGACTTCCACTCAGATTCAAACACTAAATGTGTGTGTTTTTGTTAGAAACTTCATAATTGACTCCAAGTGGCTAAGATTTGCAGCTTCCCAAGCGCTAGCAGAGCAATCTGCTCTCTTGAGCTGAGCATGTCTGACTAGGCATTCTCGCCTTCATTAGGAGACCTCCTTTACTGTGGCTAGGAATCTACTTCCTGTCTCATGACCTCAGGAAATAAATTTCCTTGACTTTCTAAAGCCAAAACGTTTGCCCTCTTTCCTTTGTGTTTATCCCAGGCCTTACCTTACCTTTGTAGAGTGCAATCAACTTTTTTCCTTTTAACTGCCAAAAATTCATTTAATGCTGATAGCTGACTGTGGGGAGAGCTTCAAATAATCTATAAGGTCAGAAACCTGCTTTTAAAAGAAACAAAACCTTCAATAGGCTGTAGAGAGAACAGAGATGGAAGGGGCCAGAACAACATCTGGCTACCCTGGTCAGGAAAACACCCGTGAGCGCAGCAAGCGTGCGTCCCTGCGCCGCACCAAGCACAGCCCCAGCTTGCTCACTTGACCAGTCTTCCAGTGCTTGATGACAGACCCCAACTCCTAGTTCCCTGCAGTTTCTCGTTCCCCCTTCCCAGCAGTGTGAGCAGGCAGGAGAGCCAGCACGTGGCAGTGTGACTGTATGGGACAGGTTTGGCTCGGCCAAGGTCACTGCAGTGACACAGCTCAGGAGCAGCTGGCGGGATGCACAGCCTGGAGAAGCCGTAGCCTGCTGTTAGTGCTGCAGCAGCTCGGCATGAGCAGCAGTCACACTGTTCCTATTGCCTTCTTTCTACCTCAAACATCAGTATGATGGGGGCCTCTCGATGGTCATGGGTTAGCAGCTACTCCAGCTGTCACCCGGGCAGCCATAGCAGAAGCGTGGAGGAGAAGCAAGAGGAGCCTTGTGTCCGCACGGCTGTGAGAGCTGCTCCAGAGGGAAGCAGAGCATGGTGATGCTGAGGCAGGCTGGGAATCCATAGGACTGCATGCTGAGCTAGCACAGGGCTTGGCCCCAGGGCCGCGGGTGCAGCTGTGCCGTAGCCCTGGGCTGCAGAGGTTGTGTGAGCCAGGCTTCTGCTCCGACAGCACTGGGGGGATGACGTGTGTGCTGAGCCCTCCTGAGGCCTCCATCATGTGGTAGAGAGTGATCCATGACCTATACTCGGGGCCCCTTGCACCTGGGCCCTGCCACAGCTTGCTCAAATGGGGTTGTGTCCGAGTTCCTCCAGCCAGTAAGAGGAAAACCATGTCTTTGTGGAGGGAGGCGTGTAGCATGGGGTTTTTGTGTGCCCCCACTTCCCTGCATCAGTCCTACAGAGCTCGTAGTCTGAGCCATTCCTCTGTCCCAGCTGCTTCAGCTTTTGGACAAGCAGGAGGCCCTAGCCTCTCTTCTCTAGTGCTACTGACAGAGCACAACTGTGGCAGGCTGAGCCCAGCCTCCTTGCCTTTCCCTCTGTGGGGCAGGCCCAACATGCCGATGCTTTTCCTTCCTGCGCCAGCTCTTCTTGGCAGAGACTGCTATGCAGAAGTCAAACCAAAACCTCACAGTGCTCTCCTTTAGTCTGAGAACCAAGTGAAACGGACCATGGCCCATGGTGGGGTGCCTGGTTGCCCCTGAAGGACAGGGTGGCCTTGCCTCCAGCAAGGGAAAAGGGGAACTAGGGTGGTACCCTCCCATCTGCGTCTGTCAGAAAATGGTTAATACCCTGTAGCTTAGGTCTGTCCTGCATCACCAAGCCTATCACCCCCTCCTGTTTATGCCCCCGTGCCCTCACCAGTTGCACAGCAAGGCTTGAGTTACATCCAGGGCACCCACTGCCTTGGGCTCATGCCCCACAGCCCAACCTTCCACTCTAAAGAAGGTCATGAAGTGATTGTACCTAGTACTGTCCCCCCACCACCCTCCTTCCGCAGCAGACTGTGGCATGTGTCCATTTCTTCTCTTTGACGTCTTCCATATTGTACGTTTCCATAGCAATGATCCCTTGGCCTTAACTTTGGAATTTGGAGACTATATGCAAACATGTAAAAAGGCTCATGAGTATGGATGACACTGGAATTTTATAAATTCTAAAATAAAACCTGAAACAGCTTGGAGTGTGGTGAATATTATTTCTGCTGGTGGGGTGAGATCCAAGACAGCCCATGCTGGGCTGAGGACTTTCAAGTTTGCACACCTGAGCCTTTGCTGTGGCCGTGCCCTTGATGGGGTGGGGCTCACATGGCAAGCAGTGGGTTGAAGGAAAGGGGTGAGAGCAGCAGCAGAGGCTGCACCCTCCTCATAGGGAAACACAAACCTGCTTGCCTCCAGGCAGCTGCTGCCAGGGATGCTGCTGCTGCTGTAAGGGAGGAGGAGGAGGCACCAGCCATGGTCCCTCTTGCTCAGCTACTCCACAGCCAAAGCCTCTCGTCTGCCTTCTCACCGCTCCAATTCCCTCCCTGCCAGGTGGTGTACACAGTAATACCAATGAGCTGGGACAGATGCTCAGAGCCAGCTGTGTCCCTTCCCACCTTCAGCAACAGTCATCCCCAAATGCCCAGGTGCCAGGCAGCCATGGAGGGCATGGCACACCTGCTGGCCCAGCAGGAACTGCTCAGCAGCTCTTCTGTCCCAGCACTGCACCCTGGGCTGTAGCCATGCCGCGATGGTCAGCTGCTGGTGAGCTGCTCGGTGTCAAAGTCCCTGCCTGCAACTGGATCCATGACCCTGGCCTTTCTTCTTATCTCCAGTCTCCTCAATAGGGCATGAACCACAGAAACAGGGAGCTGGCATTTGTCCTAGCAGGAGCTGACACAGCCTCTTCCAGGGCTGCCTTCCTGCTTGCCAGTGCCTCGGTGTGAGCATAAAGCAAAAAGGGCTTTAGAGGAGGAGGGAGATGACTTGCTGCAGCCCACCTTGTTCTCAGCCAGAGCCTCTTTGGCCAGGTACTGTTCACACTTCATCTTAACCTCCACAGCCTCAGGAATGTCAGGTGCCAGCCATGCAATCACATGTCCAGTAATGAAATCCAAATGCTGGAAGTGGACGGGAGGTGTGGGTTGGGTGAGTCCTTACCCTCTGCCCCAGCACCACACCCTGGGCCACCCAGTCGGGTTCAGCAGCTGGTACCTCAAAGGTGATGATGAAACATGAGCGTACAGCCAGCAGCTGCCAGTGAGTCAAGGCCATTCTGGTCCCTGAGTACTCTGTATCTGTGGGAGCAAAGTGCAGCAGGTACTGACTGACCTTCCTGGCAGTTATTCCTGCTCCCAGCCAGGCATGCCAGAGCACAGCAGAACCTCAGGCAGCTTCTGCTGGGACCTAAGTCCCACAGGTCACCCGGCCCTGGGGGAATTTAATCTTCACAAAAGCACCTCCCTCCACAATGGTGGCGAGTGACCCTCCCCACTGCCCCACACACAGACATGTCCAGCACACGCTCAGCCCTGGCATGAGCGAGGGCTCCCAGGACCTCAGGGAACTGGGTGGACAACATGGACCTGGCTAAAAGTCGCTCTGCTAAACAAAATGTTTGCTGTGGCAGAGGCAGAAAAAGGCAAAATCCAAGCCTAAGGAAGGAGGAGCCAGGTGGGGCAGGAGCGGGCACAGTGCTGCATGGGATGTTGCTCTGCAGGGCAAAATCAGGGCACACACCAAGGTGGAGTTCACGTAGCCATGCAGGCTGCTGTTGTGGACGTACCCGTGGTATGCAGAGGGCAGAAAATCAGAGGTGAAGGCTATGAGGAAGGCCTGGAAGCAGGAAGATGTGCTGCAGCAGATCCTGCAGCTGGGGGACACCCCATCCCCACCCTCCTTCATGTCCCATGCTTCTGGAGTGGCTTTCTACCTCTCCTTGCCCTCAGCCTGACGAACCAGACATGACACTGGTCTGGGACAGCAGAGCTGCTCACAGGGCAATGCCCTGTTCCCTTCTCCCAGTTACTGCCAAGCAAGGCCCAGAGCACAACAGCTGCCCACTGCCCATGGCTGGAGCTGCACCTTCTGCACAGGCAGACCCACCCCCAGCACTGTGGCTCCCCTCGTCACGCTGCATCCTGCAACACCCAAACGAGTTCTCCCCAATTCCCTTACTCCACCTGCAGCCCCTCACCCCCAGCTGCCCGCCCAGTGCACGGTGCTGGTGATGGCTGGGCGAGTGGTGGCCTCCAGGATGGAGAACCAAGTGCCAATGCCCCAATGCCCCAGTGCCCCAATGCCCCAATGCCCTGTGCCCGCTCAGCCACAGGCCGCTGGTAGTCACAGATGCACTTGTGGGCATCCAGGCAGATCTCACCCAGTTGCTGAGCAGGGCAAAGAGGGGTGCCAGGGGACAGGCTGCCACAAAGATGGTGATGAAGCCAAACTGCAGGACTAGGAGAAGGAGGAGGAAGAGGAGCAGGGAGGGACAGACTGAGATGACAGCATCAACTGCAGCATCTTGCAGCCCCATCCTGTGGGAAGTGGGGCAGCCCTTCTCCCTCCAGCACCTGCAGGCTGCTCAGGGTGAAAGCTCCTTCCTCTGGGGAACTCCTGCAGTTCCTGCCTCTCCACACCAGCTTTCTCTCTCCCAGTGCCTCTCAGCACTCCCCAGCCTGAGGCCAGTCCCTAGCCATCTCCATCATCAGGCAGCCCTTTGAACCCCAGCAGCTGGTGGCCCCTAACCCAGGGTGCCTGCTCCACCAGGGCCGACTCCCCCTCCTCACCCTCCTTCTTGGTTGAGAGGAGCTCGTGTTTATACCACGAGCACTTCAGCTTCCTGGAGGAACAAAAGAAGGGCCACCACATCCTCTGCTGCTGGAACATGCCCTTGGCATCCTGTGTGAGCTCAGGGACACGTGATGGCCCTGGCAAGCCACGGTGTACCCACAGGATGGTCACCTCCTGCACCTTGCTGATGATCTGCTCCCCCACCACGATGACCAGCAGCTCCTGTGCCAGATCCATGAAGGATCCACTTGGGCTGCACTGTGGGGAGAGCAGAGCCCTCAGCCTCCTGGCACACAGAGATCACACCCCGAGGGTGGGAAGGCATTCCTGCAGCACATAGCAGCTGGGAAGGCCAGTGGAGGGCCTCTCCCACCTGGCACTCAGCTCCTCATTGCAGATCCTCAGAAAGGTCAGGTAGTTTCTGGGGCAGCTGAGAAACCTGCAGGAGCCACATCAGAGTTGTGAGTGGAGACCGGAGGCACTGATTCCAGGAATGCATCCAGAGCAGCCCCAGGGAAAGAAGGGCTTATGTGGTTCACACAGAGCCCTCTTCTTGCTCACCAAGGTGGGACAAAAGGGCTGATGATGGTCCCAGACTGGGACCGGTTAGCCCACAGTCGGTGGGCACTGCCCTCAGCCCCAGGCATCCTGTGGCCACGTGAGGGCTCCCACTCTCTGATGGGACTGTCCCCTTGCCAAAGTGCTCTTTGCCCGTGATGGCAGCAGCACCCCCCTGTCCTTTAGCCCTGCCCAAAGGCCCAGGAACCTGCTTTTCAGAAGCCAGGGAAAGAAGGGATGGGGCTCTGGAGGAGAAGTTCAGAAGCAAAATGAAGTGGGACCCCACAGCTGTCCATGGGACAAGAGTGCTGACTGGGGATCGCTGGGTCCCCTGGAAATGAAAGAGGCTGCAAACTCCATCAGAGCCCCACAGAAACCCAGCTGGTCATGCAGAGTGGGACACCTGGGAGCACTGGGACACTGTCCCCCTTCCCCTGCAAACTTGGGCACTGCAGCCTCTCACCTGCAGAGGCACCTAGAGCTTCTCAGCACAGTATCAGAGCAGGCTCCAGGGTGCACTCAGCAGCACGTAGGGCACCACCTTCTTCTCCAGACGAGTCATGTGCTGTGGGGAGAAAAGAGACAAGGCTGCTGGCACCTGTACAGGTCCCTGTGGGTGGCACTGGGGTGAGTCCGTGCTGGTTACTGGTGTGGGTCAGCCTGGTAGAGCTGACCCAGGAGACGAGCACGAACACATTGCACCCCTGCAAGCCCTGGCTCCCCTCCTGAGAGAGGCCCCCATGGCAGGGCATATCCTCCCCTGGACCCCACAGGTCAAGGCTGCATTTACCACGAGGGGATAGAAATCTGGAGTCAGATCCTTTCCCATGTGTATCCCAGCAGAGCGAGGCTTGTCCAGAAATTCCTTCCCCCAGGTCCTGTGGATGGCAGCAGATCTCTCCTGCAAGTCCCTGTTCTCACAGCTGTCCTGCTCCCAGCTCAGCTCCCAGGGGATGGTTTCCCACACCAGGACCAAGTCTGAGGCAAGGAAAGGGATCTTGTGATGGAACCCAAAGCCATCTCTGTCCTGCATGTCTCTCTCCTGCAGGACTTGGTGCCTTGTGGGGCTGGGCATTGTCTTGTGAGTGAAACAAGGAGCTGAGGGAAGGATGTGCTTGCTCTGGAAGGGGCTCCAGCCACTTCTCTTGGGTGTTCCTAGCACGGGAAGCAGGGAGAGTTTATTAACAGGAGTGAGGACTGCACCTGTCTTGTGAAAGGGAAGGGCTGGAGCACCCCAGTAGGATGAGTAGGATGGTGCCTGCCAGGGCTTGGGGGTCCAGTGCCCTCTGATCCTGATGTATGGACCAGCTGCCAGCTCCAGCCACGGAGCACTAGGGCTTTTCCCACACTCCTCAGCCCAGCAGACCCTCTCTTGCCCTGGCCTCCTCTCCAGGATGGAAAGGAGTTGAACTCCAAGCTGATCCTTTTTCCCTATCCTTGTGCAGCTGTTGCTGAAGACATTGGCTATGGGGCTGTGTGGCTGGGCTGGGGCTGAGGTGTGTGGGGTGAGGAGCACAGCGATTCCCCGAGGCAGCTGGGCTGCAGGGGAAATGGGCTGTGACCACCCACCTGGGGCATTTCCATGGCCTCCTCACCCACTGCCACCATCCTCCCCCAGCAGGCAGTGGTGGGGGTCACCCGTGTGGCTCCTCTGTTGCATGGCACACCTTGGTGCCCCTCCCTTCCTCCTGGTGCTGAGGAGCAGACCCAGGCAACTGGGTGTCCACGGCTCATGGACATTGCACAGCCCCACCACCCCTTCTGGCAGTGCCATTGCCCATATCTGGTCTCTATTCCACCTATCATCAGGAATGTTTTCAGGTGGAAAGCAAGGAGACATGAGTGGTCAGTGGTCTGGTGCAGTGTTCTCTTGTCACATCACCACCTAGGCCCCCTCTGAGCACCCCTCTCCTCCACCACCTCGGCCAAATACATGTTGTGGAACAACCTCCTCTTGCATCTTTTCTCTGTCACTGTAGGTAAGGACTTTTCTTTGGGGTTACCCAGCTCAAAGGTGTGTCCACCAGCATGCATGATCTGGTGATGGAAAGGTCAGAGACTGCTTTTCCACACCAGCAACTGGGTCCAGTCCATGCCCAGGCACTTCACATCTAAAAGACCAGGCAAACTGAGCTCATTTTTGGAACTGGAAACACCTGGAGAAGCTGAGCAGCCAGGAATCTCTCACACATGGGAGGCGAATAAGGAGAGAAAAAGATGCCTGCAGTGACAGAGGTGGGAGAGCAGGAGAGTGTCTCAGCTTGAGTGGCAGACAGGGAGGACATTGCACATGCAGTGAAGAGAAACAGTTCCTCCAATGCCTCCACCACCTGAAAAAAGGAGCCTGGGAATCTGCATGTGTCCCTCATTGTGGTATTTTCCTTGGTTGGAAGGGACTTGGGAGGATCATTGAAGATCAACTCCTGGTCCTGCACAGGACAGTGACAACCCCAAGAATCCCACCCTGCACCTGAGAGTGTTGTTCAAATGCTCCTTGAGCTCTGCCAGGCTTAGGGCCATGACCACTGGCCTAGGGAGCCTGTTCCACTGCCCAGCCACTATTTGGAGGAAGAACCTTTTCCTAATATCCAGTCTAAACCTCCCCTCATTTGGCCTTTTTAATAACATCAGATTTCTCCTCAGAAATGAGGTGGCTTTTCATCATTACTTTCAAGAGAGGCGGTGAAAAGAAACACCAAACAGCCTCAGCTTCCCCAACCTGCTCCTGGCTAAAATCAAGGTGGGCAAAGCATCTCTTTGCAGAAGCCACTGACAACCAACATCAGTTCTTCTGACACAAGAGCTTCTTCTGGGCACCAATGAAGCAGGAGAGAGACATCTGCTAACTCATCTGCTAACTTCACCTAAAAACATCAGAGACCCACTCCTCAAAGCAAGGGAACAGGCTGGGCCTCCTCTTCCTACAGTAGGGATGGGGATAAAATATTCTTGGGCCATGAAGAGAGGGAAATGTGCCATGAACAGCCCAAACTTCTCAATATTGTACCACTCAGGATGTCCCCAGCTGGGGTCCTCAAAAGGCCAAGCCCCTCCTGGGAAGGTGGCCCTGTCACCAAACTGTGACCATCAACCAGGCACTTGGTGACCACAGAGAGCAGCCAATAAGAGACCTGCACAAAAACACGACGACACACCTGGGATTGCAGGGAACATGCAGTCATGCCTGGGGCCTGGAACAGCAGGGCTGTGCTGGGGAATTAGGGCAGAGCCCTGCTGAGCTGGGCATAGGCACAGGTGCACAGGTGCTGACCTTCACCCAATTCCTTTCCAGCATCTCAGCTTCTTGGGCACTTTTGGCCAAGGCCCCAAACTTGAGACAAATTCCAGCTTCATTTACACCTTTTGCAACTCCTACCAAGTCAAGGGAGTTGTATGCCAGCATCAGATTTTGCTTGGTTTGGGTCCTGTGACTTTCCAAAGCCCCGGTCAGACCAGTCAGGAAGGCTGGGGTGACATGTGCCAAGCACAGAATCTCCCTAGGGAAAAACATCCGTGTCCTGAAAAGCTCTGGGGTGATCTACCCCCCAAAAACCCTCCATCACACGGAGAAGTCCTTATGACACCTGGAGCATGTGGACACGTGTCTCTGCTGAGGAAGCAATGCAGCCCCAGCTCTCCAGAGCTCCTTTGGGGCAGCATCGCGTTATCACTCCTGGCAGACAACCCCAACAGCAGCCCCACAGAAACCTCTGAGCCCCACGGTGGAGCTGGGGAGGGAGGGAGCATGGTGGGGAATCAGCCACTAGGCCAGGCACTGTTTGAGGAGCTGGATGAAGGCACCGGGGTCTGTTGCCTCCTGCCCCTCTCCCACAGCTCCCACCACGAGCCCCAAACTGGCAGCTTTTACCCCCATCCCTGCTGCCCGGGCCCTTGACCTGCTTGTTCCTCCCACAGAGCTGGATCTGAGTGACAGCAGGCACAGAGCAGAGGGGTCCTCCCACCCTAATGCTGCTTCTCCCCCGGTGGGGACAGACTGGGAAGTGCCCCTCTGTTGCTCCTGTCGGTGGCTGCTTCCCCTCTTGGGGAACGTCAGGCTCCCTGTGTAGGAGGGGCAGAGCTTGGGGACAGGAGGAGGAGGAGGAGGAAGAGGGTGGAGGGGTGGGCAGGCACATTCCCCATTTAGAAACACCTTCCTCCAAGCAGCCTGGAGGAGGCCCGGCCTTTGTTTGAGCTGGAGGTGGGGCCTGAGCAAAGAGGGTTCAGTGGGACTCATGGAGAGGCAGTGAGGGGGAGCAGGTCCCCCTTGCACCCTGGAGGAGCTGGTGCCCGGCCAAGGCACAAGGATTTTGGGGTGCCAGGGAAGATTTAAGCACTGTGTTCACCTCACACCTACAAGAAAACAGTCTGTGTTGGTTTTTGCAGCTCTGGGGAGAATCCCAGCTGTGTTTTCCCTGCCATGTGCTGCCAGCCAAGGGACGCGCCACCAGCTCAGGAGCAGTGTGGGGGTACAGCACCAATGGTCACAGAGTAACTGAGATCCTGCTTTTACAGTCCCCAGGGAGAGTTCGTGGCACCTTGGGCAACTCAAAGCAACTCATCTCACCCCATTCCCAGTTCAGTGGCATGGTGGGGTGCAGGTTCCTCAGTCAAGCCCAGTCACCACCCCACCTCCAGCAGCACCACAATCCACAGCAGAGCTGCCCGTGAGCAAATGCAACACAGCCCAAAAAAGGGGAACTAAAATCTTTTACAGGGCCACACTGTCCTGCTTAATATTCCTGGTCCCCAGCTGAAGAAGGGATTCATCCCCCTCTTTCAAGGATTCAAATCCATGTCAGATCAGAAAGAATCAAACTACCACCAAGAGCAAATTTGCAAGCACCCCTCCTGTGTTTTCCTTGTTCCCCTGGCCTGATGACATGCCTGTTGGACAAACACAGCAGCAGGTGGCAAGTGCTTCCAGGAGTTTTTCAGCTGCTGGAGAGATGCAGTTCAGTTGCCCAGATCAAACACAGGTGCAGAGGGACAGCAATGCCACACTGCCACCTTCAGTGGAAGCAGGACGTGATTTGTATTTTCTGATGGCAAACACTATCTGCAACAAAGTGCTACCAAACCCTTACCTTGCTCACCATTAATATATTAATACCAGTTTGTCCCCAGTGCTCTCATGAGCTTGTAGCTGTGTTTAAAACCATGAGTACAAAGAGGTTACTTCACCTGCAGCCCCATGCTGTACCACCAGGTATTTAGCACTGACTCATGCCTGGAAACTAACCTGGGTGGGGATCTTTTCTCACATTTTTACAGACCACTCTTGAGCCTGGACATGGCGTTTGTGAGGACATTCCTAACCTGAACACGTGTCACAGGGTCAACAGCGGTCAGCAAGTGGCTCATGTGGCTTCAGTCTGCTGCAAACACTTCCTGGTAAAACCTCCCCCATAAAATAAAAAACACAGGCACACTGAAGGCTCTTGTGTTAAGATTTAATAATAATAATAACAACATTTCAAAAACAATGAGTGCATTGTACACGAGATCTGGTTTCAGTGCTTTTTATTGACTATTTGCCCTGTGTGTGTCAGTGTACTGAAGACCTGGGGAGTGGTGAGTGGATAAAAAACCCCGCTGGGACATTTCTTGGAGGAGGGCAGAAGAGAGAGGGCAGCAAGAGGCTCAGAATCGAACGAATGTGGCATCGATCTGCCGGACAGTGGGGAGGGCCAGCATGATTTTGCGCCGGTATTGGGGATCCTTCTGCAAGGGGTTTCGCTCCAGGTATACAGTCTCCAAATTCTTGGCTCCTTTCAGCTCATCCAGGTCACTCCAGCTCTCAACGAGGTTGTCATTCATCTGCAGAGCACACACAGGCATGTTCACACCCACAGGTACCCCCAAGCCAGGCCTGGCTGGCAGGAAATCAGGCATGGTGCTGCATCACTGCTATCAGGGCACCACCACTGCACAGGCTTCACACTCATCAACACCTTGGCTGCAAGATCCTTCTTCCCCTGGAACCTCTGAGATGAGCTTTCCTGTCTCACATCCCAGGCCTCACTGCTAAACCCAACTCCCCCACGCTGTCCTGGCTGCTGGTCAGATGCTCCACCCTTCAGATGGCAGATACAGTCCAACCACTGTGCTGGGAAAGACCCTGCAAGGCACCAGGCCAGTCTCTACACCATCTCCCACTCCACTGTGCATTTATGGGCTGGAAATCTTTGTATCATAATTTATTTCCACTGTGACATCCATCTTTGCTTTTATGACTTCTCAGGAAACTTCTCATTAAAAAAGGTCCCAAACTGACAAGAAAAGCAACATTTTCCTCTCTCCTCTACATCAATTTCCTTGCAAAAACTGCTTCTACGTTCCAGAGAAAATGCCAAGTTCTCTCATTTGGGTTCTTCTCCTGCCTCATTGTTGGCTCAGCAGCTCCACACAAAGGAATGAGTGCTTCAGCTGTCCAACAAGGAAGCAAAGCTGCAAGGTGGCCACGTGCTGTCCAACCTTGAGACAGGCTCACTGCAGCAATGCCACCTTCAAATAAAATATAAAAAACCTCATTGGATTGTCTCATTCTGCTACAGCTCATCACAATGTTACTTCAGCCAAGTCACTCAACCTTCAGATGTCTCAGTCCCTCCACTGGGATGTGCTACTGGGAAACTGCTAGAAGACTATCACAGTGTCTAGGATTTTGAATTCTGTTTACTTAAGGTGTTAAAGGACATTTTTATGTGGCTTCAACGGTGCAGTCAGTGAAAAAAACCATAAATTGCAAGATACAACATTGGTTTCCATTGAAAATTCTGCCCTGCTCCTCTTCAAACAAATCAGTTTTTTTAAATGTAGCGTTGAAGTGGAACAAAACCAGGAGGGCATTTTCTGTGCTCAGCCAACAGATCTTGGCCAGTGCTCTGCTCTGACAAAGGACTTGATAAACACAAACTGGTGTTTTTGCAAAGGAACCCAGCCAAGTTCATATCTGGCCCGTCCTTTCAGTATAAGTGCAACCAGTGCAGACACCTCCTGTAAAGCAAAGCAACAGCAAGGAGGAAGAAAGGAGGAAATTGCACAGGATCAGGACACAGCCACACTGCACTGCCTCGCTTCTACTGCCCAAAAGATGTCACATCAAACAGGCTTCCCAGTCCTGTTCCTTAAAAGAGCTCCTTCCAGACAGGCATGGACAGGTAACACTGCCAGCTGTCTCCTGAGCCACCCTGCAAGATGAGGAAAATTATCTAAGGAGCCTGGACTCCAGGCTCCAGCTGCTTTCCACTCCTTTCCATAGCTGCTTTCATTTGAAGCTGCTTTCCACTCCTTTTCTCTCAGCATCTGCCCAAGAGTTTAAATAACTCCAAATAACAGACATTATACAGCACAACTCTTATTCTCAGCCTTGAATGCAGAAACTCTACAAGAGCTGCAGCACAAGCCAGCTCATCAACATCTGCTGCTTTTTCTCCATTTTTTCACATGAGCAGATTTGCAGACAGCTCCCAAACATGGCATGGTGCTGATGCTTCAGGACAGGGTTATCTCTGTGAATTTCCTGACCTGACTTAGGAAAGCCAAAGACCTCAGCAATTCAGGGTGCCAGAAGGAAACAGAAGCAATCCTAAGCTGTTATCCGCCTCACAGGACTGGAACCAGTTTTGTTTTCTTCATGTTTATAACACCATAAACATACCAACTCTGCTCTGAACGAGCTCTGTGCTTCCCCTGTTACTCTGCCATGCTCACTCACAGAAAGATGAGCTGCAGAAATAGGACATGTGGGGCTGTTTCATAACCAAGCTGAGTGTGAAGGCAGGGCCCATTTCCTAGGCAGGGACGGGCTTCTTAGCACTCAGTAAAGCTTGGCAAAGAAATTTTTAAGCTCTTCCCTCTCCCTAGGGAAAACCACCACACACTCTATCCATGCAGACTGTCAAGATCTTAAAGCTGATCACCAGAACTAGAGGAGTTCACTCCAAGGCACACATGTCTACATGCTGCCCATCAGAAGGGTTTCCCCTCACCGTTGTACAGACATTTTGGGGAACAGCTCTGGCCTCTGCTTACCCAGAACTCCTGCAGCTCTGTTAGGTGACTGATATTCTCAATCTTCTTAATTCTGTTGGATGCAATGTCCAGCATTGTGAGTTTGTTCTAGACAAAGCAAACACAAAAATATTAGATCAGATTTCCTTTCATCCTCTCTGTGCCGCTTTTTTCAGGGCCAGAGTTGGAAACTGTCAGGAGCAGACACATTATTGCCAGCTGCTCACACTCAGCTCAACTCTTACAGCCTATATACAACACGGAAGATTGTTTTCAATTAAGCTGGGCTGCTGATCCCCACAGAAGCCATGTGACAAAAATGAAGGCACTTACTGGCTGCCAGCCAAGGGCTCCTAAAAAGTGAGCTCTCCTCAAAGTACATTAAGAGCAGGATTAAAAATCGGATCCGAAGTGATCCGAAGTGTCCCCTTGAGCAGCAGAGTTGAACAAACTCTTAGCAGAAGGAAACTTGAAAATTTTAGAAAAACTTTTGCTGGGTGAGAATGAAAATGATACAGGCTTCCACGAAATCCATCCCATCCAGAAAGATGGACATGTACACTGACACAGGAAGGCCATGGCTGGCCTCTTACTCCCAGCTCTATTTTTCTTCCTATTGAAAAGCACTCATGGTTATCTACAAGCTGCTGTCTGAAAGGCTGCAGCAGCCAGCCAGCTGTGTCTTCCCATGGCTGAAGATCAGCCAGGCTACTGCTTCAGCCATGTCTTGGGCTTCCCTTCCCCATGTCATGAAAATAATTCTACTCCAGAATATCTGGAGGAGCTTTACCCACACGAGATATTTTAACATATAACAAACACTTGGATATTTGTGATCTCTCAAGAGACTCAGGAACCCACATGTAACTGGGGGAACCGAGGAACAAAAACTTCCAGAAAGCCACTAACACAAGCAGCTTAGGGCAACAACTGTGTTGCAGAGTCAGCAAAAGCCTGCTCACATTGTTCTCCAGTCCCTCGATGACTTCAATGCCGTTGTGGCTGAGGTACAACTCCCGCAAGTTCACCAAGCTCTGCAGCCCCTCAATCTTGGTCAGACGGTTATTCTGGAAGTGTAGCAGCCTGTTTAGTACCACTCCAAACAAACCCAAACCCATGGGACTCACTGGGGGAAAACCATTTCTCTGAAGTATGGCTGGGAAGGGGAGATAGTCTGCTGGGGCCCACACTGATCTCATGAACTCAGCTGTTTGATCTCTGCACCACTGATGCATGAGGAAGTTCCACGGGAGTCCCAGTCTCCAGCAAGAATCAGACTCTGGCCTTCCCATCAAAAGTTGCAGCCTGAAAAGTTTTCTGCGTGGTGTCTTTACAAACAACAGGCCTGTGCATGACCAGCGTTCATTTTGTAGGTCTTTAGAAATGGGAAGGTCAGAGAGGAACCTTAATTCCACTGCACTCTGCTGTAGCTCATTCTTTGTGTCCTATGGAATAATGGTGCATACAGGTACCACAGCACGTAGTCAGTGTGTCCTGCCAACAGCTTTAAGAGATACTAGAATGCACAGGCATTGTCATATGGATAAGAAGGAGACTTGGTGAAAGAAACCAGCTGAGTATCTTTTATTCCACCTTTTAAAAAGGAAGAAGCTTTTCAAAAGCTCATTAAGGACACACTGCATTTAGCACGGGCTTGTTCACATTTCTTGCCTCTTCAGTCAGAAGGCAGTGACACTGAGCCACTGTCATTGTAAGGACTCCCTGGAGTAACACTTTTGATGTTATTGTAATACATGAGGAAACAGTGTTTCAGGAAGGAAATAGGGGATAACATTCATTTCCTGCTCTTTCTTCCATAAAAATCAAATGTTTGTTTTATAATTTTATCAGTGTCTATCAATCTCAAGTAGCATGAAAGGATGAAAATAAAACCCCACAAAGAATATCACACTTCCTTCCAGTACAAGAGTTTGACTCTAACACTGCAGACCTGCTAATGGGGGCTTACAAGAAGGCTGGAGAGGGATTTTTCACAAGGGAATGTAGTGATAGGACAAGGGGGAATGGCCTTAAACTGAAGGAAGGCAGGTTTAAATTAGATGTTAGGAAGAAATTCTTCTCTTTGAGGGTGGTGAGACCCTGGCACAGGTTGCCCAGAGAAGCTGTGGCTGCCCCTGGATCCCTGGAAGTGTCTAGGGCCAGGCTGGATGGGGCTTGGGAGCAACGTGGGATAATGAAAGGTGTCCCTGCCCATGGCAGGGGGTGAAATGAGATGGGCTTCAAGGTCCCTTCCACCCCAAACCATTCTGGTGATTCAGAAGAGCTGCTCCTGAATTATAGGGTGGTTCATGTCACTGAGGCTCTTCAGAACACAAGCAGTACCTGTATACTGAGCACAGTCAGGTTTGTCAGAGCATCCAGGTTCTGGAGCTTGGTGATTTTATTCTTTCCAAGGAACAGACTGTCGAGATTGGTCAAGGTGTCGATGTTTTCAATTGCCTGTGAAACGACCAGAGGAGACAGTGTTGTTGCAGTGATGCTACACCCCACCTGGAAGATATGGCTGTCATTTTGTAGCCACAAAACGTGTATCCAGTGGTAGACGATACTCATTTGTGAAGCAAGAAAAATCTGTCAGTTGTGAATGGAAAGAGAATCTGGGAAAAAAAACCACAATTTGTAAATCTAATCCTGCACATCAGTGACTGCATCACACAGAGGCAGGCTGTTCAGCTTCTCTGCCATAAGCAAAGTTAACTGCCTCACAGGTTATTCAGTGAATACATTTAACTACTGGCCATACAGTCGTGCTTCTGGCAGAACACACCCACACCAGTCTGAGTGATGTACACTTTTTAAATACACATGCCACTGGGAGAATACAGACACTGTACCACAGCCTTCAGTAAGAGAAAATAAGGATTTCTGTGAAGCATCAAGGGTATTACAAAGGAAAGGAGAAAGCATGAACAGAAGAGTGAAAACGGGAAAAAAGAGGAAAAGGGTAGGATTACAAAAGGCTCCTGCAAACAAAAACGAAACACTTTTATTTTGCAGGGAAAAGCCTCTGAATTAAAAAACCAAGATGTTGTTAAAAGCGACAAGGATTTTACAGCCAGACTTCAGCTTGCAGTAGAATAATAATATGGACACAGGAACACCCAGAGCTGTGTGTCTGTGCTCAGGTGGGTTGTGACATCTCAGCTTTTCCACATGCTTCCTGCCTGCCAAAGTTTCAAAGTTGTAGTGCTGGTGAGCCAGGCCACTGAGTCCTGGCACCACTTGGATTACTCTGTGTGTGTGTTTAACTGTAATAACCTAAGGAAGAAGAAGATGGACACTCAGGAAAGGTAAGAAGCTTTTCAACCTCTATCCCACATCTGCCAAAAGACTGAACACACCGTGTTAATCAGCTCAAATTTGCATTCACCCCCCCTTCTAGCCTATGGACTTAGCCCTGTTTTGACCTTGCAAGAAAAATGATGGATTTGTTGCTCACTGGCAGCTTCTCCAGCCCTGAGGAGGAAATACTGATGACTCAGTACAGGGAGAGGAATGGAACAGATGAACATGAGGGAACAGAAACCTAAGGAACAAGTAAAGAAGTGCTTACATTTTAGTTGCCTCAGTCCAACTTGAAGAAAAAAGCATTAAATATATCAGCTCCAGCACGAAGTTTTGCTCCCCACCATTAATTCAAAAGAAACAGAGCAAAAAGTGCCAAGTCATGAGGGATTCCAAGATAAGGGCACTCTTATCTTGGAGAGGTTTGAGTGTGCAGCAGAGTAGACAGGAACAGCCCCACTGCAGCAGCTTTAATGCACAGGGAAGCAGTCAGTCGGGTACCTCAGAGCCAAGAGCACTGCCTGAAGAGTCCACAGGCTTGTATCCTACAGAGTTACGGACATGCCCACCTGTAAAGCATACAGCCAAGCCACCCTACAGCAAGAGAAAGCTAGCACAGGAGTTCCAGGTGTCCCCAAATAGCAGGAGATTTCTTTGTGCCAAGCCAAGTCACAGGTTACTCACTCCAATAAAGCAATTAGAAGCATGGAGCATCACTGTTTGAAGAAGTCAGAATAGAATTAAGAGACAAACAGAAAAAAACCCCACTAAAAATAAAGTAATTTAAGAAGGTTGTGTTACCCATGCAGTGACAATTCTGGGGTTTTTTGTTTATTCTGTTAATATGCTCAGGCTCGACACTGAGAAAATACACATAAAATAAATCTAACCTCATTGCTATAAAGATATTCCTTGGCTTGCTGACATTATTAACAATGTACTGCCTAAGTATCAATTCAGAAATCTAGCTGGATTTTTTTTCCCAGAAGATAATGATGCTTAGATACAGAATACAGTACAGTTTTGCTTAACCCAGCTTTCATAATGTAAGGATCAGTGTGCTGAGCCTGTTCTGCTTCTGAAAAAAACCAAGTGCTTCTCTCCAGAACTCCTGTTCCCCCATCCTATGCAAACTCTAAGGTTCCTAATCCCTCATCTGACCTGGCTGGTGTTCTCACACTCTAGATTCATTCCCTTAAATAATTCCATTTCCAAAGTAGAAGTTCCTGGAAAACAATTCAGTCCAGTTTAGCTTTAGGAGCAAACCAACATTTTTCCTCTTTAAAAAAGCAGCACACATTTCCGCCTTAGAAGGCTGCTTTTAATAGCTGAAGTTTCCTTCTTTTCTACAAAGACAAGTGTTCTTCCACAAGTCCTGAAATAAAAAGGACAAACAGTTCTTTTTCTAATCTTTCAGCATAACAATTTCTCAGAGACTATAAATGGGCAGCACCAACTTACACCACATTGACTGAAATGCCCTCATCTTTTATGAGCATTTTCTAAAGAGCATGTAATTTAAAAAGCCTTAAAAAAAAGGTTATTTTGCATGTTGCAAGTCTTTTGTGTCATCTGTCTGACCAGTTCTCTTATGAACTGAGCAAATACAGAGAATCATACTTTAGGGACAGGAGAGACTACTCATAACTGCTCTCCTGCAAGTGGCACAGATTTTAAATTGAAAAAGTCACAAACTGCACAATAAAACCCCAAATCAATCAGCAGTACAGTACCAAGTTTTAGGTTTTAAAGGCATTTCAGAGCAAAGCCTCAAGAAAATCTTTTTCCTAAAGAAGACTGACTGCCATAGCAGGCTGTCAACTGCACCTGCAAATCAAACTCATTTTGCAGTCAAGAGATTTCATTGCCTCAGCATGTCTGTAGAATGGTGAGAGAAAACAACTGCTAGTTTTGATAGAAGCAACCACCACCTGCAAAAGGAAACACACAGGGGATCCAGGAGTTCATTAGAGACAAAAATTCATAAATGGTGATTTAGTAGCCAGGCACTAATGCATAATGAAAGGCTCCAGCATGCAAAGCACTAAGCGCAGTGAGTGATTGCAACAATAAAAACCAACAAAACTGCAAATCAAATCAATGCAGTGCACTCTCAGAAAATGCCAATCTCACGCCAAAGAGCTCAAAACTCTCCAGCTAACATCTCACAGAGCAAACCTACCCGAATTCGATTGGATCCCAACTCCAACATCTGTAGCATCTGCAAGTTGCTCAGATTCTCAATTTTGCTGATTTTGTTGTTGACAAGGAAGAGTTTTTTAAGTTGGGTAAGCCGATCTAGCCCTTCAATGTGTCGCAGAACGTTAAAGGAGATGTCCAGGACCCTGAGGTAAAACAAACCAAAGGTCCCATCAGTCCATCAGGCATGGATGATTCTGAAAGAGGCACTTGTAAATTGGTGGGGAATCTCGCTGTCTGCAGAGATCAAGCCTTTGCTAGGCCCTGAAGCTAAAGTCATGAGTGTCATGTCTTTTTATCAGAAAATACAACAAATATAACTCTCAAAATACTTCTGTAGTGTGTCAGCAAGAAAAAAAATCACCAGCCACGTGCAGAAGACAGCCATTATTTTGCCCAGCCATGGAGCTGCCACTGTGGGAGGAAGCCAGTCTGCATTTTCCTTGGGAAAGGTACTTGCCTATAAGATCTGGCTCTGACAGGACCCTGTCAAGGCCTCCCCTGGGCAGGAAGCAGTTGTGATTGTGACAAGTAGGCCAGTCCTCACTCCAGTGGCAACAGTTTTGTAATGTATCTCCAGAGTGATCCCAGGCAGGTGCCAGAAACTCAGAAATCTGGAAGGGTACTTACTCCTTCCTTAACACTCTTCAAAAAAAAAAAAAAAAAAAAATCATATTCTTACCTGAAATCTCTTGTCATTTTTTCAGGAATAAAAACCTGTTACACAGAGCTCTGGCTGCAAGAGCAAAGGGGGCCTGAGAGCTCCCACACCTGCGTGGAACCTGCCATTCTCACTGCCTTACACAGCACAGGTTTCATTTCCAGCTGCCTGTCCCTGGGGAGCTTCAGGATAATGAAACTAGTTTACTGCACAGGTTAAATATCAACAGAGAATAGACATCATCCTTCACAGAGCACCAAAACAAATTCTGAGAGAGGCTTGGGTGATGAACACTGGAATAAGTACAGCATGAGTAACACAGTGAGCAGCAAACCACCCCCAACCTAACCCTGGTGATTCCCCTGGACTCACTCAAGTTCTGCCAGAGACTCCAAGTTCTCAATCTTCCGGATTTGATTGTCATAAAGATCCAGCTCCCGCAAGGTCTGCAACTGCTCCAGGTTTTCAATGTGCTTAATCAAATTCTGACGGAGACACAGAGTCTAATTGTTGAGGAAAAGTTTAAAGAGAAACAGGAAAATGGATATGAAGGACTGCATGTAATGCCTTTTGGCTCACAGACAAAAAAGAGGGTGTGAGAGGCTTTCCCCATTAAGTTTTGCTGGGAATTTGTTTGGTTGTTGATGGTTTGTTGGGGTTTTTTTTTTCTCTGTTTTTTGTTTTTAATACAATCTTTTCTTGGTTTACTCCAATTCTACAGAAGGAAATCTTTCAACCACAATGGTCAGACACTGAGAGGCTACATAGCAGCCCAGAGAGGCTACATAATCTCTGTCCTTGGAAACACTCAAAAGCTTAACTGCAGAAGGCCTTAAGCAACATGTTCTAACTGGGCCTGCTTTGAGGGCTTTGCTGGAAACCTCCAGAGATCCTTTCCCATCCACATTATTCTATGTTCAGTCTGCTGTGCTAGTCCAGGATGTCTCTCGGGATGTGCCCTGATGCATTGTCTCTCAACCACTTCCAAAACAAACTTGCAAAATCCCAGGATTTTTATTACTACTTGACAAATAGGTAAACACTACCTTCTTCAGCTAAAAACGAAGTGAACTCTCTAAATCTCAGCCAAAAAGAGACTCTATATCTGTCCTCTTATAGGTTAGATCTACAAAATCCCCAGCTCCAAGAGGCATTCTCTGTTCCCCAGGACAGTTACCTTCACTTTCTTGAGCACCTCAAATCCTTCAATCTTCCCAATTCGGAAATGATTCAAGTCAACGTCCTTAAAGAGAAATGCAGGGATTTAACAGCTGTTTCAAAACAAATCCGGTCTTTAAAGATCAACCTGGTACTTTGTTATAAGGAAATTACAGTCTTACAAAATGTGTAGCTCATTAAAACTTCTCTTCAAAGAGCATTTGTAAAATGGGTTTGGCACATGATTTTACCACCACAGGTGAGGCACATGGCCTAAACTTGTCAACTGCAAATGCAGTATCTGCAAAAAGGCAACAGCCCTTTCCTGAGTCTGAGCATTGCCAAAAGTAGAAATCTTCAGAAATTTATTGAGATGGAAAAATTCTTGCATAAATAAAATTTTGCATAAAGTTCTCTTACCTACTTTGCTAAGGCTTAACACAAGTTGCCATTTCCAGCTCCAGGCCTCAGATGAGCAGGCACCACTGACAGTTTGAATAACCAGTGGTTCTGTGAACATTAATTCTGCACTGGCAATCAGCTGAGGCACTCCCCATCTGTGCCGTTCAGCCCCAGACGCTCCAGTTTTGCAAGTCAAAGAGAAACTCTGGAGCACTTCCCCACCCGAGCTCAAACGCTCTGCTGCTAACAGGCTCACGAGGTTGCTGATGCCAAGGCACTGGGCTTGGTAAGTCACTGTGCCTGTTCCAAATCACAGGGCTCACAGCAGCAAACAGCTCACTGAACATATTCTCTGAAGCTTGTAGCAGTACCTCTTGCAGCACAGACACACTTTCAGTGCCTCTACGCTTAATTTAAAATTCTAAAGTACTAACAAAATGTTTCAGCTGGTGATCAAGAATAGAACACCTCTGCTTCTAGTCTTAAAAGCTCTGCATCACTTCTGGGGAGGATCACAGTTGCCAGCACCTTCAGAAGAATTAGATCTTTTAACCAGGTTTCAATACTTGCCTTTGCCTACCTTTGCTTCCTGCCGTATAAAGCCCGTAAGGACAAAAATCTGCCTTTACCTCAGCTTCTGGGTCCAGGCTAATAGTCTCCATGTCCACCGGTGTCTCCGCTTCTCCTGCAGGAGAAGCAAACACATTGTGAACTTCCGTGCCAGATAGCTAAAAGCAGGAAAACAGCTGACATCCAGGGAGACCAAGAGAGCAAATGCCCCTCAGGAGGAGAAACACACAAGGTGCACAGTTCAGACATTCTGCTTCATTAAAACCACACTTCACCTACTTGGTTTTCAATGTGACAGCTCATTAGGGAAAAAAACTTTCTTAACAGCAGAATTTCATGCTCAGATGCAGAAGACACACAGATCAGCACCTTGCCCAACCTGCCTGTGTGATTGCTGAAAACTGCTGGCTCAAGACTGGGCAGGATGCCCTTCCTTCACACCTAGCGCCATCATCCCTTTGGAGACAGACCATCCAAAGTGTCTGTGCTCCTCTGACAACACAATAAAACCCTGCCAAGCAGGAATCTTAACTGTCTAGTGAGATGACCAGGAATGACCAAGCATCTCAACAATCTCAGCCTTCAGCTTTTTTTTTTGTTAGCACTGCCACTTCATGTCACTGTTGTGAACACTTCTGCATGGATCTCCCTTCCTCTGTTTGGCTGAACTCTCTACTATGCCAGACAACACTGTTTATCCCACTGCATGAATTTTCTTGGGAAACGCTTTTCTAGCTCTGGAAGACACCCCAGCATTTGCTGTGCTTCTATCACAGCACATGAGGGAGGGAAATTTACTGGAGAATTCATGCTGAATAATTCATGCCAATTCCCGTTCGTTGGAGATGATGTGCTGCTTACATCCATTTCCGAAGAAAAACAAAGTCTAATTCAGCTTTGCAAAACTGACGTACAACATGCAAGCTTTTTTTACTTCATGTGCAGAGCTTCTGTATGTACTACCAAAAGCCCAAGCAACTTTAATTACAGTCACATCCCAAAGGCTTTGCAGTAACTCCTGCATGTATGCAAGCTCATCCCCTTAACCCAGTATCAGTGACTATTTTCACAGCCCAGCACGGTCACAACACCCCTGTAAATGCCAAGTGTTCCTATTTAATGAGTGTTTCTCTTACTAATGCTTGGCCTTTTAAGTAGTAATGCAGGCACAAACAGTACCAGCATTGCCATTTTTAATGCTACCATCCAACTCCAAGGCTTTTGTGGTCCACAGATCATCGCTGACCTTCCTGTATTTGGGCTGTTGCTGTTGCCTGGGCATTTAAACAGGAAAGAGACTCGCTGAACTGATTCATAGAAGTCAAGACTGAAAAAGCAATCCTCATATTTCAGGTTTTTTTTTAATTAGCAGGAAACATAAATTATATTTTGGGAATGCAAAATGAGCTGGTAGGCTTGGGAACACTGAACAGCAGGATAGAAATGCCACCAAAACTGACACAGAAACATGTGCCTGTCAGCAATTAGCACCGGGCAACACTTGCATTTCCTTATTTTAGCTCCAGATCAGGAGCTATGCACTTCAGCAAGGGAGTGGGATACCCTACCCCACTGCTATCAAGACTGTACCTCTTTGACCTGTTTCTTGGGTGCAAAGACTTTCACAGCGAGAAGTGCTCCAAGCCAAACGAGCAGTCTTGCTGAATTTACAGCCCACAGGAACAGTGCCCAAGTTTGGAACAGCAGTTATTTGAGACATCACATGGAAAAATCCAAATTTTGCCCCTTTGTATTGAGTCATACTGGCAGTAAGTTAGTGCTCATGGTGAAGGAACTTATTGAGTTTCAAGTCCTTTGAGACTTTAAAGTTGTCCAACGGTAAAGCCAATCATACCCTTGGCAAAAGAAAAAAAAAACTTCAATAAAAAAACCCCATTCAAGTAAAAAAAAAAGCTTTGTTTGGCTAGCAAGCTTGAATATTTTAATTTATAAACATTTGATTTAGGTAATGTGTTAAATACTCTATTCTGGGGCCTGTCAAAGGGTAGCTCCTCTTCATTCTGACACATGGCTTTGAGAGACCACTCGTCATAGCCAGTGTGGAAAACAGCACTCAAACCCAAAGGTGCAAAACCAAATCACACAGGATACACATCGGATTCATCAAAATAAAAGGCATTTAAAACTGAACACACAGGCACTGCTGTTGTGTAATAAAGCCAACTGTCATGAAGTCTATGTACTGTGTATAAAGCATTTAGCAGCCTGAGTGAGATGTGTATCTGGTATCAGCTGTAAATCAGTATTGGTACAGAAATGTTAAAATACATTTTCTCTCAAAGAACAGAAAAAGAAAAATAAGAGAAAAATGGTTCTAGCAAATTTAGGCATTTAAATGTCATTTTATTTACAAACTGACTGGATATAAAAACTCTAAACTGACCCTCCTACCAGCACTTTACAGCCAGGACTGCAATTTCCCTTGCAAATTGCTTTACTCCACACTTCTCAATGCTGCATGTTTCTCAAGGGGAAAAAACCATCACCTCGGCAGTGAAGTTTCATAAGTGAATTTTTGTGTAACCTATGCCTGCAAGCCACATGCCTTTGCAGAGGTAGAAAAAAAATCCACCATTCAGAAAACCCAAATTCCAAAGTAGGAACAGTCATTACTGAGTTACGTAAGTTCACAGTACCACAAGCATTTCAATCAACAAAAAGCCTAACTACACTTTTTAAGTGCATATGCATGAAGAATATTATAAATAGCTCAGTTATAAGCTTTCTAACCAGAGGCTCTATTCCTCAGAGAATTAGCTAAATGATGAAATCAAAATTTCAGCTGCTCAAGCTCTTTCTACTTAAGATCCTCTGTGAAAAAAAAAGGGGGAAAACTCTTCATTTTCCTTTCAGCTGAGAAACTCAAAGCTGGCCGTGGAAACGATCTCAAATGTTCGAAAATTATTCCTCTGCTTGGTTCCTGCCCTAGTTTTCTGAATGCTTACAGTTTGGAAGAAGTAACAATACAGTCATTATATTAAGCAGTACACAAATGTAATTCAGCAAACAAATCTGAATGTGTTTTTCTTGCTTTCACCAGAGTAAAAGTACATCACTTCTGTATTTCCTTTCATAGAATTCCTGGGGGAACAATGTGCAAAATATAACCTCCAACACACAGCTAAATCACTCCAGCTGAGCAAACACTCAGGATTGCAGGCATGCAAAGGAAAGCTCTGTCTGATCTGCGTGGTTCTATCAGCTGTACAGTGCTTGGGATGCACAGTTTGCAAAGTGTGCTCTTCCACAGCCATGACCTGCCTATGGAAGAGCCTTTCTTTATTAATATTTAGGGGGTTTCAATGATCAACAACAAATTAGACCTATACAGAGTGCATTTAGCTATGAGACTAGATTTAAAATTCTAGTAACAATTTACTAGTCTGAAAAATACTTTGGGAAATCCCAATGGGCAAGGTTAAGATGAGGAGGGACCCTCATAGATGCATCATCAAAAAGAACTAAAATTTATTTCATTATTTCCCTTCCAGTACCAGACCAATAATAATCACATGGACATCTCTGTCAAAAGAATGACATTACACTTCAGATTGCACCAAAATTTTGGATCAAATCACCACACAGGGTCTGCAAAAATGGATCTGCTCTGACAAGTTCCATGCAAGCCACTGAAAACCCTTCCATCAAATATTCACAGGCTTAAAAAAGTCTGTCAGTATTTCTACCCCATGTTCTAATACATACAGTAAGATCAGTACGAAAAGTTTAAACCTGAGAGGATTCAAAGATATAATTTTGATATGTCTTAGAACTTTTAAATTAAAAAACCAAAACGGATAGGTTCCTTCAATCCATCTAGAAATAGTCTTTGTTGCCTTCCAAAGGAACCTGGCAATTTTTAGGCAAAAACCTACATAAACTAAGGTAGAATTATGAAAAGCTCCTTGTGATTACTTCTAATGAAAATTTCCAGCCTCTTTCCACATAAAATGTCTAAATCTCCATAACAGAAAAATACGAATAAAGGTGGTTTGCATTTTGATATTAAATATTTCAAAGACAAACATGGATGGGTAAACAAACAGTAAAAAAAAAAAAAGGTGGGGGAAAAAAAAAAAAAAAAAAAAAAAAAAAAAAAAAAAATCAAAGGTCTAATACTAGTGGTTCCATAAAAAGAAGCCAACTTTATTCTAGCAACGACAACACTACAATTTATTGAAATTTCAAGAAGATTGCTCTAGGGCAGACTCCCATGGATAACCAGCGTGCAGCCACAAGGAGCACAAGGGACTGACGCAGGCTGTGCACACGCGGCCGGGACTCCTGGAGGTGGTGGTGAGGCTGACACGGTACCTGCAGAGCTCTCGCCGTTCTGCTCATCCCTCAGGCTCTGCTGGCTGAGCTCTGTCACCAAGCGAACCGCCTGCTTCCTCCCCTCCTCGTCTCCCGACTCCTCCGACTCGATCCGCTTATCAACTGCACAAGACACAGAACAGCAGAATTAGGCTATTTCCAGCAGCGGGGCAGAGGGGAGGAGTAGCAAGCAGATATAATAACCAGGATTCACATAAACGACTACGCAGTTAGTAGAAATCCTAAGTTAACTAAATGAAAGGTTTAGTCTTAAATAAAAGGCCTCTTACCCCTTGTTTCTACTTTGATTTTGGATGCACTTTTTCCTCCCATCACATCTTCCTAAAACCAACAATCTGGGAAGAAGACTGGAGGAAAAAGGAAATTTCTTAGATCAATGAAGTGCAATTCCAAAGATTACGGAGATGGAGTTAGAACTATTACATTTTAAGAGCTTTTAGAAAAAAAAAAAAATCAGTATCATGTACAATAGTACCAATGACACGAAGAAGTGAAGGCATCAATAAAAAAATCCTCGCAGATAAAAGCAACAGTCTCCCCAGAACAATCTGCCAGATCCCTTCACGTTTACAGAGCCACAGCTCCGGTGGCCACCCTGGGCCTGGACCAGAAGCAGCTCCTCGCTGGCCCCCTCTCAGTATTTGCTCTCGTTTCACCAGGGGACTAAGGAAAACCAGCGCCATCCAGAAGGTTTCTTTCTAATTATCTTTATTTTTTACGTCACGGCCATCTCCACAACCCCACTCCTGCTCCCTCTGGCACACGGAGCCCCTGGGCATCACGTCCCGCCGCGATAACACACCCCGGCCCCCCGCTCTCGGCGGCCCGACGGGGCCTGGCCCCCTGGGCAGTGGCCCTGGGGCTGGACACACGGGGGCTGCACGACCGCGGAGGGCCCACAAGCCCCCCGGCGTGCAGCTGGCAGCCGCACCGCCCGGCGGCGGCGCTCGAGCGGCCGGCCCCGCCACCCCGACTCCCGCAGCTTCCGCAGCAGCCCCGGCGGGCTCTCACCCTCCATCATCTCCTGCGGCCCCGCTCCGCTCTCCGCCGCCATATCGCTCCTCCTCCCACCGCCCCTTCCGGAAGCTGCCTCCGCCGCCGGCGCGGCCAATCAGAGCCCGGCGCTGCCGCCGCGCCGCAGCCAATCGCCCGCAGGTGGCGCGCCCAGGGGGAGGGGCAGCGCCCCGCCCACTGCCCCCTCGCGCGCCGGCTGTGCCCCGCGGCCTCCTGGGAGTTGTAGTTCTCTGCAGGAGGGGGGCTCGGACCTGCTCCCCCTGCACCAGCGCCTGGGGCCGGACGCGTTACGCGCTGCTTTCGGCGTCGTCCTTCCGCTTACAAATCCTTCGGAGGATTGCTATCGCCCTGCGGAAGGGTCTTCTACCTGCAGCCTTCCGCCCCCGGAGCAGGTCGGCCGCGCTGCCTCGGGCCGACGGCCCGGAGCGCGGGGCACCGCGTGTGGCGGCGGCGGGGAAGGGGAGGCTGGCGGGAGCAGCGAACTCCCGGGCCCTCGATCTGTTTTGCCTCCTCCCGCGCTGGAGTCCCATTTGCTGCTGTCCTTGCCGCTCTCACAACGCCTTTGCTTATTGGGTGCCGCGGCTGCTGAGCCCCGCCTGCCATTTCCTCGCGCCCTCCGGCTGTGGCGGGCCGCCCTGAGGAGCCGTGGCCGTGGCTGTGACCGGACCGTCCCGCCCTGTCCCGGTGGGGGCCGCTGGCCGCGGGGGTCCGGGCGGCAGCCTGGGTGGGAGGGAGGCTGCGCTACACTTGCTGGTTCAAAACTGGGAACGACTTTCCAAATTACCAAAGCTTTTGGTTTCAAAACCAGCAGAAAGGGGGAGAGGGTGCCGGCCGGGTGCTCAGCAGCTCTGACAGAAAGAGATGTGGTGGCGGCGTCCTGTCGGTCACACGTATCCTGCAGAATCGTCTGAGTTGGAAGGGACCCAGACGGATCATCGAATCCAGCTCTTAAGTGAATCCCGTAGAGGGACTGAACTCTTACCTGGGCAGGATGCTGTCAGTAGTCACCTCTGGGTCATAACCACACAGACCAAACATAGAGCAGGACACTCAAGAAGGAGCGTTTTGCCGTGACTTACAGGGCTGTGGTTTGGTTTCAAAGGCATCGTTACCTGCCAGCATCAGTCCCTGCTGTGGGCATGACTCGGTGTCCTTTGTTTCTGTTGCAGATGGTGGCTCCCTAGGTGTGACACGGCAATCAAGAGTGTGATCATGGCAGCTAAGGCTTATAGCCCCTCTGAAGGGGGCCTTCTGTCTTCATCAGCAGGCTTAGTCCTTACTCATTTGAATGACTCTGGTAAGCTGAGTAGATCCTTCCCCTGGGGCAACAAAAGCAGGAAAAGTCGTCTCTCTGGACTCTGCGAGCTTGGAGCATCACTGCCTGGTGAGCACAGTATTGTGAAACTGAGTTCCCATGAAGCTTTTGGGCAGCTTCAGATCTTCCTCTTCCCCTTCCTCAAGTGTAGAGGTAACAGCAATAAGTATCTGCCAGGATGCACTTGTTCAGTAAGCACCTGAGCCATGGATTGCGGCAGGCTGGGAGAGCTTATAGGGAAAACATCACTGGATAGTTGCTCTGCATTTATATTTGTCCCTGGGCAACCTGTGTTGACTGCCACTGGACCACCCTCCCATCTTGTATAATTATCTAAACCACAAAAAATGTCCGGGTGAGGAGAAAGATGATGTTGTATTGGATTCTGTCAGGATGGGAAGAACTTTGCAGTTTACAGTGTGTCCAGATATGGGTCTCCCTGTTTTATCGTGGTGAGCATGTTCATACTGTACACAGTGCATAAATGTCCTTGTGATGAGTTGTCCATAATGCTTCTTCCAGTACTACTAAACCTTCAAAGCTACTTACTGGCTTGGGAGTGGACCAATGGCATTGGGCTGCAGATACCACTTCTCAGAGAAATGTTTTTTACAGGCAGAACCTTTGAAAATTTTAGTACAATCACCTGGCACTGCATAGCCTAAAACATCGGTGTGGACACAGGTAATTCAATGTCACATACTGTGGACAACAGTTAATTAAGCGGCTTCCAACTAATGCAGTTGTTAATAAGGGCTTGAGCACTTACTGCAGTTATTTAGTGACCACTTTGTTTTTAATTTGAGAGATTTCGAAACATTTTAAAAATTGCTTAGTAAAAAATAAAAGTTAACTAGTCTGGTTAAAACTTATGGATGTTGGCAAGTTGTTTTAGCTTATGGACTGAGTTTACGTGTTCCAGTGGCTGTGATTCAAAAAGATACATGTATTAGAATAGTCTCTGTTTTCTTTAGTTTCACTGATTTTATTTTTTTGTAGTTTCTTTAAAAATCTAGAAACATGCATTTTGGGATTACTTGGCAGTTGCTTCAGCTGACAGCTTTTTTTTTTTTAATTAATTCCTCTGATACTCCTGTAGTAGACTGTTAAAGCATCACTGCTGACCTTTATCTTTTCACAGGGGAGAAGTGGAGCTCTTACTGTTTGTCTTCTCTGACAGCTCGTAACATTTGTACCAGCACAAACTCACGGGCTCAGTGGGATTCTGCCTCTCCCTCTTCTTCCCTTAGAAGCTCTGCTTCTTGCTCCTTTCTGCACACCCCAGCTGTGGAGGAAACCAGCCAGCACCTCCCAGCTGCTGCACGCAACCCAAACCAAGCCATCTTCACTGTGGATGCCAGCACAACAGAGGTATTGAGGCAGAACCTGTGGCACTAAGCTCCCCATAACTGGTACAGGTTGTGTGATAGCAGGCTAAAAGGACTATTTTTGTGTATCTTCAGGTAATCAGGGTATCATGAAGGCATTTTGTAGTCTCCTCCAGCTCAGTAGTCTTCTAAAGACTGATGAGTTTATTTCCATTGCAGGTTGTAGTTAGTAAAATACACAAGACAATAGCAGAAGCAAGGCTGTATTGAGTCTTTTTTCAAACAGGCCAGGGAGGTTGTGGACTCCCCATTCCTGGGAATGTTCCAGGCCAGGTTGGATAAGGCTTGGAAGGTGTCCCTGCCCATAGCAGGGGAGTGGAAGTAGATGGTCTTTAAGGTCCCGTCCAACCCAAACCATTCTGTGATTCAATGATTCTAGAAGAATGCAGCTGTGAAGTGACATGAGGGAAGAAAGGAAGAGCAGAATGTGCTTCAAGCCTTCTCTCTGTAAAGTACCAACCCTGCAATGTGTTTGTGGTGGCACAAGACTTCTTTATCTGCCCCAGTAAATATTTCATTTGCATTGGGCGGGAAAGAATTTCTCTGTTTCTGTCCTGACAGGAATCTAAAATTGTGTCCTGGGAACTTTAAAGAGCTGTGCCATTTTTCAGCTTGAACTGTCAGTTTGGGTTTACCCACTTTAAAGACCCCGAGTCCCAACTTGCTCCGTTGCACAGGCTCCAGTGTGCCAATGAGTGGGGTGATCACTGCACACCTTTGAGTTTGGATACAGTTTTGTGGCTTGCCTGGGCTTTGCTTGCAAATACAACTTTGTAGTTTTGCCTCCATGGGTGCCATTGTTTACAGTTAAAAGAAAGCAGGAAACCTAAAAGGAAAGCAATGTCTCAAAACCTCTTAACCAAAAAGATGTGTGGGCAAGGGATAAGTCCTAGAATAAGAATCTATCATGAGCTCATAATTCTAAAGAACCATTTTATTTCCACCAAGAGAAAGGGATATTATGAGACATTAAAGCAACAACCTGTGGAGATAATGAGCTCTTAAAAAAATGTACAGCTTTTATTCTTTGTTTAGGTTTGTTTTCTTCTTTCTTTTCTAGATCCTAGTGGCCAATGACCGAGCTTGCAAGTTGCTTGGGTGTAGCAGTCAGGAACTCATTGGTCAAAAGCTGTCCCACTTGATATCCAAATCTGGTCAAGAGGCATGGGAAGCAGTGGATGAGGAGTACCTAGAAACCTCTGAATGTTCATCGGTGGTTTCAGGAACTGTGGTATGTGAAATGTTCAAGGAAATATTCCCCACCACATAAAGTGGTCTTGTAGGCTTTGGTTTGGGATTTTTTTTTTCACATTTTCTATATAATTTCCTAATATATTTAACTTTGTGGGCGTTTGGCAATTATGTCATTTGCAGGACTGTTTGGTTTAAAAGTTTGCAGATGTGGGATTTCAAAGGGCAAAAGATGATTTAAGGGGACACCCAGGAGAACCTTGCAGCTGTCAACACACACAGTCACCATGACTTGACCAAATCAGAACTTAAAGGACATTAGAATTAAAAAAAATTGCTTAACATGGAAAAAGTCTATTGTGGAAACGTTCCCAATTGTCTGGTCCTTAAAAATGTATTTTAAATTATCTTAATTTGGATTGTGCGTATTATAAAGGTACAAGCCAGTGAAATACTGTGAAATGTCTGTGCCAAAACACCATAGTTGGTGCAAAAGAGTGGAATTGATATTTTGCCTAGAATGGGGTTGTTTATAAGAGAACTGCGTGAGAAAATCTCCATATTATTTTCTTTTGCTGCTGTTGTGAGTTGTCACCAGAGAATCCTTGGAAAATGAGCTTGTGTTCTTTCTGGTGTGCTATTTTTGAACTGAAATTGTCGGTATCTCAGAGCCTTATCTTCCTGAACCCTCAGCTGGATATGTGGTGGGGGCAAAGATCTAAGTTTGATTCAGTGAAACCCGAGATTCAAATTAAACGTCTGACAGAGGCACTTATTCTAAGCTGTTCCAAATACTTTATAGAAGTCACTGTGTAGGTCATAAACCCATTCTGTCAAGATCATATAAAAACCATAGAAGGCTTGGTATGAACCTTGCAGGCTATAAGATAAATAAACATTTTCTGATCTGAGAAGAATCTCCTCCCATAAGAAATTAAACTGCTGTTTTTGCAGCTGAAAGTAAGAACTGTGTTACTAATGAGGAGTGTTCATTAGCACCATGGGACATCTCTTAAGTAAGGCATCTCTGAGAGGCACTTCTCACTGAATGCAAGGTGTTAGAGTGGCACATTTATTATTCTGAATCTTTATGCCTTTAGACTTCCTGAGGTGGGGAGAGACGATACGAAAGTAACAACATTTTGTGTATGATCAGTAGTTTATTTTCAGACCTTTTAATCCCTGTATTAAAACTGTCTTTCTTCCCATAAAACACTAGTAAGTAGTCAAGAAATTAAGTTTTTCCAATAGTGATAGGGAGGTATCTTGGCTCAGTATCTTACTCCTGTTTGAAATCCTTGCTGTGTAACCACAGTCTCAGTAAGCCATGTCTCCATTTCTGAATCTGGTGGAAAGGTGGATGTTATTGGCCACCTCAACGAGAAGATCCCTGTCTCAGTCTGGTTGAGGCAGATAAGAAGCAAGGACAGCCAGCGTTGTGTGGTTGTGCTGGAACCAGTGGAAAGACTTTCAGCTTCTGTTTCCTTCACAGTTGATGTAAGTGTTTTCCTAGTGATCAAACGAGATTGCAGTTTGTGAGAGTTTGTGTGTGAGTGGGAGGTGTGTGAAAGGCACAGGTGACTGGTTGTGAGCATGGAATGTGTCCATGGCAGGGCCTGAAACCAGGGCTGTGCATGCAGGACCTGTGCATGGATCTCTGCTGTGGCTCACCTTGATGTGTTTAACAACCCACATAAAAATGCACCCTATCTCCTCAGGGGACATCTTACACTTAAACAGTGTCTGTTTGGCAGGGGGTTGATAATTTGGGGTGTGGATGCCCTTGTGAAGGGATCATCTTGCTGAGGAACAGTTCTGTGGGGAGTGCTGGACACCCCTGCCTCTCTCCTGGGGAAAGGGCAGGCTCCCTGCACAGATATGGGAATATTGTTTTATGCTGTGTCTGCTTTTGCTGAGTGAGTGGTGTCTGCCAAAGGACTGCAGAATGAAATTTCCTGCCATTGCTTAGATAATTGCAGAAACCATTGTCAAAGTATTAAGTGGACTGTGGCTAAAATGTTAAAATTTTAACAATCCTGTACATTTTCCTCCGCAGGGAAAAATTACATCGTGTGACCTCCTTTATGCCCATCTCCATGGCTACCCAACATTGGAAGCAGTAGTTGGACTCCACATAAAGGACCTGATCCCTTCTGTGCAAATCCCTCCTCTAGGCAAAAAAATGCCAAAGGTATAGTGTAAGCACCAACCTCATTCTTCCATAGTCTTCCCATTTGGAATACA
This sequence comes from Falcunculus frontatus, assembly GCA_013398115.1. NCBI lineage: Eukaryota > Metazoa > Chordata > Aves > Passeriformes > Falcunculus > Falcunculus frontatus. The sequence goes on from VZRV01005197.1 coordinate 399,395, forward strand.
AGTGCATGCTGTTTTCCTTCCTTACATAACAGAAGAAAGCCTTTTCAGAGAAAAGCCTGATTCCCCTGGAAAAGGGTGTGCTGCTTATTTGTGGAGCTGCTGTCTGAAGAGATCCTAACTAGGGATGAGACCATGCCCTGACCTCTCACTGGAATCTGTCCTGGTGACAGACAGTCTTCTCCAATCCTAGCTGTGTAACACACCATGCTCTCTCTGTAAGCTCTTTAAGATTCCTTGGAATTCTTTAGCCCATTTCAATCATGTCTGTCTGAGGAGTGAAAGAATACCCAGGTCTTGCAAATGCCATGAAAATGGGCAGATAGGGAGTTGAAGGAGGCCTTCTTATGAATGCCTAATTTGTTGAAAAGCTGCAGCCTGGACTGGTCTTCATCTTCAGGATATTTATATAGTAGTTCAACACTGGATTCCAAATCCTTAAAAAAACAAATGTTGTTCATTTTGATATTCAAAGGATTGATTCCTTTTTCTTTTCCTCCTCTTTTTACCTGAGAATTCCTCTGTAATTTTATATGAATAATGAAATAAACCTGAAACATTTGGTTAGTTAGAGGTTTTCTGTTTGAAGTTTTTTTTTTTACTTTAATTTAGAACCTCAGGATCCAGCGAGCTGTAGGCCGATCCAGAGAGGGTAACATGTTTCCTCTCAGTTTAAAGCTGGAAGTCAGCCATCTGGAGGAGGAGCAAGCAGCACTGCAGAAAGATGAGATTCCACAGACAGAAGGCTCCCTCCCAAGCTATCAGTACTCTGCTACAGTTGTGGTTTTCTCCACCATCAGTGGTCTTATTACTGTTCAGTCAGACGGAATCATCTGCGGAATCACAGATAGTTTTGCTTTAATGCTCTTTGGCTATGAGAAGAAAGATCTGTTGGGAAAGGTAAGATAAGTTTAAGTCCTCCCAGAAGACTGATACATGTGGCAGCATATCCACTGGAATTGTGAAGTTGTCTTTTACACTCCTTGCCATCACAAAACCCCTGTGCTCCACACGTTTGGTGGGTGAGGTGTAGGATGACACGCGAATTCCCGTGCTGTCATTGCTAAGACTTGCAGTGCTGAGGAGCTGCTATGGATTTCAAGTAGCCCAAAGCAAGCTGCACAGTTCTGTGCTCTCCATTGGTCATGTGGATCACTTTTGCCTGGCTGTCCATGAGAATCAGGTTCACAGATGTGGATTGTGAGCATTTGCCCCCGTCCTCTGAGAGTTGGCTTAGCTTGATAAGGTTTTGTTCTTTGTTTTAGAACATTACATTCCTGATCCCTGGTTTCTATAACGACATGGAAAGAAGCAGTAGCTGTTCTTTGCCTTTACCTCCTCTGGATGATTCCACAGGGACAGAAGGTAAGTGCCTTTTTGAAGGTGTCAGTGCCTGCTCTACAGCTGGCTCTGGCTGCTGTAACCAAGGGGAAATGAGCAGAGGCAAGAGCTTCACCTACAAACATGAGAACATTATTCATAAAAGCAATGTCCCTCCATGCAGTTTTTACATCGGGTTTCCACTATAACCTCAGGTAAAGAGAATTGTTCACCTAAGACTGAGCTTCTCTCTTTGCTGCCAAGAAGATAAAACTGAATATCCAATTTGGAAATTAAAGTGAGAACAGAGAATGCTTTGTACTTAACAAACACTTCTCCTCCCTCCCTCCCCTGCTAGGACCCTGTGGTGTTTTAAAATGTGTAAAATACAGCTTTTGCGACTATATTGAAGTGGAGCTGTAGCTACTTAGGATTAATATTTTAAGGGAAAAATCTAATATTCTGAATTGGTTTGTGCTGCTGGCTAATATTCAATGTTATGGTTGCTGTGTTTCAATCAGAGAGGCATCACATGTTCTTCTGATGCAGTTTGCATCAGAATTTGTCAAAACTTTACTTCTCTGAAGACAGCACAAATAAACAGAAGCAAAGAAGCCTCATGTTTCCATATCTGTCTTTTCCAGCTAGCTCTGCCCAACACAGAGAACACCAGCAAGTTCATGCTTTCGTCCATATCACAAGAGATCTTTTTTGCTGGTTTTGTCTCCTTTTTTTTCCCCCTATTTTCTTTTTCTGTTTGCTTAGAAATGCACATCCGTGTTGAATCCAATGCACCCCACTGGAACAAAGAAGAGTTAGTAGACAGTGTACAATTTCTTAGGTAATTCTTTGATGAAATGATGCCCCTAATCTAGGAGTAGTTCAGTTCTTCAGTGAGGAAGCATTGTTGGCACTCAGCCATTACTAATTAAAGGATTGTTCTAGATTCAAATCTAGATTTGTTTGCTCGTTATCTTCTGCAGCAACAATACTTGGGCTACTTCATCTTCCAAACTCATGTTTTTCTTCTGATCTTTTGTCGCTGGGGAAGGAAAGAACTTAATCTCCTCTTGTTTCAAACACGTTTAGAGTCTTTTTTTATCTCACAGCTTCAGTGAGTTACATAAATCCAGTCCAAACCTGTTCATTATATGAGTTTGGAATGGGCTGTATATGTGTGGTTTGGGCTTTTTTTTGATGCTGCTGCTGTATGATCATTTTAATTTCAGTCTCTTTACATTATTGGCATTTTTTTGGGTCTCTGAACTTCAATTCAAGTAGCTAACACATGATGCCAATATCTGCCAAAGAGCTTTGATAGAAAAGCAAATTTTGGCAGCCCTAACACATGTAGATTCCTGCATGTGGTGATTTCTCAAAGCAGAGTGGAATGCTCGTATTTTGACTGTTTTGCCTCAATCAAGCCTTTTATACTCAGTTCCTTAGGGAAAAGACAGACCAAGGCAGTTCCAGGTTTATTTTTAATCACTGTAGCCTCCAAAGCCTAAACAGAAAAGTTTAAGTTGGTGTGGTTTTGTTTCCTGTTTGGTACAGAGAGCAGCTTCTTGGCTGCATGTTTAGCACACCTTCTGTCAAGAGATGAAGAGCAGAAATTGGAGCAACAACACGAAGATGACAAATTAATACATGATGAGAATGAACAGAAGAATGGGACCAGTTTCTTTTCTCCTCCCTCACCTCCTGAAGCAGCATCCACCCCCACTAATAGGTAGGCATTTCATAGACTGCATATTCACATGGGAAAATGAAGAGCTGTGCTGGCAATCACCAGCAAAAGCTGATTTTTTCACCTGTGTGATGTCTGTGGGAAGGTGTAGCAAGGGCCTTCCATGCTTTGCTGTCTTTAGAATCTGAGTGCTGTTTGCAAGACAGGCTGAGCTATGCCTGCCTTAGATTTTTATTTAGATCTGTACAGCCTACCATTGTAAAGTTACAGAAATTGCAGCTCTAAATGGGACCAAATGTTTCACCCAGACTAGGGAAGGTAATTAGCCTCTATCTTCACTAATCACAAATAAGGGACATTTATCTCCTTCCAGCTGGTGTTGCACTGAAGTCAGGTTACCTGGAGGGAATTCTAAGTGTTATTCCTTCTGGTGCTTGGTGTAACTGTCAGGTCATCCATTAAAACAGGGTACTGTGTTACTGAAGCCCAGCCATTTTTTGTTGTACATTTCCAGGTCTTTTTCCTGTTACAAGGTTAGAAATTCTGTGGAAGTACATCTGTGATGCTCATGGCCTACCTTAAGTCAAATTTTAAGCCTTCCACATTAACAATTCTAACCTTCAGTAAGTATTTACTACCCATTTTAAGGTATAGACTATTACAGCACAGTTCTTGCTGCTTTTAAAAGTGGCTGGTAATGTCATTTTTTGTGTTCTCCTGGTTTGCATCCCTCATATCATACTTGGATTGTAAGTGCTCTGCTTCATTGTTTTTCTATGCTGAATTTTTACTAATGGAAATGTTTGCAAAATACCTTGTGCTTTGGGCTTCAGTTAACCCTGACTGATGGAGGCATCCATCTCCTGTTGGACAGAGAAGGGATCTTCTGTTTTCAGGACTGGAAGTACCCTGCTGATATGCTAAGGCCTGAACAGCAGGACTAAGCACCAAACTGACTTACAAGATGAATCTTGAGCATGATGCTATTGATACCATCAAGGTTCTTTAGTTAAAAATAGATGCTCAAAACATTTCTATTAGTTGTTCTTAATGCCAAACCTGCTGTTATAGAGACCTTTGTATAACCTTGTGTAAGATACATTAAGAAATCCTCCCAACTGATATCCCCAGAGGCTTTTTAGTAGAATATTTTAGGCAAAACCCTCTCAGCCCTGGCCCTGGCCCTGGCTGGTTGGGAAGTGGGCCATCAGAACCAGATGTTTTCTGCACAAAAAGGTAAACAAGTCATTCAGACTGTTTGATTTGGGCCTATAAAAGCTGGACCCCTTTTTCGGGCGAACTTGGGGACCTCGCCTACAAGTGGATGCACAGCATGGCATTTTCCCAATTGCTGGGAAGGGTTCTCCAGGTCCTCACTGAAAAAAGGGGCTCCCCAGCAATTGCAGACTCTGGATGATGGTAAAGTGTTTAGGCAATTGGTGATGGATCTTTTTCAATCACTGTTCTTTCTCATACAGTAAGGATTAGATGCATCACCTTGCTTATTTTTGCTTTTTGCTAAAGCTGAGCGAGTAATAAGCTTATTGTTTCATCAGATGTATCCTTTTACCTCTGTTTTGCTTCAACATTAACAGTAAAATAAGACCATTCTCTCCGTTGGTGTCTGTGCCCATTCAATAGCCCCCATCGATTGGCAAAACACCTGCCACGTGTATTAGGGGTTTTTTTGGTGGTGATAAATGTTTTATGATCTATATTTAGAAATTAAGCTAGAGAAGGAAATTATCCATAGTGGAAGAGTGCCGTTTGATAGATGGCACTTTGGTAAATTTGTTAGTATTTTGGATGCCTGTGCAAACAGCTTTCTGCCTTTTGCTTTTAAACTTGAAATAAAACTGTTGGTCCAGGTTTTAAATAGTGACCATATTTAAGTGGGTATTATACGGTAGGACAGCTTTCTTATTCTTTTGTAATCATGATGTCACTGATAACTTTGAGTCTGCAGTGAGGACAGCCTTGCTACAGATGGGCTGTCAGCCCACCAGAGAGTCTTATCCCAAAAGCTGGCTTGACACAATCAGAGCAGTGGATAGAACACTGGAAACTTCAGGATCAAATAATTCTCAAAAGATGCTCTCTGCAAGGCTCTCTCTCACGTCATCTGACTCAGAACACTGGGATTTAGGTCAGAACATGGAGATTCCAGCAAGAAGCAGTCATAGTGCACTATCTCCTGCAGTAACTGTTGCCTGGTTGCCTCTTTGTTCCAGACTAGAAGACAACCTAAATGCATCATCCTGTGACTCAGTGAAGCTGCCTTCTGAAGTTACTTGTAACTCACCTGGAACACCAACAGTGGATGAGCCATGGCCTGGTACAGCACTGAACTGCAGACAAGACTTTAAAAGCCTCAGATTTCCAGGGCAGGTGTCAAAAACAAACTCGATGTGTGATGCAAAACATTCCAACCTCGAGCATATTGTTGAAAACTGCCTGCTAAATGATGCTTTGGCCTTTGCACATGAAAGAAATACTGTCAGTGAGGTTTGCTCAGGAGATAAAACAGGTCACAGTGCTTCTGCACCAGGAGCTGCCACAACCTCTGAAGATGCTAAAGGATCTGAACTGAACTGTATTTGCTCTGGTCTTGAGGTACTGGGTCTGAGTACTGGTGTCAAGGGGAGCTCAAGCAATTCTTTAGGTATTCCTGCAGCTCCTGTAGGAGCACATTGCTCTGCTGCAGTGGACTCCAATATGCTAACTGAGACAAACAGTGCCTTTTGCACTCATCAAGGAAAGCAGCTGTTGAATGGTGTTGCCACAGGAGCTGATTCTGGATGGCTGGCCTCCAGAAGGCGTTTACAAAACTCTGAGGAATCCTCCAAAGCATTTCCTGAGAAACCTGAAACTCTTGCAGAAACTGTGGGGGACAGCTCCAACAGAAATCCCCTGAAAAGCAAAGGTAGGCCTGAAGAACACTGCCAGTTGCTCAGGCAGCAAAATACGGAGATAAAAGTAACATCAACCCCAGTGAAACAAGAAGGCAGGCTAAACCCAGCAGCTCCTGTGACCTGGGAGATTCTGGAAGGCAGCTACATTGGGAATTGCTGTCACAGAGATGGTTCACAATTCAGTAAGTGAAACCTTGTTCCCTTCCCAAGCTCTTATCAGGGTGCTCCTTTTCACCCACAGTTTTGCAGAATGCAGACAGTTCTGGTTAGAAGCTCACAGTGGAGAGGAAGGAGGAAGCATCTAGAAGAAAAAATGGTGTTTAAGTCTACCCAGAAGTTATTAGAAAAGGAGGTGGTATAAAAAATAAAGTTGGTAAGAAATTAATCTCTACTGAAAAGTCAGAAATACTCTCAAAACACAAATAAAATTTTGAACTTGGTGACTTTTTCTGAACAGAAAATACAAACTCCACTGTAAAACTGTAAATTGCATTAAAATTGTATAATGGAATTTGTTTCATTCACTCCTTCAGCTGCATTCAGTGGCTTGTAGAATAAAATCCCCATTTTTATGTAATGTAGAATAACAGTGTGAAATGAATAATCACAAATGGACACTGACAAGTCTCTGCTGGAGGTGGGAACTCTGGAGGTAGCTGATAGGTACCTCTAGAGTATCTGTGCTGGTGTCAGCCCCTCTGATGATTCTTTGCTGAGCGAGTGTTCCCCAAATGCTGAACTTTTTGTCAAGAGCTCAGAATTTTGTCCTAAAATGTCTGCGGTCTTGTTCAACACTGAAGTTACATTCTACCATTTTAATTTCCTCACCTGTTTCTACAGGCATACTCTTCGAGGTGAAATGTGCAGAACTGCAGGATCCCACTGTACTTTTCTGTGTCTGGGTGGTGAAAGACATTTCACAGAGCCAAAAGGAAGCTGTAGCAAAGACTCAGCATTTGCTTGCCAGCCTAGCAAACTCTGCCCAATCTGTTGCTGATCTTTCTACTAAAAGTCTTGGAGAAGTAAGACATCCTACCTTTGACTATTGAGCATTTCTCTCCTTGTTTGACTGTTAAGCTGAAGCTAAAGTCAAGATGTTTTTCACTTTAATGACATGAGTTGATGGGGTGAATGTTGCTGTTTCTGTGTTTCCCTACTTTTATATATATATTAAACCAAAATCTCAATTGCTATTTTGTAACACTTCTGGTGTGGGGGCTTGGTGTAGTTCCCTTTCCAGCCTGAACAATGCAGTTCCAAAGCTCAAGGAGTACAGTTCTTACCATCAGAACCAAAGATTTCTCCTTTCATCTATTCTTGCAGATGTGTATGTTCTTTTCAGTGTTTATTCATTTTATAAATGTGTTCCTGTGGCTTGCTCATTTTTTCCTGCTGTTGTAACCTATGTATATGTACTCAGGCCATCAGATCAACTTCACTTTTCGACAGTTCCCGAAGAGCTGAAGATCTTGAAGGATTAAGAGCATGTGAGGGAGAATATGCAAAAAATTACAGCACTCTCAGTCTTATTGGCAAAGGCTCTTTTGGCTTTGTCTGGAGTGCCAGGGGCAAGAAAGATCACCAGGAGGTGAAGTATTTCTTCTAGCTCTATTGCAATAATAATTTAGGATGAAAACTGAAAGGTTAGAGCACTCATATTCTGTCAACACTACACTGTCAAAAGCTTCTCTTTGGTAGTTTGGGGTTTTGCTTTGTTTAAACAGAAATCTGTGATGGAAACAATGTTTGCATTGAGGTAGTGTAGGAATGTTACCTGAGACAACAGGTGCAGAATGAGCTAATGAGCTAATGAATGTAGCTAATTGAAATTGTTGAAAGAAGTAGACATTAATCTTAACAGAATTATAGATTTTAGTCTTCTGTTACTAAAGAGAATGGCAAACTTCAAAATCTCTATTGTGCCATGACTCAAGAATGGGGAGTAGACATGTTGAGATTATGGCAGCTCCTCTTTTATCGGGAGAAGTATTTTGGGTGCTGAGAGGCAAGCTCTGGTGTTTTCTCTTGCATGGATGTTAAGTGCTCATTTCCCTCCACTGCACCCATGTGCCAGAAGGCACCGCTGCTGTAACTGGATGATAAGAGAGCTGGCTTGTCAAAGCCTTTGGAATTCAAAGCAGCAATAAATACATTCCATTTATGTGTGTCATTTGGCTTCTAGGACTAAATTAATTTAAACGAATTGAAAGATACTGTAAGCTATTCACATTGGGTTACTTCCATCCCTCTAGTAGTATGAGGCACTAACAGATTTCCTGGAAATTAACTTACCTGACACTCAAAGCCATGCTTTGGCAGGTGATGCTGAATGCTGTTGTCTGTGTAGGTTGTTGTAAAGTTCATCTGGAAGGAAAGGGTGCTGGAGGACTGCTGGGTAGATGATCCTGACCTGGGGAGAGTCACTCAAGAAATTGCAATCCTGCTGAAGCTGCAGCACCCCAGCATCATTAAGGTACAGTGACCTGGAACTAGTGCAGCTTGCACTGCATCAGGTGGTTTGTTTGAATACTGGGTGTCTTCAGGAGTGAAGTGTCCTGTGTTGAGTCTGTCTTCTCAGCAAAGAAAGTAACCTGTTTATCCTGCTTTGTTTTGGAGAGTGTGTCACAGCACACTGCTGCTTGCTTCCACACTTTTACCCCAAACTGATCTGAAGATGTGACTCTTAACAGAAAAAAAAAGCTGTTTCAAGAAAAGATGCATATCTTGGAAGTGTGATGTCACATCTGAACATGTACTAGTTCAGTAAATAATCTGGACACATCTTGTTTCATCCTCTTTGTTTTGAGGTTGTTGGTTTTGGTTTTGGAGCTGTTGGGTTTTTTTTTCTTCAGAAAGAGAATTCCTCTTGGATTTAATTCTGCTCCCAGTTTTAATTCTGTACTCTTCAAGAAACATTTGTGCTCAGTGAAATGAGACTTTGAAGATTATAATATGTGCCACTTAAACCTCCAAGAGGAGAGCAGTGTTTGTTAAAAAATAAGAAAAAAGGCAGTTTTTGAGGATGAAGCACATGATTAAACAGGTCTTTTATTTATAGGTGCTGGATGTATTTGAAAATGAATGCTTCTTCCAGCTGGTGATGGAGAAGCATGGATCTGGTCTGGACCTCTTTACATTTATTGATAATCAGCCCAACTTGGATGAGCCATTAGCAAGTTACATATTCAGACAGGTGAGAGCAGAATTGCTGCATGCAGGTAAGAATTGGTTAATGCAAGAACCAGGACTCTGTTTCACTTAATACTGGCTGATCAACTGGTGTGCTGAATTGGAGCTGTGCTCAATACTTGCAGAACCTTTCCTCACTATTCTGTAGGGCTGATTGAAATGCTGCCTGCAGAAACCTTGTTCAGGTTTACTTAGAAACAACAAAGAAGCCTTTCCAGGACCTTACTGCCTGTGAGGGTTTCCCGTGGAGCCATGGCCCCTCAGCTGTTATCAGGACAGCACACAACCCCTTGTCACCCAGACACCATTCATGTAGCAGTCACATTTCCTCAGAGGGAGGAGGAAAACTCACAGAAGCTGCCCCAAGCCTACAAAAAGCCACATTTTCACTTAGTTGAGGTTGGTTACAGGAGTAAAGGGCTCTGCTCTTTAAATCGAAAAATTATCTTGGATTTTAATGTGGCATAATGCAAAGGAGCTCAGGGTAGTTGCCCATGAGTCAGGAGCTTGCCCAGAGCTGAATTGCCCTTTGTTTAGTGAGTTAACCACAGCAGCAGTCCCCAGGTAATTCCCCCTCACGAGTTTTGGAGTAAATTCCTTGCTCTAGGGTATGCAGGAATTGCTGTGCACCTGGTAACCCCCCCAAACCCTTGCTGTGCCCATCCTGCCCTCACCTGGGGTGCTGATGGAAGCCGAAGGTGTCCCTTTAGCCTTGTGATGGATCAGCCCTTTCCTTAACCCAGCCTGGGGTTTGCAAGGCTGAATTGTTCCCTCAGATCTGAACTGCATTTCTCTGCAGAGGCAGATTTGTATTATAAATAGAAACTTTTCTCCCTCAGCCATCTGCTTTTCTTGTTAAAAACATTGTAGGAGTCACGATTGTCTCCAAGGTGATATCACTCTGATGCTATCCTTAATTATGGCACTGAAGCATGAATCGTGCAGGAAGAAGAATGGAGTTTGGGAATGACTCTATTATTTATACCAAACTTTGCTCTTTAATGCTTTGTCATCCTGCAGTATGGAAGGCACACAGTAATATCCTCCTGGAGAAACCAAAGGACCCTCCAAATGAAGCTGGGATAAAAATAGAGTAACTTGCAGGATTGTAGCCATGAGCTCCGGCACTCACAAGCACATCATGACTGCAGCATCCCCTCCTCCTGCACATTTGTGAGAGGAAAGCAGCAAAGGCTCTTTAAAGTGTCTCTTCCAGGAGCACTGCATCAATGCTGGCAGGCAGGCCTGAGGCCATTTCCACTTACCATAATTAGGATGTATATCTTGTTTAGGTAGTGTCAAAACAAGCCAAAATATGACTCTGGGAAAGCTGTGATGCCACATCAATTATGCAGGGCACTCTGTGTAGTAACACCTAGTTCCTTCTGTCTCTTCCAGCTTGTATCAGCTGTTGGGTATCTCCACTGTAGGAACATCCTTCACAGAGATATCAAGGATGAAAATATTGTCATTGCTGAAGATTTCACAATAAAATTAGTGGACTTTGGTTCGGCTGCCTACCTGGAACCTGGGAAATTGTATTATACCTTCTGTGGGACAATTGAATACTGCTCACCAGAAGTGCTGTCTGGCAAACCGTATGTCTCTGAAAAGTCATTTTTGTGCCATCACACCAAAAAACCCATGTGTGCAGGGCTGGAACAGAGAAGCCAAGCTGCTGTGCCATTGGAGTGCTGCTAGAGTATCCAACCACAGGAAACTGCAGTGAGATTTTAAGGCACTGCAGTGGCAGAAATCACTGTGAAGGTTTGAGTGCATACAAAATAGGGCACTGTAGTGACAGAAATCAAGCTGTAAAAGCTTGAATATGAACCACGTTGTTTCTGAATCTGTTGTCAGGCTTTCTCTAGCAAAAGCTGCTCTTTCAGAGAGGTGGAGTAAGCAGGTATTGCTGTTGATAGCACCTTCTCCTTGCATGTCTGTGCTTTGAAACCTCCCCCCCTCATCCTCTCTGGTCTCCTCTTTTCTATGTGCTTCCCTCTATTTGAATTTTTGCAGTTTGATCTTTGTTCATCTCCCCACTGATTTTTGTACTCCTTGGGACTCAAGGATTCTTCCCTTGCAGCTTCTCTTGCTGCTGTTTTGGTTGTGCTACCTAAATCTTGGCTCTCTTCCCTCTTCTTTCCCTCTCCAAGTGCTCCATACCTGGCAGCTGGTGCTCTCCTACCTGCTCTAGAGAGAAGCCTCCCCATCACAGGGGTGGCACGTGCTGTAATTGTACGTGCCTGGATGTATCTTGCTGCTGTTTCACAGCTGTTCCCATGGGTCCTTCAGGCAGCTCCTCATAATGGAGTGGGGAGAAGAAGGAAGAGAGGAAATTCCTGCTGGGAATGAGATGAAAGGTGAAGCAAGCCACTCTGCCCTGGGAGTTCCACCTCTTACTGTGTGAAGGAACTGGCATGTTTTCTCAGATGGAATTGAGATAGTTAATAGTTATTTCCAACTAACTTTTGTTTTGAAAGGACTGGGAGGATGCTTTTGCTCTTCCAGTTAAATATTTACTTGATAGTTTTGGCTGATGATGAAGAAGGTGGAGGGGTAAGTTCTTGTCACCAGCTTACTTATGTGGAAGTCTGGGTGCATGTTACACATACTCATCAAAAGAAACTGGTTGGCTGTTCTGTGATTGGTTTTATTTTCTGGAGAAGGATAATGCAGACTCCTAAAACACATGAGAACCTTCTTAGAATTCTCACAATCTTCCTATGTTAAAATAAAAAATTGGATACAAGGGCTGTCAATGCCCTTTTTTCTTTTTACTTTCTTTAGCATATAGATGTGTACTTGCAATCTGAGTTTAGGCAAGCTTATTTCTGCACAGGTACCATGGCCCTGAGCTGGAGATGTGGTCACTTGGCATCACCCTTTACACCCTGGTGCTTGGGGAGAACCCCTTCTGTGAGCTGGAGGAGACATTGGCAGCTGTCCTGAGTCCTCCTCGCCCTGTGTCCGAAGGTGAGCTCTTCCCCTTTGCTTTTCAAAAGGAGCAGATCTCTTGGGAAAGTATAAGCAGTGTTTTTCCACCAGAAATAAAGGGGCAGACTGAAAAAATGCTCCCTGCTGCGTTCTATGATGATTTGAAAAGCTGCTCAGTGCAGCAGAGTTTGGGGGATTTGTCATTTGAATATAGACCATATCTCTCATTCCCAACCTGCCTAAACTCCAGCCTGAGCCATCCCTCTGCTCTCTCTGCCCAGGTCTCATGGATCTCATGGCCGGGCTCCTGCACCCCATTCCAGAGCAGCGCACGACTCTTGCCACGTTAGCAGAGCATCCTTGGCTGCGACAGCCTGTGAACCTGGCTCGTTATACCTGGGAGGAGCTGTTTGTCTCTGCTGAGCCTGCTGAGACCTTGGTCTGAAGCCTTCTTCATCCAGAGGCGACTTAGAGAAGTCTGAGCTGTGTTAGCAGGATAATTCCCATTGGAAGGTCACCTGCTGATACCCACATATACTCAGTTTATTATTGTTCGTACCCAGGATATATTTCAAAGATGTGAGGCAAAGATTTTAAAGTTGTTTAAATTGTTCATAACTTAGAATATATTTTTATTGGCTGGTTTTACTTTTTATATGTAGTTGATATATCTTTCTGAACAGTGAGTGAATAAATGAATGATAACGTCTGTTGGTTTTCTGGAGTATGTGTGCACAAAGGAGCCTCAAAACTAGACGTGTAATTGCATTATTTGGGTGGGAGCGGTCGGTTGGTGGTGTCCTGTATTTTTTTAATGTCAGAGTCCTGTCTATATCCAGGAAAACAGTCCTCGATTTTGATGAGACAAAGATATTGGGAAGAAAAAATAGATTCAATAAAGAGAATTTGCTCGAGACACGGTAACAGGAACATTCTGGGGTACAGCGCAGCTGGGGTCAGGCTGCTTGGGAGGAAGTGCTGGGAAAAGGCGGCGGTTCTGCCCGCTGCTGCTGCTGCTTTCTGACATCAGCTCTGCAGAGAAGCAACAGGACTCGGCTTAATTACTAAAGATTAGCTTTGAATCCACTTTGGACTCTGTTATCTCCATCCGAACACATAAGCTGCCCTCACCTGCCTTCTGTAGCACGGCGGGGACGATGCCCCGCGGCCCGCGCCACTCTCGGATCGGCGCTGCGGGCATCGGAGCGGGCAAGGCGCTCTGCCCGCGCTTTCCCCAGGGTACCGGGCTGTTTCTGCCCCGAGCGAGCCAACCCTGCACGCCCTGAGGGGCCGGGCTGGGCCGGGCTGGGGCTCGCTCGCACCCCGCCCCTCCTCTCGATCCCCCGGCGCTGCTCAGGGCGGGTTCGCGGCCGCTCGGGCCGGGCCGCGGCGGGGGCNCCCTCGTCGCGGCTGCGGGGAGGTGGCGGCGCTGCGGGCCATGGGCTTCAGCCAGGAGCAGGCCCGGCGGCTCCTGGCGCTGCAGCCCCGGCTGGGCCCTGAGCACCGGGAAGCGGCGGCGGCGCAGCTGCTGCTGCTCGGGCTGAGCACCGAGGCCGCCCTGGCGCTGCTGGAGCGGAGCCCGGCGCTGCTGCGGCTGCCCACGGAGCGACTCCGGGAGCGCGCCGAGGAGCTGCGGCGCCTGGGGCTGGACGGAGGTAGGGCAGCGTGCGGGGGTGCGGGGGGGACACCGGGGCCCTGCCGCTGACCTGCTGCCCGCAGGCCGGCTGCAGCGGGCGGTGAGCCGCTGCCCCCAGCTCTTCCACGTGCCCCGGAAGAGGCTGGAGGCGGCGGTGCGGCTGCTGCGGGAGCGCTGCCTTTTCACGGCGGAGCAGCTGCGGGAAGTGCTAGGGACCTGCCCCACCGTCCTGCTGGAGGAGCCGCGCACTCTCCATCACCAGTTCCAGGTGAGGACCGGGACCCACCTTCCTGCCAGAACGGGCTACGGGAATAGGGCTGTGCCTGACACGGCCCGTCCCGCCCGCAGTACGCCTACTTCAGAATGGGGGTCCAGCAGAAGGAGATTGTGAAGGCTCGACTCTTCCAAATGCCCTTTGCCGAGCTCCGGAGTCGGCACATCTTCTTGGAGCGCCGGGGGCTCTACGAGACCCCACACAAAGGACAGACCCAAACCAATAACCCAAAACTGAAGGACATCCTTCAGCTCCCGGAGAAAGACTTCCTGGCCAGTCTGGCCCACTCTACCCCAGAGGAGTATGAGGTCTTCAAGAAGCTGCTGGCTCGAGAGGAGGAGGAGAAGGAAGAGGAGGATGTGGATGCACTATACACAGAGGATGATGATGATGATTTGGACAGTGATGAAAATAAAACAGCCCAGGAGTGAGGAAGTGAGGCTCTGAGGTGCCTGAGCCCTCCCCTGTTCATGCACTCTCTGGGTGCTTTGGGCTCCCACCCCACACCAGCACAAGCCAGGGTGGGTGCAGGGCCCCATCGCTGGGGGGCACCAATAAATCCCATCTGTCAAATACAACAACACTCTTTCCTCCTCCTTGACCAACTACTTAAAAAAAACTCCCCCTCAGTTTCCATAAAGTGTTTTTATTAAAAAAAAAAAATTAAACAAAACCCCCTAATTTATTTCCAAGACTAGGTTAAAACCTTCTGGCTGCATTACATACTGTGCCGGCTGGGGGACAGGAGGCAGTGGGCTGCTCTGCCGGCTGGCAGTGGGACCAGGCTTCCTGCTGCTATGGGGCCAGCTCCTGTGGAAACAGAACTGTCCCGTCACAGGCCCACCTCCACCTCCACAGCCCATGGCAGCGCTGATCTCGTGGCTGACAGAGCAGGGCTGCAAATACTTTCAGACCAGGGCTCCAAACCCTCCTGTTTGGGTTTCCCCTTGCCCTGCTCTTCCTGTTAGGGGAGGGCTGGCTTCTTCTCCTGCCCTGGGAAGGCAGGGCTGCTGTGCTTGCCAGGCAGCTGGAACAGGAGCAGGCAGCCTTGGAGGAAAACAAGGCATGTCTGTCCTGCGGGAGCAAAGCTAGAGGTGGTGCAGGAGCGGAGCTGCACCCTGGCCAGCTGGTCGTGGCTTCACATTATCCCTGCCACTCGCCACTGCAGCTGTGCCTCCAGTCTGAGCCCTAGGACACTGCTCCCGGGAGGAAGAGGTTGGTGGCAGAAGCGCTGAAACTCCTGGGCTTGTCCTGCTCTGAGAGCATCTTCCAAGCTGCTGCTTGAGACATGTGGCTGAGCAACAGAGCTCTGTGATGCTTGGCAGAAGGGGAGGGCCTCCCCACCAGAATAATCCCATCTGCTGGGGCCGTAAGGCTCTATACCATAACTGTGATATATCTCTGGTATGTGTTAATTTATAATATACACCGTGTACGTTAATACACAAATCTATGTTTAACTAGTGTTGTCATACAAACTCACAAAAACTAGGAACGTTTCTAAGCTACACTTTTTCCTTCCTTGCCTGCCCTGCCGCAGTGCTGTGTGCTGGTCCTCTCCTCCACGTACCCTGCAGCACTGGTGCCACAGGGAAGGCAAACTCTGGGTGCAGTGCAAGGGGATGGCATATGGGGCTGGCTTCCTCACCAAGCCTCTGCTGTGCCCTGCACTGGTGCGGAGGCAACTACAGGTGTGGTGGTACTGGCATGCCTCATCTGACAGACTTCAGCCTACAGATCCCATTTAAAATTCTTTTTAGGTGCTCTATTGGTTTCTGAGCTGGAAATTTGGCTAAAACCAGGGCTCATTTACAAAGCAAAGAAAAAAGGCAGGCAGTAGAAGCTGCCTCAGTTTCCCCTGCTAGAGCAGAGGAAACAAAAATGCTCCTCCACTGCCTGTGCTCACCTCACCACTCGGAGCTGCTCACCATTTCTATCTACAGAGGCTGCTCCTCAGAGCATATTTTGAGGGGCCAGATTTCAGGTGATGGCTAAGGCTTTTTGGTCTGCATTAAACTGTTTTATTTGAGGGTTATAGGTAATTTATAACCTTGGATTACGAAAACAGATTGGTGCAGATACTGTTGGCAAGGAGCTGGGCTGATCCCTGAGTGAAGCGGGGAGCCCGTCGCTTGTGCAGAGTGGCTGGGGGTGCTGAGCAGGGCTGGCCCCTTCAAGGGGCACTGGTGCTCAGCTCCTCAGGGGCAGAGAGGGGGCCAGCAAAGGCAGTGCTGGGCCAGCGGGGGGAAAGGGAGCACTACTCAGTGTGCTGATCCAGCTGCATGTCCCTAATGGGCTGGAGGAGAGGGAGAGGTTGACACCAGGCAGGAAGGCTCCCCTGCTGTGTTCAACCCAGTGAGCAGATCTGATCTTCCTGGTGTTCAAAAAGCCCTTAGATGTGGAAAGACGAAGCTTCTACTGCTTTAAACCCTGTGGAAGAGCAGGAGGAAAATGAGCTGGTGTGCAGAGTCTGTCAGATGGCCTGCAGCTGGCCCCTTCCCACCCTGTGCACTAGTCTTGGGCTGAGAGAAGGGGACCTGCTGTCTCCAGGACTCCAGCCTTTGCCTGGCCCTTTCTGTGCAAGAATCTCTTGTTCATGGAACTGCAGAGCCGGGGGGGAACCAGAGCATTGCCTCCTGCTTCTCCACCCCAGCCACAACCAGGAGCCTTCAGCCATAAGCCCTCACACCCCCTCGGCACAGTGGTGTGAGCAGCCAGGGTTGTGCTCTGGCCTGCACCCATCTCCCCGACTCCCTGCATGGGAACTGCCCCTGCCTACAGCTGAGGAGGGCTGGAGCAGGTACTTACTTCTATGGCTTCTTCAGTGTGTGACTGTTGCTTGGCTTTCTGAAAGACAAAGGAGGACAGCACCATCAGCCCCATGCCCCTTAGCCATTACTCACAGGCAAGCACATGGCACTGGCATCCAAGCCTTGGTCATGTCTGTACCCCTCTACCAGTCCACCCCAGCCTGAGTGTCCCCATGCATGCTGGGGAACACCAACCAGCCACATCCTCCTGTCCAGGGTCACAGGAAGGCTGGCACACTCAGTATGCTCCTGCTGGCTGTACCTGCTGCTTGTCCTCTCGGAACTGGTGCTCTCACAGCTCTCCTTGTAGCAGATGTCCTGGTGTACCTTGTAAATTCTCCTGGACCTACACACACAGGAGAGACGTGAGTGTAGGGAACAAAAGGGAGAGATGTGCTTTGGTGAGTGTGAAGTTGGGAAGTCTGGGTGTTTCCTCTATTTCCTTGCAGGCTGCAGTAGCCAGCCTTGGCAGGAATGGGGCTCAGCCTGCTGTGCCAGAGGACTGATCCCAGCCAGGCCTTTGTGCCTCCATTGCAGGAAGGCCGGGGGCAGAGCAGAACCCCCCATGCCTGGAACTGCACCAGGGCTCCCCCAGCCCTCTGCTCACAGATGGAGAGGCAGCCAGGAGCTGGATGGGATCTGCTGCTGTCTGCGGGTCACACACACCAAATTCAACCTTGCTGCCACGTGGGTGGGTAACACCAGCATGGAGCTGTCACTTCAGCAACACCCTGCCCTGACACACAGCTGGGGGGTACCCACAGGGGCACGCCAGGCTGCTCAGCCTGTGCTGGGGAGGGGGCAACTGCCAGCTGGGGTTGGAGACGGCCTTGTGCTTGCTCTCCCTTCCCCAAAGCCGAGCTGCAGGGAGACATCCCCAGCTCAGAGCACGGGGGAAGGGGGGAGCACAACCTGCAGGCAGTACTCACAGATAGTGGCAGGTGCCTCCTTCCCACACTGGGAATGACCTGGTTTCCGAGTACAGCCGTGTGCACGAGTGTGGCACCTTCTTGCAGGCTGCTTGGGGAATAGGAGAGGGGAGCTACCACTGAGCCCATCCCTGGCCCTGCCTGCCTGTGCCTTGTGGCAAGGGTCTGGTGAGGCCCCCCTGGCTTCTTGGCCATGCTGGAGGGCTGGCCTCAACAGAGCTGACCCACCAGTAGAAGCAGAGCCCCCAGCTTCACAGTGCCTACCTAAGTCTCTGGGTAAGGCAGGGGCCTGGCTTGCCAGGCAGAGGCAGAGAGCTCAGCCAGGAGCAGGGACCAGACCTGCACTCCTATCTCCTCCAACTAAGAGCAGAGCCCAGCCCCTCTCTCAGCTACCAGCATGACACAGATCTCTAGCAAAGCCCGGGCATCGTGGGAGCCCCTGGGTGCTGGCAGGGTGTGCTGGGTGCCCTACATCCTAGGGGACCTGTGACAGGGACAGCCACGAGCCTGGCACTGCAGGAGGGAGCTTGGCCCTCCGGCATAGCCTGGCACTCACCCAGCTGGCAGACCCGGCCCTTGAACCCTGGGCGACAGGCACAGTGGTAGGACTCGTCATCTCTGGTGCAGGTGCCTCCATTCCTGCAGGGATTCTTGGAGCAGTTCTGCCCCTCTCCTGCAAAACACGCTCGACCATCAGAGCCGGGGCCACAGCACAGCCCTGCCAAGCCCCTGGCATTGCCAGGGTGCTCCCAGGAAGAGCAGGTGGGCAGGGGTGTCTGCCATGCCTCCAAGGAGGGCAGGCTGGTGCTGAGCACGTTGCCTGTGGGGCCAGGGCTGGGTTCCTGCTGCTGTGGGTCGCCCCTGGGACTTACTCTTGCTCTTTGCCTCACGCAGCTGCAGTGCCAGACTGTCCCAGCTGGACACCTCTGTGTTCTCCAACTTCACTGGAGCCTCTGGCTCTGGACAATGAGAGGATTAAATGTCACCTTCCAGGCCAGAGCCAGACCCAAAGGCAGCCCCTCCAAGGGGATCCAGCCTGCCCACAGGTTTGGGGTCAGGCCTAAGGCAGTGCATTAGCCCTTCCCACTTGGCATCCCTAGAATTGGGGTGACACTCTCACTCCTCCTGGAAGGGTCTGGGGCACAGAGGAGGCAGGGGCAGAACCGGGATGTGCAGTGAGGCTAAGGACTGCCCTCAGGTGTGCCAGGCCCCTTCCCCACCCCATGGCATGGGGTTCCCAGGTGCTCTAGGGTATCTTGGGTTGGCGCTTGTACTCCTGGTCTTCTGGGGATGGAAAATGGGGGCTAGGTCTGGACTAGTGAGGGGTTTCTCACCCAGGCACCCTCCTCAGGTGTGAGGTTGTTCTTGACAGTGGGGGCTGAGGCTGCTGGGCAGACAGGGGCTGCACTGGAGGGCTATGGAGCCACTGCTCAGGAGGGCTATGGAGCCCTGCTGCCGCTGGGAGGGAAGAAGGGCAGCTGTGCCACAGTCAGCATTGCCTCCCATCAGCAAGGGTCCTTCTCTGGGCTCCCCCAGCCAGTCACCCCCCGAGGGCAGGGGTCTAACAAGCAGAGCAGATGTTTGCCTGCCCAGGGCCAGGTGGGAGGGCTCCACCCTCCTCTATGGCTCCCCCAGTCCTACAGCAGCCTGCACGGCTGCCACCTCAACTTGCAGGGAGGTGCAGGAGATGGCACTGGATGACAGGAGCAGGACACAAAGGCAGAAGAGCACTTACGCGTCTTTAGAGTGATGGATTTTCCCAGCGCAGTGCCAAACCTGGCGCTGATCCTCCCTCTGCCATCCACCAGCTCTGTGAACCTGGGACAGGAGAACCATATGGGTATGGGGCACTGCGGGTCCCCCAGGCCCTGTGTGCTGGGGCTCATGGCAGCTGCATAAAGCATTCACTGGTGGCATCAGGCTCTGTGCAAGGCCCATGGGGGATCTGCTCACAGGGTAAGGGGCCTGCCTGGCTAAGAACCCCAGTGGATGGGCAAGAGGCTGCATCCCAGCAGGAGCCCGGCTTGACATATACCTGGACACACCTGGACAAGGGAACTGGGAAAAGCCTAGTGCTTGGGCTGAGTGCTAGTGGAAGAGCCAGGAGTGCTGAAGCAGTGCCTACCTGGGGGCTGGCGAGGGCTCCTCAGCTGTGTCATGATCTGCTAGCAGGCGGAGCTCGGGCAGGAAAGCTGGGGGCAGCCTGTTCCGCAGAACCCGGGGGTGCCCAGCTTGGCTCCACCGTCGGTCTGGAGCCCCATCCCTCTGCACTGCAGACCAAACGATGAGGCTTAGTGGGAGGCAGTGTGAGCCAGCAACCAACCTCCCAGCCAGTCCCATCATCCCATCCCATCCCATCCCATCCCATCATCCCCAGGCTGCCAGGTGACACGTGGACACTCTCCACACACCGGGCATGCAAGTGCCCATCACCAAGCTGGAGCTCTGTAGCTGCCCTTTGCTAACCCTATAACCCCCAGCTCCCTTTCCAGTGGACCTGTGTCTTGTCCCCACAGCCTGCTGCAGACACCCAGTGCTGGGGCAGCAAGGGCTCCTCACTCTGTTGGCCAACTGGTTTCTGCCCCCTGCCCCTCTTCCCTGTCATTCCACTGCCTCCCTTGTGCTGCAGCAATGCAGCAGAGCCCCGTGAGCACTTACAGGTGTTGACGTAGAGGTGGATGGGCTCACTGTGCACCTGGCCCTGCTCTGTGTTCTGCACTGCTGTCAAGGACAGGTGGTACCGCTGCCCAGGCAGCAGGTCCCGCACCGTGTAGGACACGAGTTTCCCGTTAGGCACGTAGCGGCTCTTGATGCTCTGAGCAGTGGTGACGTTGATGATGTACCCCTCCATGGTGCCAACAGGCGGCTGCTCCCACGCCATGGACACTGAGGTGGCAGTGACATGGGAGGCGGTGAGGTTTTGTGGGGGGAGAGGCCCTGCAGCAGGCAGGGGATGGGGAGGAAAGTGGTCAGAGCCGGTGTCCTTGAATGGCTGCTGCCCTACTTGCTCACACCACTTTACAAGTGTGCCAGGGCCCCAGCTTGCCTGGCACAGGCTGGGCCAGCCCCAAGCCTGCTCCAGCCATGGGATGCACAGCACTAGGTGCTTGCCAAGACAGACAGAGCCTCACTGCACCCTGGCACCCAGGTCAGCTCTCACCTTGACTGCCAGATAGCAAGGGATGAATTGGGCCCATGCATGGGGCTGGGCTCCTGCTGGTCCCAGAGACCGAACAACATTTGGCAGGGGAGGACATGCCAATGTCTTTCCTGGCCTCCCCAGGCCTGCCTGCACACCTCCTACCTGCTGAGCGGGCCAGACAGTCTGGCAGCTCCCACACCTCTCCCTCCCCACAGCCTTCCTGCCAAGCCCCTGCGCCTGCCAAGCCAGGATGGCAAAGACAATCTCACTCACTTGTCCACACATGAAAAGGGGCTGTGGCCAGGCTCTCTGAGGGGTGGTCTTCCACTCCCAGGCCACTCAGCGTCGTGACATGGATGATGTATCTCTCTCCTGGCTGCAGGTCCCTGTGGAAGAAAAAGATAGGGTGGGAAGGGGTAAGCGGGGCAACCTGAGGGAGCCAGTGCCCTGGCAGCCACCACCACCCCACTCACAGGAAGGTGTACTTGGCCACGCTGCTGTTCAGCTCCACGGTGCGGCCTGCCAGGTCCCCCATCTGGCGGATGGAGACCCTCACCCTACTGACAGTGGAATGCTGGAGTCGGTGGAGAGCCCATTGCACCGTGATGGCACTGGCAGTCACATTCGTGATCTCAAAGCCTTCCACCGGACGCGGTCCTGGCCGGAGCAAGCAGAGAGGACTGCGGTCATTGTGGGTCGCCCCATCCCTTCCCCATGTGCCCCCAAGGGGGGTCCTGCCAGTACCTCTGGATCACCTTTCCCAGTGGAACAGCTCAGTGCCACCTCTCCCACTGAACTCATGCTCTCCTGTCCTGACAGCCTCCAGGCAGGCGGGAGGCACATCCATCTGCCCACCCACAGGGCCTTGTGCCACTCAAAGCACCCCCGAGGCTGTCCCCTCTGCCCCAGCCCCCCACAACAGCTCCAAAGGGGCTGTAGTGCCCAGGCCTGGCCCTAACCATACAATCATCAAGGTTGGAAGAGACCTAGAAGATCATCCAGTCCAACCATCCTCCCAGCACTGTCACTATAACCCCTAAACCACATCACCCAGCACCAGATCCAGATGCCTCCTGATCACCTCCAGGGATGGTGACTCTACCACATCCCTGGACATCCTATTCCAATGCTTGACCACCCAAAGAGTGAAAATTTTTTTACTACTATCTAATGTGAATCTCCCCTGTCTTGCCTTTAGGCCATTTCTTCTTTTCCTCTCTCTGCAGGCATGACAGAAGAAACCAGCTGCCACCACACTACAGCCTCCTGTCGGGGAGCTTTGGAGAGCAATGAGGTCCCCCCAAGCCTCCTCTTTTCATGGCTAAACAAACCCATCTCCCTCAGCTGTTCCTCATGTTTTCTAGACCTGTGACAAGCCTTGCTGCCTTTCTCTGGACATGCTCCAGTGCCTCAATGTCCTTTTTAAAGTGAGGGGCCCAGAACTGAATGCAGTGCAGCCTCAACAATGCCTACTGCAGAGGGATGATCACTTCCTAGTCCTGCTGGTCACTCCACTTTTGATACAGGTCAAGATGCCACCGGCCTTCTTTGCCATTTGGGCACGCTGCTGGCTCATGTTCAGCCAGCTGTCAAACAGCACCCCCTAGTCCCCTTCTGTTGAAGAGCTCTTGAGCCACTCCTCCCCCAGCCTGGAGCTGCAGGGGGTTGCTGTGACCCAAGTGCAGGACCCAACACTTGGCCTTATTGAACATCATGCTGTTGTCCTCGGCCCTTTGATTGAGTGTGCCAAGGTCTCTCTGCAAAGCCTTTCTACACTCAAGCAGATCAACACTCCCATCCAACCTGGTGTTGTCTGCAAATTTACTGAGGGTACACAAAATTCCTAGGTCCAGACCGTCAGTAAATATGTTAAACAGGACTGGACCCAAACTGAGCCCTGGGGAACCCCACTAGTGACTGCTAAGTTGATAGCACACTTCAGGTGGCCATCCTGACCCCAGCATCCAGCCATGGCTCGAGGGGCCATGAGATGCTGCCATCTCTTCCCCTGGGCTTCACTCGGTCTCAGCCCGCTGTGGGTGATGTGGCTCATGGGCTTTACCACCACCATTCTCCTCTCCTCAGAGGCCATCTTCTTTCCTATATCCAATTCCCTCCATCCTGTTTACACTTGATTTCCACACCTGCTTGCCCTAGAAAGCAGGATCACAGCTGCTCTGCCTGCCCATGCCCCAGAGGCATCACCTTCCTCCGCCCATGGAGCAGAGGTGCCTGACAGCCTCTCCCTTGCTGGCATGTTCCCACACCAAGCCCAGCAGTATGGCAGGGTGACTGGTCCATGGGATTGCAGAAGCCCCACTGCCTGCCTTGCATGGGGGCTCCTCATACTCTCCTGGGCACAGTGACAAGGAGCAGAACAGCCTAGCCCCAATGAACAGGATTCAGGAGCTGTCCCCACTGCAAGTTCCTTTACAGTCCCTGGACAGGGTAAGCCACAGGGTGTCAGGCCTTTTACTCACAGCAAAGAAAACAGCGATTCTCTGTGTAAAGCACTTTCCAGAGGCCCCCAGCTGGATTTTAGGACCAGCACCAGCAAACCTGCCAGGTTTGAAACCATGCTGTGGAGCTGGTGGCAGGCTGGAGGTGGCAGCACAAACCCTGGCACCTGCAGGGGCCACGCACGTTCACGACCGTGATCCCCCTGGGGACGCTACTCACTAGTGCGCGTGGTGAGCATGACGGGCCTGCTGATATCATTCTTGTTGTTCACGTTGCGTTTGACTGAAAAGACAGAAATATTGTAGGCTCTGCCGGAGGTTAGTGCCCGCAATTGGTGGGCAGAACGACTTCGGTCCACAAAATCTGTCCTGCGGTAAGAGCCGTCGAGGGATACGTACGTCACGGCGTAGCCGTCAATGAGTTGCCTGGCAGCTGCGTCCTCAGGTGGGTGCCAAGAAATCAACACACCAGTGTCCTCCACCCTTTCCACCTTTAATGAGGTTGGTGGCAGCAATTCTTCAGGGTGTGTGCAAAAGCAAAGGGGAGAGGTAATGCCATGAATCTTTAGAGAACAGACCCCGTCAGCAAGCGGCAGAACAGCGGCGATAAGAGGACAAGGTCCTTGCTTGTCTCACTTGGCACACCTGGCAGGGGCTCTGTGGGTGTAAGCCACCCCTGGCTCAGTGGGCACAGGAGGAGCCAGGGCGCCAGGAGCATTCCCTGGTATCACTGGTGCCCGAGCACTTGCCACTGCGGGATGGGGCAAGGGCTCCTGGGGAGGCCAGTGCCAAGAGGCTTCCCTCGGACGCCTCTGCCTCCCCTCCTGAGGGCATCCGAGGGATTGCCGTTGCTGCAGGGGAAATCTGTCCCCCGTGTCCTGGTGCCAAGCTCGGCACCTGCGGCAGCGACTCAGCATGCCAGCACCCACCCATGGCATTGGTGGAGCATGGGCTGCCCCCACCAAGGCGAGCCCCCAGCCCTGCCCGCCTCAAGGAGCGCTGCTGGTCCCAGATGGTGTTGAGCCCCTCATGGGCGTTGGGCACTGCCAGGCTGGCGTCAAGCCCATCATGTCCTGGTGCCGCTGCTGAGGGCCTTTACCTTTTTCGCAGTTCTTGCCTGTGTAGCTGACTTTGCAGGTGCAGCTGTGGGTGCCATTGCTGGGCAGGCAGTAGCCTCTGCTCCCACAGGGGCTGGAGAAGCACGGGTCACTGGCTGTGGGAGAGGTGCCAGGTTTGGCAGTGTCAGCAGTGCTGCTGACCCGGGGCCACCCTGCGCTGCCCTGCCTGCCTCACCTGTCTCACAGTGGTAGCCGAAGAAGCCCTCTGGGCACACACAGAGGTAGGAGCCCCCGTAGCTCTCACACTCCCCTCCGTTTCGGCAAGGGTCTGACTCACAGGCATCCACTTCTGGAGGTAGGAAAAGGCCGGTGGTGAGCATGCCAGCATACCAGCAGCCAGCTCCCACAAGTGAGTGACAGTGACAGACCCCTGAGGGGGCAGCAGGGCAGATGTGTAGCCCAGGGTTTGGCACAGCTGGGCTGGACACTGAATCCCCCACTGTACACCATGGTGCATCCCCTGGAAGGGGTGGACACCTTGGAAAGGGAGTCCACCACTGGTGGACACCTCACTCCTTGCTCCCTCCCCAACAGAGCAGCTTCAGCTCTGCCCCCAAAACTACAGGCAAGGAGGTGCAACAGTGAGCACCCAGGTGATGACTTGGGGTCAACATGTCCACCTGGCATGGTGCCAGCCCCGGCAGTGTCCTGGTGCCCACAGTCCAGCCTCCCACTAACCCAGGAAGGGAGAGCTCCTACCTGTCTCACACTGGGTCCCCAGGAAGCCCTCAGGACAGTAGCAAGCAAAGGACCCAGGGAGGTCCTGGCAGGTCCCGCTGTTCTTGCAGGGCTCCGACTGGCACTCGTCAACATCTGGGGTCCAGCAGGAAGAAAGGTGCCAGCTCAGCACAGAGACAGCTGGTGGCTAGGGATAGGGGCTTGGAGAGGCAGCACTTCTCCCACAGGGCAGGGACCCTTCCCATGTCACTTGCCTCCCCAAGCCCAGTGGCGAGGAACATCCCTGCTCCTGGATGCCCACTGCCTCATGCCTGCCCCTGAAGCACATGGCATGGGGACATTCCCTCAGGGACACCTGGGGACAACTGGCAGTGAGGCACTGTGCCAAGCGATCCATCCCATAGGGTGCCTGTGTCATGTCCCCTCATCTAACTTCCAACAGCCCACCTTCTCCTACCACTGTCCTCTGCCAGATCCCAGGGAACTGGGCTGGAGCCACCTGCCAGAGTCCCACCACCTCCCACACTGCCCATCGTCCCCAACCAGGAGCAGTGTCTCCCTGCTGGAAAATCCTACAGCTGGCTGGGAGTCCTGGGAGAGAAGCCCTTGCCTCAGGCTGATCCAAGCCCACACAACTCCTGGTAACCTAGCTCCTGACCATGGAGTTTGCAACCCACTGGGCTTTCCCAAGGGCTGGAGGGTGAGGAAGGGATTGTGACAGTCCTGGAGCATGCCTGGCATGGTCTCTTACCCAGCTCACAGTGGTAGCCGGTGTAACCCGGCTCACACAAGCACAGGAAGGCAGAGACACGATCCTTGCACTGGCCACCATTCAGGCAGGGCTGGGACTGGCACTCGTCGATCTCTAAAGGCATTTGAGCAAGGGAGAGACAAAGTGACAGACATGAGCACAGGACAGGAATCCCGGAGGGGAAGGCAGTAGACAACTGGAGTACATATCCTGGGGTCACCAAACCATGCTTGTGACCACAGCCCACTGGGATGGTGTCCCAGGGCTTGTCCACTCCCCAGCACTCCTCACCATCACATTCAGGGGGGTCGCTCCAGACACCTGGCACACGGCAGACACGGGGATGGTTGTGCTGGCTGAGGATGTAGCCCAGCTCACACTGGTATTCAGCCAGTGAGCCCACCTTGGTGGAGTTGAAAGAAGCCTGGGCATGCTTCACCTCACTGGGAATGCCACAGTCGACCTCTGGGGAGAGACAGGAGATGAATGGGGCCCACAGAGGTGCCCCAAGTCCCCAGCTGGAAGGGGAAGTACAAGGCCCTTACCAAACTGGCAGTGCTTCCCTACATAGCCCATGGAGCAGGTGCAAGCATAGCCCCCGCCGAGGTCCTCGCAGGTGGCCCCATTCTCGCAGGGGCTAAGAAAGCAAGGGGAGGGCACTGGAAGAAGAGCAGAGCAAAGAATGAAACCAGACCCAGCCCCCTTCCCCTTCCAGCAGGGCACAAGGAAGAGTTGCAGGGAAAGGGGCTCAAAGCAAGCAGTAAGCTCCTGACAGTCAGACCCATCGTCCCCCCAGACAGCCCCCAGATACTGGCACACCTTCCTCAGACCTACCGATCTCGCAGTGCCGGCCAGTGTAGCCTGGGGGACAGTCACACTTGTACTTGCCGATGTAGTGGAAACAGGTGCCTCCATTCTGGCAGGGCCCTGATGCACAGGGGTCTGGCTTACCTGGGGACACAAGGCAGGCGTGAGCCTGGTGGGGCAGCTGCCACCTCTCCTCCCTGTGGGGGGTGGGGGCTGTACCGATCTCGCAGTGCTTGCCGGTGAAGCGGTAGGGGCAGGTGCAGTGGTACTCGCCATCCGCCTCCCTGCAGGTGCCCCCGTTGCGGCAGGGCCCCGTGCTGCAGAGCCGAGGCTTGGCTGCAGAGAGAGTGCCCAGAGCGGGGTCACCCAGAGCCGCTGCCTCCCACCAGCACCCCACCAAACCCCTCGCTGCGGGAAGGCTGACAGCATCCTGGGCCCAGCAACACCACAGAAATTACACTGAAGACGTGTGCTGAGGCCTTGAGGGCCCACAGGTGCATGATGCTGGAAGACAGCTGGCTGCTCCCAAGGGCAGAAGCTGTGGCATGTAAAGAAAAACCACCAACACTGATGGTGTTGTACAGGAAACAACTGGATCTGCTGCTGTGACTGTTGGGTGTCATGAAGGGAGTAATGCAATCCCTCCCTGTACCCTGTAGGATGGGATGGGAAAACCTGCACCAACTTCCAGCTCCGCAAGTAACTGTTATCTCCCAAAAACATCCAAGCCCTTCTCCCAACCTCTGCCAGGTACTGGGGCCACAGGGAGCACTGTGGAGGTACCTTTCTCGCAATGCATGCCAAGGAAGTCTTGAGGACACTCGCAGATGTACGAGTCGTCGTGAACCTTGCAGGACCCCCCATTCAAGCAGGGCTCTGAGTCGCAGGGGGATGGCATTGCTGCAGAGCCAAACACAGGGCATCACTGAGGACATACAGCCAGGGGCACAAGGGCAGCTTCCCTGCTGGTGAAGGTACCCCCTGCTCACCCCCACCCCAGGGCTGC
Source organism: Falcunculus frontatus (assembly GCA_013398115.1). Taxonomy (NCBI): domain Eukaryota; kingdom Metazoa; phylum Chordata; class Aves; order Passeriformes; genus Falcunculus; species Falcunculus frontatus. Next base: position 427,047 of record VZRV01005197.1, read on the forward strand.
TCCTACATCCCCCTGGAGTCTTACTGTGGTTGGTGCCGTAGTTGGTGTGGCAGACACAGAGGTAGCTCCCGCCATACTCCATGCAGTACCCACCGTCTGGGCACTGCGTGTTCATGTTGCACGGTGTCGTGGTGACTTCTGCAAACACATGGCCAGTGCCAGGTCCCTCAGCCAGTGGCAGAAGGACACCCACACGGAAACAGGAGTCTCCTAACTTTGCAAGGTCCAATGAGGACAGACCCTCTGGCACAGACTGCAAATGGCAGTGCCCAGCCTGGATGCTCACTGAGCTTCAGCAAGGGAGTGCACAAAGGCTGCAACTCTCTCCCCACCCATGGAAGCTGGGCTGAGGCAGAGGCTGGGAGAAGCACAGGTCAAAGGGGGAGTGATGGAGATGGAAGCGTTGCCATCTCACCAGGCAACAGCATTTCCAGGCTCAAATTCAGTGTGTGCCCCTGGCACTGTGCTAGGCTCAGGCACGGGCAGTGTCTCCTTGCTGACCCACAGACTGCCTGACTCAAGCAGCCCGGAGGGAATGAACACAGTAGGCAAGAAGCTTTCACCTACCAAATTCACAGAGGAGACCAAAAAACCCAGGAAGGCACTGGCAGACGGTGACGTTCCCCTCCAGACAACTGCCCCCATTACGACACTCACAGCCCTCAGAGAGCTCTGCAAGAGAGGAAACAGGAGCTTCCCAGGACCTCTCCTGCTTGTGGGCTGGGACAGACAAGCGGCCTTGCCAGATGCCACTCACAGGGGAAGCTCAGGTGGGCAGCAGCCCTGAGGCCCTCAGACACACAGGCACAGCCTCCTTCAGCAGGACAGACCCTCTGTTCAATCCCAGAGTCCTGAACAGGCTCTCTGGGGCTGCTGCTTCTCCCTCTCATGAGCACAAAGGCTCCCCTTGAGATGCTGCACCCCACTAGCAAGTCCCCTCGGTTGGTACTTACGGTCTCGACAGTCCTGTCCAGTGTAGCCCTCCTGGCACTCACAGACATAGCCCCGCTCTGTCTCCAGACAGCTGCCCGCATTCTGGCACGGGTGGGAGAGGCAGGCACCAGGCATGCGGGGCCCTCCTGTGGGGAATGAGGAGCCTGAGCTGGAGGGGTCAGTCTGGGGCTGGAAAATCCCCTGTCCTGAGGATCCTGCTGGAGATCCCAGCACGGTCAAGCAGCCCCACAGGAAGGTGTTCCCTCCTGGCAGCACCATGGCTCCTCCGCACATGCCGCCCTCCGGTTTCAGCAGTGCCTATGACTGACACAGCCCCTTTGCAGCCATTTGCCCACTCTTGCCCAGTGCCCCTGACTGCGGTTCCCATGCCAGGCTGGTCGAAGCACAACCTCACGCACCATACTGGCAGTTGTTGCCATAATAACCCGGGGAGCAGGTGCAGATATAGCGGCCAGGGCGGATGTAATTGCACGTCTGCCGGTTCTGGCAACTCCGGTCCTCACAGGAAGATGAGTCTGGTAAGGGGAAAGCAAGAAAGTGAGCATGAGGAAAGCCCGGGCCTGGGATAGGGGCCATGACGGCCAGCAGAACACAGGGGACACAGCCCCTGGCATGGGTCATCCTGGGGTATAGGCACCTGTCTCGCAGCGCTGTCCCACAAAGGGCTCCAGGCACACACAGGTGTAGTTATCAACCAGGTCGATGCAGTGCCCACCGTTCAGACATGGGCTGGACTCACATTCATTCACCTCTGGAAGGGGAGGCCAGGAAAGGTGGTAAGGTCATGCATGGGCACAGCCAGCTCACCTGGTGCCTCACAGCCTGGATGATGCTCAGGAGGGTGAAGGCAACAGATAGAAAAAAATTGGTGCCACTGGCAATTCCAAGCATTCCCCTCCCAAAACTACATGCAGGAATGAAGCTGACTGGGAAGAAAGCTTCCCAAGGTATGAAATGTCACCATCTCCACCCCATACCTGTTTCTGTCACCCACCTGTTTGACAGTCCACCCCTGTGTACCCCGACTGGCACAAGCATGCCGCTGTCCTGTTCGCCACCTGGCAACTCCCACCGTTCTGGCACACCCTGTTCTCACATGGTGATTCTGCTGCAGAAGAACATCAAAAAAAAAGAGAGGCAGAGGTGTCAGCTTAGGCACAGGACCAGCACACGGCACCCTTTACAAGTGGCGATACCAGGCCTAGGCAGAGCACAGACTGGAGCCACCCATGCACCTTCTGTCAGGAGACAGTGGCCATGTCCCCAGTCATGACTGTCCCCAAAACCTGTCCTTAGGCAGCTCAGCTCTTTCATCCTCCTGCACCTCCTGGATGTCAGTGTGCTGTGCTGGGCATTTCTCCCTCCCTTCCTTCCTCCCCCACAAGTCAACTTCCTTCTCGCCTTTTCCACTGGCGCGGCAGCTTGTTGGGAGCCAAATGCTTTGGCGGCACTTCCACTGGCAGGCGGAGGCCAGCAGCGGGGGAAACCTGTAACCACGGCCTCTGCCAGGGACTGGGAGGGTCTCCCCTGGCTTTGAAGAGCTTGGGACCAGAGCATCACCTGCAAAATCAGGGCTTGCAAGGCTTGTTTGAGCACTGGCTGCCAGCTTTTCTGGCTAAGGGAGTGGTGGTGGAAGAGTGCTGGCAGCAGTGCTGAGCAAAGCCCTCAGAAGAGTCAGCAGCAGGAAAGGCACATGGCCAGAGAAAAGCTTTTTTTGCCTGAAGCAAGCTGAAATCCAAGTTGGCTGTCACAACCTGCTAGAGCCCAGCAGCTACTGCAGGAGCCCTGGTCTGAAGAGCCCTCCCAGGAGCAGAAGTGCCCCCCAAGCCTGGGGTCTCTGCTTTTCAAGTGCCGTACTGCTCACCACTCTCGCAGTTGTTGCCTCTGAAGCCTGGAGGGCACCTGCAGGTGAAGCTGCCGGCACCGTTGAGGCAGGTGGCTCCGTTCTGACAAGGGTGGGAGAGGCACTCATCCACATCTGAAACAGAGCCCCGGGTGAGGACAGGAGCTCAGGGCAGGGACAGACAGACTGCCAGCACACAGCAATGACACTGGGAGCGAGACCTGCTCCCTGCAGCAAAGCGCTCACCAACATGGCACCTCTTCCCGGTAAAACCGGCCAGGCAGGAGCAGGTATAGGAGGGGTTCCCCGTGATGCAGTCCTCGATACACTTCCCCCCATTCAGGCAGGGCCGCAGCGTCAGGCAGACAGAGGCTGTGGGAACAGGCAGTGACCCCTGTCGGCCCCCACCATGGCAGGGCTCACCTTCCACCTTCCAGCCACACCAATGCCAGGGTCTTTCCCTGCACCCACCCGGCTCCCTGGGGTGCTCAGGGAGCCCACAGGGCTGCCTGCCTGATGGCAGGGCAGGCTCTGCTCCTCGTGGGCTACCCTGGGACAGGGGGCAGTTTTACTCCTCCTGTACAAGGGGGAGAGACTACACAGGTCTGCAGCCTGGCTGCAGGGAGAAGGTCTGCTCCACTGGCTGGGGGGACACGGACATGCCCTCACTTATCATTCAGGGCAGAGGGAAAGGAGACAGGAGAGCCCACGTACAGAAAATCCACCGATAACGCAAGACACACAGATCACAAGTGGGAAAACATGGCCAGGGAGAAGCGGGGATGAGGAACCAGAAACCAACAGCTCTGCGGGGGATGTGCCAGGACCCCTTGAGTGGGGAGCATGGACCAAGCCTTGGCAACCCAGCCCCACATGGCAGGCTGGCATTCAGCAGCCCTCCACATGGCTCAGCCCAATGTACTGGGACTGACGGACCCAAGGTGGGGAACTCAAGGTGGGGACCTCAAGGGTGCTGGCCCCTGCTTGGCAGTGGGCTGGTGGGGTCCCAACTGTGCACATCACCTCCTCCCCAGCCTCCCTCATCACTCCCCACAGGCTCCTTTAAACTAAGAACTCTTCCTCCCCTTCCCATTTGCTCTCCCAGCCCGTTCCCAGCCCCAGGGCAACCACTGGTGCCATCCCCAACCACAGCCAGTGTTGAAGACAGTCCCCACATAGCTGCCTCCCCTCCCTCCCCAAAGCCCTTCCAGACATCTCTTCCACCCCGTGGAGGTGGGGGTTGAGGCAGGGAAAGATGGGGCTGGAGAACAGTGTGGGGTTGGGTTGGGAGTTAAGTAAACCTAACTGCTGTCCTCTTACTTGTATTGCTGCAGCCCCCCACTTGCACCTGGGCATCATCGATTCTGAACACCCAGCGCCCGGGGATACCCACATTTGTCGTCATCTCCACGTCAGCGATGTCATCGGTGCGGGATCCGGGGATGTTGAAGTAGCGCTTGCCATCACCAGCGTTAAAACCTGCCTGGAAGGACAAAGGCAGAGAGTACAGAGACATCACTAGTACATGGGGGAAGGCAGCTGGAGCACCTGGACTCATCTCTCCTGTCACACGGCACCACTGGTGGCACCGCTCAGACCAACTTTCCCCTTCCACGTGCCACAGGCCAGCGTTCAGCCCTGTCCACGTGACAGGACAACAGGGTGAAGTGGACGCTTGGCCTGCTCAGTCCCTTCCTGGGAATTCAAATCCCATTCGCTTCCCCTCCACCTGCAGCATCCTGCCTGCTGCAGGCTGGCAAGCAGGGAGCCAAGCATGGATCAACTGTCGGTAAATTCACACGTCCGAGTGGGTACTGGGGTTTTTGCGGGTGTGGGTGTTGGCTTTTCTTCCCTTTAACACAACAACACACACAGCGATGAAATAAAACTACAAGCAAAAGCTGTGCTAGCTGTAGCAGCTGCTCTTAAAGGCTGAGGTTAGGAAGGAAAAGGGACTATGAAGCAGCAGCCAAGGCAAAGACCAGTGGTTTCAGGATAACAAAGCCCCCTGTATGGTCTCAGCTTTGGAAGCCAGAGCACACACAGATATTTAAGAACTCTGAAGGAAAAAAAAAACAAACAAGCAGGAGGAAGTTTTCCACCTCCAAGAAACCCAAACACGAGCCACAAGCTCACAAGGGGAATGTGCTACCCAGGCACCCCAGGGGCCACATTCGCCACTTACCTGTGCCGCGATGCCACCGAGCCCAGCAAAGTCCCCCCCACTGCTGGCGTGCATACCCGTGGTCCAGGTGATGGACTCATAGTTAAAGATGGTGAAGGAAAGCTTGCCATCTGTGATGAGGACAATCTGGAAAGTGTTTACCTGCAGCAGGGAGAGGAGGAAAGCAGTGAGGGACGATGAACCAGTCATAAAATAAAGTGACAGAAACTACATTCAGCAAAGGGGTGTTTCCTTGAACCCCAATCCTCCTCTGTGAGCAAGGGCACTAGAGTTTAATTATTTTTAATCCTAACTTCTTGTGATCCTGAGCTAGAACAGCTCGCTTCTCATCCCAGAGGAATGGAAAAAATGGGGGAAAATATGGATTTTGAGCATCTGGAAGGCAAAAGGTGCCTCACTTTTGCCCAAGAAGGCCGATGATGTAAAGCCTCCACATGGCACAAAGAGGAGGGCTTGGTATTGCCAGCCCACTATTGCTCTGTCACAGCAAGTATCGTGATGGAGCCACTGTAGTCAACTTAGCCCTGCTGACAGCTCCATGCCACAGGTGGCAGGTCTGGCACCACACTGAAGGCACACAGGTGGGGTGGCTGCTTTGCCTCAGCTACTCACTGGTGAAAATGAGCTGCCCCCGAAGAAGGTGACTCGGTACCAGGTTGCGATGAAGACCCACTGTGCAGAAAACCCTGGGAACTCAGGGAAATACTGGGCAATGTCCCTGCTCGCTCTCTCCAAGATGGACTGCTCGGTGCTTTCTCGGTAATATATATCGCCTGCCCGCCGATTATCCACATCTGCCCAGAAGGCAGCAACCACACGCCGGTCCTTGGAGATGGGGAAGGCCACAGGCGTGAACTGGGAGACCTCCTTCAGGAATGAGATGATCCCATTGTTGTTTACCTGCAGAGAGGAAAGGAAAGAAACGGGTGGCCACAGCTGACTCCTGCTGCCAGCAGGAATCCATGTTTTAGAGGTGCTTTCCATTTCATCTTTCACTCCCCCTCTCCTTTCCACAAATATTGGAGCGCTTCCCCTTCCTGTCCTTAGAAGCAGAGACGTGCCTCAGCACCCACAACACCCACAGCCCCCCGCCCCAGCCGCCTGCTCACTGGAGCGCGGCTGCGGGCAACTGCCTGAACAAACCCAGCCCTGTTCTCTGGCCAGGGGAAGGGGAACAGCTGCAAAAACTGCAGGAGCCCTGCGCATAAAACAAACAGTGCCCGGTGCGTGGGGCCAGCTCACGGCACTGCTCTTGGCAGGGGTGAGGGCCTGAGCTCGCTCCCTAGTCTCATGGCTCACAGGCAGCCCATGGGGCTGGATCCTCCTGGCAGGGGGGCTGTGGGCACTGGCCCATGTGGGCACTGGCCCAGGGTGGGAGGAGCCTTGCTGGGCAGCAATCCATCCACCGGCATGCACAGCACTCTGAGTGAGCCAACGGGCTCTTGATCCCCAGGTGACCAAGTGCCGCCACCCCATGCAAAGCCCCCAGTGCTTCAGCAGGCTGCTCTCATTAAAGTGGGGGGTGGCAGGCCCCCAGGGTGAGATACTTCAAGCTGTTCCTCAGCACTACCTAACTGGGGCAATTAGGGTTCTGGGATGCCTGGCCCGTGGATGCATGGCAGAGGCAGCCTCAGCTCAGGGAAGGAAACTGGAAATAGTGGATGTTGCTGCCTGGCGTGCTGCCTCCCAACGTGGGGATGCAGTGGGAATGAGGAAGGTGAAGAAACCCACTGCCTGCCTGAACAGACTGGACAGGGCAGGGATCAAAAGGAAATGCTCTCATCCTGAGCTCCCAAATTCCCAGGAGGACATCCTGCCAGCACTCTGCCACAGTGCCACGGCTGGCAATCCAGTCAGCTCCAAGCCACTCTGTTCCCCAGCCCACAAGCAACAGTGGGACAGGCAGAAACACACAGCCTCTAGCCGAGCTCTCCAGTGTGCAATGTCTGGCTCTGGAGGGGCTGCAGGATGGAAAAGGGGGCCTGGTGCAGGCAAGAGGCTCTCAACTGGAGAGAGCAGCTCTGGCACGCAGGCAGGCAGTGGTGTCACACTCGTGCGCCAAAAAGGAGCTGGGAGCCAGCATCCCCAGGAGCCATGGGGAAGCCAGAATGCCTTCACCCCAGCTGCCAGCACACCCAGGCACGGGGGGCTGAGCTGTGATGGCCTTGTGCAGCCCCTGCTGGAGGTCCCCAGTCCCTGAGGAGGGTTCATAGCCCCTCCATTTGAATACAGGGCAGTCCTTACTGTGACTAAGGGAAAGAGGATTCTGTTTTCCCAAAGCCTCCGTAACCCCACTGTGTCCGCAGAGGAACATTCTTCCCTTGATTAAAGCAAGATGGGAGAGAACCAGAGCCAAGAAGGGCTTTTTTTGTTGTTGCTGGTTTTTGTGAAGGAGGAGGGGGGTGGTTGGGGGCAGCCCTTGAGAACAGAGGTTTCCAGGTGAACCCAGCCCTGTGCCAGTCCCCATGGACTGCAGCTCCCTGGGGAGGAGGGCTCTTGCCACATGGACTTCTGCACTGGGGGCAGGCAAGCTGGCCCTGCAGAGCCATGGAGTCTCAGCTCAGGGAAGGGGGATGTACTGTCCTCTGATCCCTGCAGCCCCTCCAAGAGCTAGAGCTACACTGTTGATCCTCTGTGGGACAACTATCACGTTACCTGGCTTCTCCCAGCCTCTTCTAGCCTTCCACAGTGGCTCAAGCCCCAAGCCTGGATCCCTCCCACCCGACGGCAGGGCTGGTGCTCTGATCAGGGGAAAAACATGACCAGGTAGGACCACGGACCCTCTGCACTGAGCCGAGGCAGCAGAATGGTACATGAGCGCAGCTCCAGGGTGGCATCAAGGCAATGCTCAGCCCTCTCCTCCACCAGCTGGGTCTGGGTCATCATTAAGTTCAGAGCAAACCAGGGAGAAGGGATCAGGAAGCTGAAGAGTTCACTGTGCCAGGTGGAAACCAGCATGGGGAGCCCAAATCTCACTCCTGGATGCAAGACAGCAGCACTCAAAACACTCCATGGACAACCAGGCACTTGGGGTTGCCCCTCTGGCCACAGCTACAGGGGACATGATGGGCCAGGCATGGATCTCTGGCCACAGTCCCCTCCCGGTGGCTTAGGGGCTGCAAAGGAGTGTGTCACCAGTAGTCCCAGCAGCCCAGTGGGTGCAGGGAAAGGCAAGGGAATCGGATGTGCCGAGTGGGCAGCCCAAAGTGCAGCTGCCTTTATTCTACATCACACTCAGAGCCCCACCAACACCCGCTCCCTGTAGCAAGGGCCACCAGCCAGGGGCCACCATGCTAGGGCTGCAGCACACCAACTCTGAGCTCTTGCCCACCAGATTTATCCAGCTCCCTGCTGCCGGGATCCCCCAGCACGTCAGCAGGCCAGTCCTACAAGGTATGGGTATGAAAGTACTGCAGGCTCCAGCCAGGGCTAAGTCCAGGCTCCCCACCGTGGGTGAGCGCTTTGCCCAGCATTCCCGAGGCAGTGGGGCCAGGATCCTCGCTGGGGACCCCCACACCGAGCCAGGGGTCCAGCATGCTTCCCACGCCTGGGGCCCACCACATCATCCTCGGCACACTGCTACTCCTCTGATGTGTCCAGTTAAGTGGGGAACCACCTGATGGCCCCCAAGGAAATTCAGATTCATCCAAGCAGGACAGGAAAGAGGAAATAAGAGGAAGGGAAGAGGAGGAAATAGAAGGAAATAAATAAGAGGGAGGGAAGAAGAGGAAATAAGAGGGAGGGAAGAAGAGGGAATAGAAGGAAATAAGTAAGAGGGAGGGAAGAAGAGGAAATAAGAGGGAGGGAAGAAGAGGGAATAGAAGGAAATAAGTAAGAGGGAGGGAAGAAGAGGAAATAAAAGGGAGGGAAGAAGAGGGAATAGAAGGAAATAAATGGAAATTACTCACATAGAGGCCGGTGTGCCCCGCACCAAAGAAGGGGAAGGGGATGGAGAGGGGCCGGAGCTCGGAGCCACCGTCGTCCTGCTTCCGCGTGGCGGCGTCGCCCTGGGCCGGCCCGAAGGGGTAGAAGTCCCCCAGCGGCACCTCACCACCGGCCCACAGCCACTCGCCCAGTGCCACCAGCACGGCCCAGCCTGCCAGGACCTGCATGGCCGCCGGCAACGCCGCTCGCCTCTCACGGGGGCACCAGCCACGGAAGCATGGCGGGGGCGGGG
>VZRV01005197.1:436821-455581 GCA_013398115.1 Falcunculus frontatus
TTTTTTTTTTCAGGTGCTAAAAATATTATCAGGAAATTCTTTTCAGGAATGCCGTGTTTTAGGTTACGCTCCAGGCTCAAGGGCTTCTTTGTCTTTACTGGAGCGAAAAAAAGCAAAGCAAAACAAACACACCCACCCTACATTTATTATCGGGAAATGGTTTTACTGGGAGGGGCTGAGCTCCCAGGAAAGTCGAGGGCTACTCCCAGGGAAGCCCCACTAAAAGCACCAATGTTTCTGATTAATTATCAACTCATGATGGATGCTGCCTGCACCACCATGGGCAGATGCAGGGGTGAGGGATCCTGCTGGATAGGGCAGGCTCAGGGCCCTCTCTCACCTCCTGGTACCCAACTTGTCCCATGGCAGGAGCACCTGAGGTGCCAGAGGGGATGTGAGAGAGAATCTTGACCAGCTCCAGCAAACCAGGGAGACCCATCACCTGCCTCTGGTGCTAGGACAGCATGGGAATCTATTCCCAGCTCCAGAGGTTTTCCATGTTATTCCATATCCCTGCTGTATAAATATCCTCTGCTGTCAGGATTGTGGGGTGCATCTGAAAAGGGGCACAGGAACAAATTATGTAAAGAGTGAACAACGGCAGGACTAGGTGAGGACAAGCAATGGACAATACCATGGAAAGTCTACCTCACTGGGGGCTCCTGCTCTGCTATTGCCATGAGGATGCTCCCAAAATCCTTGCCCATGCACTGCTGGCGTGGGGAGCGTCATGTCTTTGTAGTGGGGGACACAAAGGTGTGGGGTGAAAGACAGAGGGCAAAAGTGGGAAGCAGGGATGCAGCAGCCAGGGGCATGCTGTGGGGGCTCTGGAGCAGCACGGCACCCCCAAGCCCTTGGCAACTCCAACACCTGCTCCCCCTCATAGTGGTCCCGGAGCTGGACCCCAAGATCAGCCTGACTCCTGGGATGCCAGTGCACCTCAGCTGGCACCAGTGGTCCAGGACCACATGTCCCCCAGGCAGGAAACCCTGTCGGAGCCCTACTGCCGATCCCAGAGAGGTGACCCTGCCACTTTAAAAATCTCTTGGAAGAAAATGTTAAAAGAAAAGGAGAAAAAAAAAAAAGAATTGAGATCCAAAATAAATAAGCAGCCACATCCGGATTTCTCCCCTAGGATGCTAATAAAGGTTTTATGGGTTTGATATGAATTACCCTCCCTGGCCATTCATCGCTGATTTTCTGGAAGGCATTAGGCTGCACGCCGTGGTCCTGGCCCTGGCCTCGGGTGACGCCGTGGTGGGATGCAGCGGGGGCACTGCCATCCTCCCCACACAGCCAATCTGTGGCTCTGGGATGCCAGCCGAGACCCATCCCTTTTGGGGAGTGACTGCAGGGCCATCTTCTGGCCTTCTTCTACCACTTTACACCCGTCAGAGGGAGCCCAGCGCTCCCAAAAGTCCCATCTCCCGGCCATGCCATGCCATGCCATGCCAGGCCTGCCATAAGCTCAGCTTCCAAGGAACACAGGGATTTTGTGGCACCAAACTGCGCCTCTGCCAGGACCAACCCCACAGGGCCATCCTTGGCTTCTCCTGGTGGATTTTACCTCGAGAGAGGGGAAGGGCAGCCATCCCAAGCACGAGGGGAGGATTTTCTTCCAGGCAGGCTTTGCACAGGAAAGCATCACCATATTCCCCCCATGTTGTCCAGCCCAGCTCCCCGGGATGTTAAATTGGAAGCAGTAAATGGAGCAAGGAGAACAGCTGTGGGCCCCAGCTGCAGACATTTCCTCTGGGCCTGGAGCTGGAGCCAGTGCAAAGCTGGGCTCTGTGCTGAGAACGCTGGGGGGAGTGTGGGGGAAAGCAGCCCTTTCTGCACATCATCTGGCTGAGCTCTGTCCTCCGCCACCCATTCCATCTCCTGGAACAGATGCCCCTTTCTGCCACCACCTTTATGGTGTCCAGCTCTTTGATGGCCACCAAAACGGGGCTGGGACCTGTCACTGCCACCCTGGTGGGTAGTTCTGGTGAGGCTGTCGGGCTGTGGAGGGGATGGTGCAGGTCCCAGGGGTATCCTGGACTCTCATCCCGCTGCTTCCCGCAGCTGGAGATGCTCCCCAGCAAAGAACCACATCACAGGTCCCAGAGTGCTTAGCCCTGGTGCTTCCTCCTGCACTCCACAGACACCCAGCAAGGGGGTTGTGGAGGCCAGTGGGCACTAGGCGTGCTACGGGACCAGCTCTCCGCTGCAAAGTTGTGCCAGAGGGAGAGGCAGATGCCACCTCCAGGAGCGAGAGATGGAGGCAGAGATCCTTCTGCTGACCCCAAGCCTGTATAAATATCCCTGTATAAATGACCCCTTCTGCTGAGCCCCAAACCTGGCATCACAGTTTCAGGGCTGCCCCAAATTCACGGGCAGTTGCCCCCTGGTTCCTCCTGGCTACCACTCACAGCCCCGTGGTGGAACCCACAGCCTCCCACAAAAGGCAGCCCTAGAAAACCATTGGGAAAGAGCACAAAACCCTACCCGCCCCCCACCCCAGTCAGACCCCGTGCTTGGGGGACGGGACATGTGGAAGGGGCCTGGGGAGCTATTAATGATCCAGAGCGCATTCAGCACGGATGCTTTCAGGCAGAGGGGACTGCAGGTCAGCACATGGTTTGGATTTGGCTCTCCCCTCCCTTCCAGCTAATTGGGCCAAGCCCAGAGAGCATTCCCTGCGGATGCCAAACACGTGTGTGGCACAAGCATCACCTCCTGAAGGGGAGAGCTAGTCCTGGAAGCTCCCTCGCCAGGGTGGGAGAGGCAGCCAGGTAGCCCAGGGAAGTATGTGGGTGTTTGAGGGGAGCTGAGGTTTAATGAAAGGGTTTGAACTCGTTATCTGGCCCAGGCTCAAAGAATGCAGCAACACAGATCACGCGGCAAGATGTGGGTGGTGGGAAGGGGCTGGAGGGCAGCCAGGAGGATGGAGGTTACTGCAACACCCAGCTCCCGCTCCCCCAAACCCCCAGCAGTGCCTGCCCCCACTCTACAGGCCATGGGAACAGGGGGGGCCTCTTCCCCTCTCCCATCCTTTCACCTCCTCCTGCCACCCGGGACCCTTCTGAACCACATGGCCTGGGCATCTGGTGGCCATGTGTCATCTGAGCTCTGGTGGCAGGGATGTTGCTGGGTTGTGGTTGTGTCCCCTCCCCCCTAGCAGGGGAATCCCAAATGAGCAGAACATGGGCCTGGGGGGTTCCAGGTGCTGTTCCCCCAGGAAGCTCAGGGCTGTTTGATGATGCTGGGTGAACACAGTGCCACTGGGACACAGAAAAGGAGCTGTGGCTCTGCCAGCTGACACCAGCACGAATGGGGATGTGCAACCATTGGGATGGACACAAATCCTCTTCCCTGGGGCAAGCCCTGGCCCAAGGCTCTTGCCCCACCACTGCAAAGCCAAGGTTTTTAAATGCTGAGGGTGCTGCTGGCTCTGGAGAGATGGGGATGCTATGAGGGAGTGCCCCAGTAACCCCGTAGCACCAGGGGTCACCCTACCAGCTCAGCTGCCACCCTGTCACTCCCCACACCAGTCCCTGGCCTCACCACACATCTCAGGGGAGGACAGGGACACAGCACTTCACCCAAGGATATCCCTGGATTCTGGGGCAGTCCCAGTGCAGGGAACAGTGCCAAAACCAGGACACGAGGCTGAAACCAGAGCCTGGTGAAGTCTTATCTCTGGTTGAAGCTCCTGCAGCAGGCACCTGGGTTAACACAAGTGAAAGCCAACCCGCCACAAGTTTTGATGAAGACTTCAAACCTGTTGTGAAGCCACATCGGCAAGTCTGGCATCACACAGGGCTGGGGCTGGCCATGAGCACCTCCAGCATTGCAGCGGAGCATCGGGAAGCAACACCGGCTTTCCCAATCCAGCTGAAAGCTCCTCGGATGTTCTGCTGCTTTGATTATTTGACAGACCATGTTTTTTAAATTATTCTTGTATAAATATTTACGCATTTTTACAAGAACCATGCTTTGAGCAACAGGCCATGGCAGATGAAGGGCCAGAGGGGAGGGGGCTGGATGCTGGGTTGCTCCATCCCGGTTCTGCAGGTCAGCTGGGGGTTGAGCAGGAGCAGCAGGGATGCAGGGCAGCACTCCTGCCTGGGGCCCTGGGGCAGTGCGTGCTGGGTGCTGACAGCACACACACCCCCACCACCCCCGCCTCCCCCCAGCCAAAGGTGGCTGTGATGCTGCCTTTTCCCCTCACTCCCCCAGCAGTGCCCTCCCCAGGGAGCAGAACCCAGCCAAACAAGGGGACAGGCCAGAGGCCAAGCCGCGGGAATACATTGCTGGCTGCTGCTGGGAGCCCCATGCAGCCCCACACGCCTTTCTGGCCTCGTCCCTGATCAGGTCCGAAAAGCACTTCCCGCGGACACCCCGAGCCAGGAAAGCCCCGCTGGGCAGCAAGGGCTGTTGGCAGGGTGAAGATCACTTCTCCATTCCCCGCTCCCACCTCGGCACTGCACCCCAGCCCAGCCCTTGCACCTCAGACCAGGTCAGGGAGAAGGCAGTGGGTGCCAGGAATCCCTGAGGGTGTTCCAGGACAGAAGGGGAAGGGGTCCAAAGGCTCTGGGGCCCCCATATCTGCCCCCAAAGCCCCCGGTCTGCAGGGCTAGTGCCTGCAGCAAAGCCTGCTGCTGGACTTCCTGGTGGGGACCCTCTCTGCCAGCCCCGTCCTGCTCCCCAGGATTGTTGCTGTGGATTTTGGGAAGGATAAGGGTGAATTCCCCCCCTCCCCCATCCACAGATGGGATCCACAACCCAGCCTCGAGTTTTCCACCGAGCTCAGCAGAAATTCACCCAGAAGGTCAGTGACCAGAGAAAGGGATGATCCATCATTAAATAAATTGTTTTCATTTCCCAGGATAAAGGGGAGGAAAAGGGGAGGAGGGGAGGTGTTGTTGGATCAGGACTGGAAAATAAAAGAGCACAAGGCAGGAAAACCGCCCCCTGTACTCCCTGCAGAGAGCAGCCCCAGCTCCTTCCCTGCGCCCTCACAAGAGTTTTACAGCCAAAGCTCTTAATGTGATTATAATAATTATTTCTTTCCTAGCAATTTCACCCCCCTCCTTGGTTTTTTTGGTTTTTTTTTTTTTTTTTTTTTAATAAACAGCCTATTTTGAAATGTCACTGGGGGAAGCCAAGACTCCAGCTGAGCCCTGGCCTGGAGGAAGGAGCAGGGGCAGGGGGAGCGTGCGAATGTGTGTGGATGCATGTAGGCAAGCATGTGCGTGCGGGAGCGTGGGCACCCATGGGGACACCCCACTGCAGTGTGCAAGCACACCCAGGGCTTTGAAAACCTGGCCGTACCCCAGGGATGAACCGACAGGGGATTCTTCTCCCTCCCTCTCAGTCTGGGTGCCCCATTGAACCCCCCATCTCGCACCCCTCATCTCCCACCCCTCTGTGTGGTCCCCCCAAGCCCCAGGGCCGAGCTTTGAAATCTGTTGAAAAGAGACCCCTTTTGCCAAAATAAACAGCCTGTCATGTTAAATTACTCTCTCTTCCTCTCTACCTTCCCTCCCTTTACCCCCCCTCCCCATCCCAGGCATTTTGTTGGGGGCCATGCCACTCTGGGGGCTTGTGGGGTGCAGAAGTGCTGGTACTGTGTGAAACTGCACCCTGCATCCCAGTGCCCCTGTGCCCCTCCATCTCCTCAACCCACCAGCTCAGCACCCCAATATCTTTCTGCTGGGTGATGATGGCATCTCGCAGTGCCTGGGGTGCAGCAGTCACATTGCACAGCCCTACAGAGAGGCAAGCTGGGTGAGGGACACTGGGGGCTCATTGCAGCTCCTCGCCCACCTCTGCTGCGCCAAGTGCTCCCACACCCCCAGGTTTTTTCCTCTCTCTTGCTTGTACTTGCCCTTTATTTTGGGGTTGTTTGCTCTCTCCTGTTTCTAACAGAGCAAAAATTCATGGAACCATAAAATGCCGAGATGGAAACAGTGATTAGCTCATTCAGGCCAGACCCTCTGCCAGTACCAGGGCACTTGCCACCAGCCTCCAGTGACTTGTCCAGGCAGGACACTGTGCACTCCAGCCATGTCTTCCACAGCCTAACTGACCTTCTCACTAGGAATCTTTTCCTGCTGTCTTTGGGCCAGTGGAAGTGTGCTCAGCTTGGGCTGATTGTGGGGTTGAGTGCCCAGGTGCTGCCCCAAATGCCCAGCCATGCAGTGTGCCTGCCCTACGGCTCATCCCCTGCAGCCCAGCCCCAGCCAGGGCTCAGCCACCCACCCGTGTGGGATGGAGCTTCTGTCCCCCAGCACGTGATCTACACCATTCCCTCCCCGTGCCAGCTCTGCTCCCTCCTGCTCAGAGCATTGCACAGCATATGGCAGCACCTCCAGCTGCTCCCACATCTTCTGGCTGGCCACCTTTGTCACCAGATGTGCCACTACCCAGCATCACTCTTCCTTCTCACACTGTGCCTGCAACGTGGGCACTCTCTGTGCTGCCTGTGCCTGGCAGCAGCCAGGAAGATGCTCCTCCAGGGCCTGCCCCTGGCCCCTTGCCGATGGGGGAGAGGAGGGAATGAGAAGGGGAGAGGAAGTGGTAGAGGAAGGGGAAAGGGGAATAGGAAAGGAGAAAAATGGGGTGAAGGAGAGGAAGTAGGAAAAGAGGAAGAAAGAAGGAGGAAGGGAAAGACAGAAGGGGGAAGGAGGAAAGGGGAAAAGGGGAGGTCCCAGCCTGCAGGAAGGGGCAGAAGGCAGCATTTGCAGCACCAACCTCTTGGTTGTGGCACTCAGAGGTCTGAAAAGTGCAGGTGTCAAAGGCAGAGATCAGCCGAGGGCATCACATCACACTGGCTCTTCCTGGCATCAGAGCTCTGGCAGCAGGATGTTGGGGTCACACTGTGGGCTCAGCCAGCACTGTGACAAGAGGGCACGGTTACCCCACTAGCACCAAGACATCTGGGGGGACGGCCACGCTTCCCTGCCCTGCCCAGCCTTACCTTCCTATAGTACCACCCTCGGCTCTCAGTTTAGCTTCTGCATGATGCCCACAGCCTCCTCCAGCATTCCTGCCAGGTGCTGACAGAAGGAATGCCCTGGCTGCTGCTGCAGCAGGGACTCCGTCCATGGCACACTGATGCTCCATGGGCACACAGCAACCCTGCCAGCAATGAGCCATGCCCCACCACCCCCAGAAAAGTGGTAGCCTGAATCTCTCTGCCCCCTTTTTCCTGCATCAGGGCATGAAGCAGTTATCTGTCTTGCCTGGCTTGGGTTCAGCATTCTTCAGGATGAGCCCAAGCCACTCTGATGGGGGTCTGTTGTTTTCAGTCCCTCTCTGGGATGCCAGCCAGCTTGTCTTCCCCACATGATGAAGGAGGGTGAGACCTGCACCCTCAGCCCTGGTTGAGACAGCCATTGGTGTGGGGGACCCCTGCTCGGATGGGGTGAAACCCGAAGTGCAGGGCTCAGGTACGGAGATGCAGAGCCCATCACCCACTGTCAGGGGTTTAAAATCTGGCTGAGACTCCCCAGCCCAGAGCACCCGTAGCCTCCTGGTACTGAGAAGCCCAGTGCAGGCTTAATGACTCGTGCTGCAGGCGCTCAAGGATGCTCTGCAGGTGGAAGCTCTGACCCTTGGAAAGCAGAGCTCCTTCAGTCAGCTGGCAGAAGGGCAGATGACCATGAGGGACAGACTCCTACCCGCAGGGCAGCTCCTCAGCCACGGGGAACTGAAGGAGGCACAAGGATGGACTGGAAATAACCCTGGAGAGATGCAGAATCTGGGCTATTTAAAAGCAGGAGCCAAAGGAGGTGGGAGGACCAGCCATGAGCCTCAGGGCACTCTCCCTCCCTTCCTCAGAAGTGGTCCCCACGCTCGTCTCGGGTCCCCTTGCCACACGGACCCCTGCTGCCAAGGAGCCTCCCTCACGTCCCCATTCCCTTCCCTGCTCTGACCAAGGGCAGAATCAGTTTGCAGGAAAGCCTGGGAGGGCTGAACCCCACCGTCCTGCTGGGAGAGCCCAACCTTCCAGCCACAATCATTGAGCTCCGGCTCCAGGCCTGCGAAGCTCGGGAACTGTACCTCTGGAAGGTGACAGCATTCAAAGAGATACCGCGCCCGGAAATCCCCATTCCGGGATTTGTGGGAGATGGGGAGAAGTGAGGGCAGGTCTGAGTGTACGGCCGCAGGCAGCTCGGGATGGAGGGATGCACCGAACCCCAACCCGCGGCCGGGGGGCGGGGGCCGGCAGCTCCTGCGCCCCCTGGCAGCGGCTGGGCTGAGGGACCGCACGGACCGGCCCTGCCGCTCCCGGACCCCTCCCCCAAGCGGGTTTGGGGTCGAAAGCCCCGTTTTCTGCGTCCCCCCGGGTCGATCCTCCCGCAGCCCTGCAGGAAACCGCGCCCCGGGCGGGGCCCACTGCGCAGCGGGGCGGGCTCGCTCATGGAGAGAGGCGCCGGGGGCTGCCGCACCTGGAACGCTGGAGCCCGACGGAGCCCGAGCCTGGTGTTGACAGAGTTGCACTTGCTCTGGGCACCGGCAAGGCAGACTCAGGGTCGCGCAGCCCTTCCGCAGCCCCGCAGTACGGCCCAGCTCCAGCTCCAGCCGGCCCAGCTCCCGTGGGTGCTGCACGGTTGGGAGCAGCCGGGCAGGAAGAGCTGAGCTGGGCCTGCGGGAGGACAGCGGGTCGCCTTCGCTTGGCACTGGCTGTCAGAGGGTGCTGCCGGCACCTAGTCCCTGCGCCGAGAGAGGTGTGGGAGAGCACAGCGTGACCCTGGCGTGACCCACCAACTGAGCACTCGCTGCCACCCTTCTGGAGTGCAGGAAGAGGGGCCACGGTGTGACTCAAGCCCCCGCCCTGGGTTCGCCCTGTACCTCTCCCTGGGAGTCACCCAGCCCTGGTGCTTGTCAACGCCCGGCTGTGCTTCCGTCCGCCCGCCCCACGCCGGCACCCAGCCCTGCCCTCCCTGCCCACGCACCTTTACTCCTGCTCGTAAGATAGTAGCAGAGCTGCCATGGAAGCCAATACTTCCCTCTGGCACAGCTACCTCGGGGTGATCGTGTCCCGCGAGAGGCAGCGGATGGAGCATTTCCAGCGGGCTGAGGACATCCTGCTCACCCTGTTGGAGAGTGTCCATGCCAGGGAACCCCGCTTCCTCGTGGACTACGCCAGGAACCTGGAAGCCTTCGAGTTTGCTCTCTGTGCCTCTGAGGATGCTGTCACTCTCGAGATGCCCCTGCGTATTGACGGCGACTCCCTGCACGTGCTGGCGTGCCAGACCAGGGACATCCCAGCCAGGCATCCTTCAGAGCTGAACACCTGCTATCTGGAAGTGTGCTCTCCAGGGACTGATTTGGAGGACTGGACTGATGTTGTGGATGTGATGGAGCACGGAGGTGGTGTGGGCTGCCTGGTTCCAGGCAAAATCCTCCAGCACCTGAAAGAGCTCCTTGTTTCAGCCATCGTGCACTGCCAACGCCTCTTCCTGCTTCAGCCAGGTGCGTACATTGGCAGGGTGCTTCCCAGCCAGGCGCTGCCTCCAGTACTGCCGGGAAGCCCAGCTTCCCAGCTTGGCAGTGATCCCTGTGCAAACATGCTGGGACGTATGGTCCCGGGCATGTGGCCCACCCAAAACCTGCAGGAGTAGGTGAGCGAGCACCTTGCTGTGTGCTGGGATAGGCTTTGCCCTCAACTGAGGAAGGGGAGATGCAAACTATTCCCTGTCATCCCATGGTATCACAGTCATCCTCAGGCATCTTCACCTGGGGCTGATGGCACCCTTCTTGGGGAGTGCAGGGTTCACCCAGCCCTGCTGTTAGTCCCCAGGCAGAGTTTGCTCAAGGACTTGGTGTGCTTGGTTTACCCTAACCACATTCTCCCCTCCACCTCTCAGCCTCCAAGTGCCCCCTGCTCCCTGGAGGAGGCTGTTTGGAGAGTGAGCTGGGAGTGCATCAGAGCTGGACCAGGACCCTGGGGCGTGGGTCTGACCCTGTGAACACATGGGCCCCAGCTAGCAGCAGTGTCCTCAGAAAAGACGTGGTGGGAAGGGACCCTGGGAAATGCCCATAGCAGTTCCATAAGCTTCTTCATGCATTTTCACCTCCCAGTGTGCTTCTTGACGTAAAGCTCAACCCGGGTGAAAGGGTGATGTGAGAGGACCAGTGGGTCTGAAAGTCTCTTAATCCAGTCCCAGCAAGTCCACCATCCCCTCCTTCCTCCGTGGTCAAGCCAGTGACCTTCCTCTTCCTCCACCCCCACAAAGCAATGGACCTTTCCTGATCCATTTTTCTTGGACTGCATTGCTTTTCTTGGCACTGTTCAGCCACTCAGAAGCACAGCTTGGTTTGATCGCTTGAGACTTCCTGCTGTGCCTGACCTTGAGCCCTGCGATGCTTCTTCCTTTCAAACCACCCCAGCATGGTTGGGAGAGGGCTTTTAGCCAGGGAACTGCAACCCAGCTGCAGCACTGGAAAGGGATGAGCGGAGTGGGGTGGGACGGGGCCACAGGCGCTGCAGCACATACCTGGTTCAGCCTGTGGGACCGGCTGCGCTAACCTCCTCATTGCTGCCAAACCCTCTGCATCTAGGTGACATCAGTGCTGAAAATCTGCGGGAAGATGCCATGGAGCTCTCCCTGCTGATCCGCGGCAGCTGGAGGACCATTCGCTTTGACATCGTTCCTGTGGTGAGGAGGCAGCAAGAGCCACTCCGGCTCCAGGGGCGGCAGAGCGACAGGGGCTTCCCTGAAGGCAGCCTCAGGAAGGCCACAGCAGAGGCCCACTTTGTCCCTGCCTCTCCACACTGCTGGAGGTGAGAGGTTTGGCTGCACGCATAGTGAGGTGGTCCTGTGCCAGGGATCTCCCCTGGCTGGCAGCACTGCTGGGTGTAGGCAAAAAGAGGTTGGGAAAGGATGGGGACATGTCAGCAGGGGTTGAAGTCACCCCCTCATGATGCCCAAACACTCTTCCCTGTGTTGGATAAAAAAAACTTCAGCCAAGTTTTAGACAGCTCAGGGAAAGAAGGGGAATGCAGCTGAAGAGGCCCCCTGAAATTATTCACAGGAGCTGAACCCTGACTATGCAGAGGGTGGCAGCTCTCAGATCTCTGCCTGGGCTTCAGAGACAAGCCTGGGCACCTGGCAGCAGCAGGGTGATGAGGTGCCTCCCAGGGTGGGCTGCAGGACAGAATGGGGCTGGACTGACGTGTGTCTTGCCTGCCAGCACAACTACCTGGCCCCATCGAGGGGTTGAGCCGCCAGCTGGACTAGTCCATATTTATTTTGGGAACAAGGTGGTCCAGCTGGATGCTCAGCCCCTCATTGGGAACCAGCCCAGCCTCCCCTCTGGGGCAGCCTGCAGCCCTCCCCACTACACACAGGGGAGCACAGCCCCACTTTGCCCCATTCTTGATCCTCCTGAGAAGGCAGGAGCTGCTCAGCAGTGTTCTCATCTCACTCCACACCTCTCAAGTTCTCCTCTGCCAGAGGCAAGTGCAGGAGGTAGATCCAAGATGCTGCATGACTGGGACCACGTGCGTGGCATGGGGGGATCCCTCCCCCCCAAATCACTGCAGGCATACTCTCCCCATCCTGGGAGGATGGACATCTTCATCTCCCCTCCTATCAGACCCCACTCTCTCCCTCCAGATCCTCCACTCACCTTCCCATCCTGAAGCTGCTCCGAGCAGTGGACACCCTGAAGGGGCCCCGTTTGGACAGCCTTCGCCTGCTGGACCAGCTCCGTGACCAGGACTGGGGAGGGGAGGCTGGGAAAGGCAGTCTCACTTTCAACCACCTGAAGGTAGGTTGGTTCTGCTGGTTGGGACCGTGGCTCTCTGGGCGAGCAGAGCCAAGGCTGCTCCCCTGCAGAAGAACCAAACAACCAGGGCAGGTGCCTGCAGTGCTTTGGGGTGTACCAGCCCATGGCTGTGTCTGGGAGGGATGTGTGCTGCTGCTGGCCATGGTTAGAGGGCTTTGATCCTCATTCCTTGGATTGAACCAGCAACCCCCAGGTGGAGACACTTTGCATGTTCAGAGCTGGGGCTCTGCACTGATGTGCAGGGCATCATCCCCTGGCCCAGGCTGCCTGTGTCTGCTGGAGATGTTATCCCTGTGCTGCCATGCTGCGGGCTGCCCCATGCCCTGGTGTGCTGGGACGTGCCTGTACAGGGCTGAGGGTGGTGTTTCTGCTGAGAAAAAGCCTCCTCTCCCCACCCAACCTGTTTTCAACACTCTGGAGCCATGCCAACTGGCCATGCTGGGGACAGCACCTGGTGGCACAATCCAGGTGTGCCCTGCCTTTTGATGGCTCTCCAAGCCAAGGGTCAAGAAGGGTGCGAGGATGTTTTCTGCTTACAGAATGGCTCCAGCTCCAAGCAACCCAAATCCTGTGTTCTTTGCTTTGTGTTGCATTCTTTGATGTTTTGGGGGTGGTGGTTGTTGGGGTTTTTTTAAAAGAAAAAGGGTACATGTATGCACCTGACCTTCAGAAAAATATCATCTGCTCCAGCCTGCATGGATACGGCCCCACAGGTCATTACACGGTGACCTGTAGGGTGTGAAGAGATGGCCTTCCTGGGATCAGGCCTTGTGCCTTATCCTGTGCTCTTCTCTCCCTCCTCACAGATGGTGTTGCTGTGGAGCACAGAGCTCTTCCCCTCCCCGGAGGACTGGCAGGACATGGAAGGCTCTGTCTACAGGCTCTTGGTGATCCTTCTCCGCTGCCTGGCCACCCAGCACCTGCCCCACTTCCTGAACCCAGAGGAAAACCTTTTCCAAGGAGCGGCCCCAGACCTTGCCTCCCTCTACCATAAAGTCGAGAGCTTTGCCTGGGACCCCCAACGCTTCCTCCATTTCCATTTTGGCCTCGGCGCATGCAGTGGCAGCTGGCAGGCAGACCCTGATACCCGAGCCCTCCTGCAGCTCCCCACCGAGGATGGGTCCTACTGGGACACAGCCTACTTTGACATGCTGCTCAGCCAGGTAACCCTTCAGCTGATCTCGTGAGGCAGCATCAGAAGCCACCTGGGCTAGGAAGTTTGGGATGCGCTGGAATTGGCCCCACCGAGCCCTCTGGCATGCTGTGGAGGCTGTGGGAGGCTGGCAGTGCTGGGGCATGGAGCTCAAGCAGAGTGGGGAGCCCTCTCCCCTCACTTCCCACCTGCCTTTAGTTTCAGGTGTACCGGATCCAGGACAGTGCACGCCGCTCAGCAGTGTCCCAGCTCCTCTCCAAGATCCGTCAAGAAATCCCTCAGCAGAGCTGAGTAGGACCCTGCTGCTGCCCCGCTGGGGTGTCTTGAAACTCTGGGGGGTGCAAGGAGAGCTACAGGGCCAGGGGGCAGCATGCTGCTGTGTCATTTTATTGAGGAAAGGTGGTATGGGGGAGTGAGCACATCTGCTGCAGCTGGGGGGATACCCAGCCTCCTGGCTGCCGTGGTGGACCTGGGCACTGGGTGCTTCATCCCGTGGTACAGAATCTGGAGGGGGATGGCTGGCATTCTGCACTGCAGGGTAGGGAAAGCTGAGGTTGTCGGTGACGGGAGGGGAAGGGACCTATGGTCAGATCCTGCATCCAGCCCCCTGTCAGCTTGCTGAGGGTCACCATGCCCTGGGGCCAAGGGAAGGGAAAGAACTGAGGGGCCAGGCCATCAGGGTGGTGGGAGAAGGGCTTTTGAGCCACGTCTCACATCTGCTGAGCACAGCCCTCTCCTCCATATCACCTGCTATCCCAGCTTCTTTCCACTGTGGCCTGGCTTGCTGGCTGTTGCCGTGTCTCCTGCCAGCATCCCAGGGAGGCAGTGGAGTCCTGTCTGCAGCCAGGTGTGCAGGGCAGTTCCAGGCTACCTCCCCCAGCTTTCCCCCACCCCCGGCAGGGGTGCTCACAGCCTGCTGCGGTGGCAGCGGTTCAGGGCATCTTTCAGGGCTCGAAGCACTCGGTCCACATTTGTGCTGGTTGAGTTGCAGCCCATGAGGCCGATGCGCAGGACCTGGGAGGAGAAGGGTGAGCATCTCCCTGCAGGACCCACCTTTGTGTCTGTGCCTCGGCAGTCCCGTGCGAGCAGGGGACACGCAGCCGGGCATGAGCGGGTGTGCCCTGCTCCCCTGCTCGTATTTAACACACACCGTTCCTATAAAGAGGTGTCACCCCGCTAATTACGTGCGTGGTTATTCAATTAGGTGGTGATTGTGTGTGGTTGTGCTGCTATGTGTTGCTCCGGGCAATGGGACACAGCCAGCCACACTCTCGCTGTCGGCAGCCAGAGAGTGGCAGGGAATATGGGGTTCAGTGCCCAGCCCTGGGCAGCAGGAGGGGAGGACTCTGCCCACCTTGTCCACTGTGGGGCCCAGGCCCCCAGAGATCTCCATGCCATGATTGTCCATCAGAAAGGCCGTGATGTCCTTCCAGTTGTAGCCCTCAGGCACCCTGACAGTGGTGATGGTGGGAAGTCTGGCCTTCTGAGGAAGAGAGAAATTGGGTTCAATCCCATGCCCCCTGGTGACCCCAGCACACTGCCAGGAGAGAGCATCACTGAGGGGGGAGTTTTTCTCCGGCATCAAAAGCTGCCCAGGCACATCTCCAGCTGCACAGGGCTGTGTCCTCATGCTGCCCCTGCTCTGTGGTGGTGGTGGTGGGCTTGCCCTGCACCCACCTCCTCCTTCACAAAGAGCTCAAGCCCCAGGTCAAGCAGCCCCTGGCACAGCTGGGTGCAGTTGGCCCGGTGTCGCTCCCAAGAGCTCTCCAGACCCTGTGGGCAGAGAGGAGAGAGAAGGTCTCTGCTGCTGACAGGCATCTCCTGGCACCCACTGCTCCTCCAAGCCCTACGGGCACTGATGGTGTTCCCCGGCTGTCTGGTGCCACTAACCAGTTCTGCCAGCATGGCCAGGCCTTCCCGCAGGCTGAAGAAGCTGCTGATGGGTGCCGTGTGGTGGTACCTGCAAAACTCAAGTGGCACCCGGACGGGTTCAGCTTGGCTACAGCACAGCAGCCCCTTGCTCGTGGTCGGGGAAACTGAGGCACAGCATCCTCCCTCCTCATCACCCAGTGCAGAGAGCTGTGACCAGCAGCCAGGGTGATGGGGAGGCAGGGCCTGAGCCCTGAAGGGCAGGCAGCCCCCGAGCCAGGACACAGGCTGGGGGGGAGCGGTTGCAGCCGTCTGTAACAAGAGAGCCTGCCCTCACCTCCGCGGCTCCCCGTCACAGCCCCAGTAGCTTGCCAACCAGCCCATGTCCAGGTAGAAGGATGGGGGCTCCGTCTTCCTCCTCAGCATCTTCTCCCTGGTGAAACAGAGTACTGGGGAGAGGTGGGACCTTGACCCTACCAGCTCCACTTTAGGAGGACTCCCCTGAAGTGAGCTCAGAGATTGGCTCCAGCTCCCCGTCACTGCCCAGGAATGGGATGGGCTGTAGTCCCACAGCACTGCTGCTGGGCATACTCTCCACAGAGCGGGACTGCAGCTGGTGCCTGGCAAAGGGGAGAGGCGACAGCCTCCCCCAGCCCCATGGCCTTCCACCCTGCTGAGGCTGGGCTGCTCTTACCTGGCTCTCTCACTGAATGAGATGGGGGCACTGCCAGGGGGTGCGTTGAGGACTTTCTGGGACCCCGAGTACAGGACATCGATCTCTGCCCAAGAGGGAAGACAAATCCTTAGGAATCAAAGGCTCCCAGTAGGAAAATGCTGAGCTCTCCAACCTAGCTGCAGGTGGTGGGTGGGAAGCACAAGGATGGCACACACTGCAGGTCTTACTTGTGCTCAGGCTGCTTTGGGAGGCCCCCTGGCACTGCTGATGGTCCCCCAAGGGGAACAGGCTCTCTGGCTGCAGCTGGACCAGTTTCTAGTGCTGCTAGCCAAAATGCAGGCAGAAGGGCTGATCCCACTGCTCTCTCTCCCTGTCCCAGGCACAAGCCCCTTTGTCCCCTGGTTGCCCATGGTGGCACTGTGGCTCTTACCCTGCTGGTCCATGAAGATGGGGGCTCCCCCGAGCGATGCCACTGCGTCCACAAGCAGCAGGCAGCCATGCCTGTGGGAGGACAGAGCTCAGCCTGGTGCTCCTGCCACCTCCTCCTGCCACGCCTCTGCCTACACAGAGCCCTGGTCCCCGCAGGGGCTGCGTGTCTCACTGGCACCAACCACTTCCAGCACAACAGAGCCAGAGAAAAGCCCAGCACCTATAAACGCCCAGGCCCAACACCCCAGTGGTGACCTTGGGGTGCCCTCAGTCCCTGCAGGTGCCCGCCAAGCACTGACCAGTGGCACAGCTCTCCCAGCCCCTCCAGTGGCTGCAGCACCCCTGTGGAGGACTCGCCGTGGGTGATGAAGAGCACCAAAGGTTTGTGCTGCACCAGGCCCTGCAGGACACAAAGGGAAGGTGACCACACTGGAGGTCAGCTTGTGCCCTCTGCTTAGTGGCCAGCACTCACCTGCTCAATGTCTTGTGGAGTGAAGTACTTGCCCGGGGGCTTCAGCAGCTCATAGACATTGGCTCCTGGGGGGAATTTGGGCAGAGGAGAGTGAGATTTGGGCATGCTTCCCAGTGGGCAGGCACCTGCTCCATGGGGCAATTGGTCACACATGAACCAGGAGCAGAGCCACCTGCCAGGGTCTGGCCTCCTGCAGATTTGCCCAGTGGAAAAGCCATAAAGCACCATAAATGGAGGGACATCACTCCTGGAAAAAACATGGAGTGCTCTCTAGCAGAGTGCCCTCTGGCTTTGTAAGCAGTGTTACTGAGCACTGCCAGGATTGGGACAGCAAACCGGGGCATTCTGTCTTCAAGCCCAGTCCCCTCAGCCTGGCCATGCCATCTGGCTGTTCCCATCGTACCCAGCCTCCTGGCAATATCGGCAGCACGTTGTCCCCAGATGCCGTTGATGGCCACCAGCACAGCGTCACCAGGCTCGAGCAGGTTGAGGAGGGCGGCCTCCATGGCACAGTGGCCAGTGCCACTGATGGCCAGGGTCAGCTGGTTCTGTGTCTGGAAGGCATACTGGATGCCTGCCTTGATCTCATCCATCACCTGCGGCAGCGGGACACCGGCCAGCACTGCTATTGCTCCTCTTGCCCCAGCAGAGCTGTTCCAGCCTCTCCTGGGGGGGAGGAAGAGGAGGGGAGGGAAGGAAAGCTGGGCTGGGGCAGCTCACCTGCAGCACTTCAGGGTGCATGTGGCCCAGGATCTGCCGACCACCCGCAGCCTGGATGCGGGAGGGCACATTGCTGGGCCCTGGCCCGAGCAGCAGCCTGTCTGGCACAGCCAGGGGCCGGAGCAGTTCCTGGGGTGGGGGAACGCGGAGCAGGCTGGTGGCCATGGCACGACGTGCTGTCCCCAGGAGCTGAGCCCAGAGAAGAGGAGCAGTGGAGGCTGCCTGAGCAGCAGCCAGCATTGCAGCAGTGTATCCTGTGCCAGCAGTGTCCAGTGTCCCCATGGACCTTGCCCCAGAATTCGGTGCTCCCCCCTGCCAGTCTGGACTCTACCCCTGGTTGCCTCCTCTATCTGGTTAATGTGTCACCAGTGCTATCCCTGCTGTCTTGGGCCCTTCGTTTTGGGGGGTGCCCTCTTGCCAGTGCTCAGGGCATCACTGCCCGGGTACACCAGCCTCTGGGACTCCCAAGCACCCGGGCAGTCCCTGTCCTCATGGCCCCCACAACACCAGGGCTAATGTTTCCCAACAGTATCCCAGCAGGTGGGATCCCTGCTCTGAGCACCTGGATCCTGTGCCATGGGCTGGTTGTGCTGGTCTGACACAGCTGCCATGGTCACAGCTCTTCCTGCAGCACAAACTTCCTGTTGACCAGGGCTCCCTGACCAGGGACCTGCCTTGCAGAGGGATGTCTGGCTGGGTGACAGCCTGAAGGAGGCTGGCCAGTGGACTGATGTGCTCCAGGGCAGAGCTATGGACTGGGACACGGACACAGTCCCTGCCACGGCGAGCTGTGCTCTACAGGCTCAGCCTGGATCATGAGCATCCCAGTGTATCCTGATGATGCCACAGGCCCATGTGGCAGCTGGATACGCTGTTACCTGCTGTGTGTACCCACAGCACATTGCATCGTGCCCATCCTCTGGCACATTCTCTGCCATCCATACGCTGAAATGAAAACAAGCTGCCTGCTGCCAGCTTTAGCAGATCCACGAGTGTGTCCCTGGCCAGAGGAGCACCTCAGTGAGCAAAGCTTTGGCAAGGGGTGACAGCATAAGGATGAGAATTCCCACCTGGCAGAGCTGGCACCAGTGGCCGCTGCTGAAGACATATGGAACAGAGGCATGGGGCCGGCAACGGTGGTAGGTGAGAGCACATCTGCCCAGCAGCTGGATGGCTGTCACTGAGAGGAGCTGGGGGCAGATGTGTTTGCTCCCGCATGGGTGATGGAAGCCACAGTCAGCCTGGGGACTGCTGCCCAGCCATCATCCCACCACAGTGATGACATATCGGGTGAAGAAGACCTCCCAGCTGCCCGTCCTCTAGGGAGATTTGGGGCATAGCTGGGGCGGGGAGGGGACGCGTGGCCTCGGGGATGCCGTGGGGCGAGGGTGGCCGTGCTGCTGGAAACAGCTGGCAGCGAAGGAATAATCCGCTTTCTGCGCTGGCTCTGAATCCCGGGCGCAGATGGGCAGGAGCGGCCGTGCCCCGGGCGGCGGGCGGGGGCTCGGCGGATGGAGGAGCGAACTGGCGGCGCCGGGGCCGGGGGCACAGGAAGCCCTGGCGGGGGCCGCTCCTCGTGGTACTGAGCCGGGGAACAGGGGTAGCGGTGTACGGTCCGGGGTACCGGGGTACCGGGTACCGGGTACCGGGCCGGTGC